>OX578145.1:56228651-56828651 GCA_951213105.1 Amaurobius ferox | reverse complement strand
CTTTATAAAATATCCCTGTATTTTCCCCTTATGTGTTAAAAATTGTATGCAGTACAGTTTTCGCGATTCTGCTTTCTCTGAAGGAAACTTTAGTGCTGCCATCTAGTGACATATTTTATAACTTATTTTTAATAATTCTCGATTTAATTGAACAAAAATTTAGATTTTTTCAATAGAAATTGTAATAAATCTGTATAACTAAAAAAATAATTTGGGGTGTTTACTCAATGGTGTCGCGCGTACTCGCGACGCCCCTTATCGGCCGCGACTGGTACTTGTACTTCTTGGTGATATATGGTCAGTGTGTTTTTTGAAATTTCTATAGTAAGTAATTGTTTCTTAATAAACTTAATTGCTTTTTAAATTTTCATTTACATTTTCCGTTTTTTCTTGGATACATATCTTGCTTTTGCAAATTCTTCTTGCATTTGATGCATTTATCACACCAATGTTTGGTCTTTAAAAAAATTGTTTTCACCGTGCAATGGCATATTTTGGCACGTAACTTTTTTGCATGAAAACATTGGTCTTTTAGTATATCTGTACTTGGATGAACCTTGATAAAGTTCTTTGTTATAGATATGAATCAGTTGTACATATCTAATTTTTGTAGATTCTTATTAAATTTCTTACATATTGTTACCTTTTTTTGTTACTTTTTTATGTATTTTTTTATGTCGAGTATTAAAAAATTATTTCCACCACGTGATGGTTTTTCTTTGTTACAGGAACAGTGGTCTTTTTAAACATGCATGTACTTTGAATGTCCCCTGACAAAGTTCTTTATTATAGAAATTCTATTATATTCAATATTTACCTTTTATAAATTTCTTTTGGTATTTCCTGTACTTAATAGGTATTGATTATATATGTGTGTTGTGTGGCTCAAAGTATTTTTGTGGTTTTGGATATATTGATTCTAATATTTTTTTTAAATTAAATATTTTAAAATTTGACATACTATGTTAGAAAATCTCTGATACCGTATTTTAAATTTTTACATCATATCTGATTAAAAGATTCGATTTGAAGATTTTTATTTAACAAATACCCTAATTTTATGAATCGCATTAACCTCCAAACAATATGTCTTTTTATAGTTTATCCAGATTTAAAGTAAAATTGATTAAGTTTCTTTTGCACGTTATTAACCCGGATTTGTCTATGCTTGAATCATTGAAAAAATATTTAAATGTAGAAAACTTATAAACCAGAATAATAATAATTGTTATACTTATGCAATATTTTTTCTGTAAATATCTTTGTATATGTCTCTATTTTGAGTTGTTCGTATCATGCATAGACTAACCCAAGGGAGCTGTGTAATTTCTGTTCTACGTTGCATTGAGTAATAATTATTTCTATCAAACTCGTTTCTAAAAAGAAGAATTTACGTAGGCTGTAAGTTATATTATGGATACAGAAATAATAAAGGATTCATTGTGATTAAGAATTGAAAGATGTCATATGATTAATATTGGCAGGTGTCAATTTAAAGAAAAATTCAAATTATTTAATTTAACCAAAAAAATTCTATTAAGAACATATCAACTCCTAAGACTCAAAAATTATTTCGAGATTCGGAACTGGTAGTTATGGACATGAAGGGTGATTAAATATACATTGATAATCAAAATTTGGATTTATTTATTTTTTAATTTCGTTACACCCCCAACAAAGTAGATTAATCCACAACATGCTTCAAATAGTTTGGTACATTTTTGACCTTCTTAAAATTGGAAAACCACACAAAAGCACAGCATTGTGATATTTTCGGGATTTTATTCTCATCTTGTCAGCCCCCCCCCCCCTCCAAGGATTCACAGCATAAAAATTGTCTTTGGCCCATTGGAGTTCAGGCCTTTTGCGGCGGACATTCCTTAAATTATACCACTCAGTTTCCAAATGTTTTAAATGGATTCCGTTCAAAATTTGTTTGTAAGAGAAATTTTCGATCTTTCCGATGTTGTCAAGATGAAAAATCTATAATGATATTATCGGTTGTTATGGAATCGATTTGTGTAAAAATATTAAAACATAAAAAAACCAAAATAACTATAACACCCAGTTTTCAAATATTTTAAATGTATTTTCTAATACATGGCGATAGCGCTTAGCTGTGAAGGAAGAACGGCCAGATTTTCCGATGTCAAAAATTAGACCTAAAAATAGCTTATAACATTATAGTTAATGGACGGATGAGTTCGAGATTATTTTTTTTTTCAGCAGTGTGTGATAGTTAAAGAAGTTTCGCAATTTAAAAGTCAGTGACGTTTTGAACATATATATATATATATATATATATATAAAAAAAAAAAAAAAAATTATATATATATATGTGTGTGTATGTGTATATGTATATATATATGTATATATATATGTATATATATATGTGTGTATATATATATATGTTTGTATGTTATATATAATTATTTATTAATTGTATAAATAAATAAAAATGAAAAATAATAAACTAAGTCAAAAACATTAGAAAAATCAAAAAATCGGAAAATAAGATGCATTAATGTTTTGAATTTTATTTTCGCAAAAAAATGTAACTTTTGTCAGTATTGAAATTACGTTTTGTGCGCCCTTATATTGGTGTATAGTGGCATTCTCGATTATCCAGTTTTCCTATGAATTCTTGTTTAGTAGGAATTTTCATCTATGATTCATATTCATATTCAGTTCTGCATGTTTGGGAAGTTGTATTCTGAATTGCTTGTCCAGTCTCCAGCTTAGACTCACTGGACGGGTTTGGGAGTATTTCCGTGAACGTTCGTACTACCTCCCTGGTAGAATTTCGACTTGTTCATTCCGGTGCTTCTAGATTAAGTTGTTGAGGTTGATCGTGTATACACGTGGTAGAAGAAGAATGATTCATGCTGCATGGTAATACAATTTTCTTAATGTATCCTTTTTTCATTTTTTGATGCCTGTAGTCTGAGTTTAAGCATTTATAGTAATGTACTATTGCTTAATCTGAAACAGGCATTTGTTTGGGTTAATTAGAGTTAAATACTCAGACCTGAAGAGGAATTTAATTCTGATTAATCATCGAATTTGGGAAGGTTCTGTTCTTTTTTCTTATCGGCATTATGGCCGTGAATTTGATTCTATGGTGATGTTAATATTACTTGAATTGTATTTTTATTTTTTTTATTTTTACATAATTCTTATTATTACATTTCAAATATATATATATATATATATATATATATATATATATATATATATATATATATATACTTTTATACTCTTCTTCTTCTTTTTATATATTATCAAACTTTAAAGGTATATATTTTTAAAGTTGATTGAAGGAGAATGTTTCGATGTTTCGATTTTTGAAAATGGAAACGCTATAGAAATATTTTCGGCAAAGATTTCCCACTACAGACCGCAAAGATACTATATAGACAGACATCTTCATTTAAGTAAGATATACACATTTGCATAAAATATGCTGTAATGGCCGCTTCCAGAGATGCCTAAACATAGAATCTGAAGCTGTTATTGAGTTTTCATTGTTGTCAGCTAACAAGACTTGTTGTCAGCTAAATTAAACAAGGAGGAATTCACTAGACGCATTCCGAAAAAACGTTTCTGGAACGACACAAAACGATTCATGTTTCACACCTATTCCGAATTTGCCAAAAGTGTTTCGTTAGAAAACTGAACACTTAGCATAAAACGAGCGTTTCGAACACTGTACGAAAATTAAAAAGGAAAGGTGGCTTTTAAAAGGTATACGATTGGTGATAAGTATTGTTTAGGTACACAGCTATCATTGAGTTGCCCTTTGATACTTCTTGACGCTCTACAATTTAGAAAGAGAGGATGAAAATTATTACACAAAGTTTGTGCTTCTCGGTGAATAAAAATATCTCGTTAGAAAACTGAACATTTAGCATGAAATGTTCGTTTCGAACACTGTACGAAAATTAAAAGTGAAAGGGGGTTTTTGAAAGATATATCGTTGATGATAACCATTGCTCAGTTAACAACCATTATTGAGATGCAATTTGAGACTTCTTGACGCTCTACAATTTAGAAAGAGAGGATGAAAATTGTTACACAAAGTTTGTGCTTCTTGGTGAATAAAATTATTTCGTTAGAAAACTGAATATTTAACATAAAATGTTCATTTCGAGCACTGTACAAAAATTAAAAATGAAAGGTGGGTTTTGAAAGATATATCATTGATGATAACCATTGTTCAGTTAGCAACCAATATTGAGATGCACTTCGAAGAGACTTCTTGACGCTCTATAATTTAGAAAGAGAGGATGGAAATTATTACACAAAATTTGTGCTTCTTAGTGAATAAAAATATTTTGTTAGAAAAATGAAAATTTACCATAAAATGTTCATTTCGAGCACTGTACGAAAATTAAAAATAAAATGTGGGTTTTGAAAGATATATCATTGATAATAGGCATTGCTCAGTTAGCAACCATTATTGAGATGCACTTTTAGACTTCTTGACGCTCTACAATTTAGAAAGAGAGGATGGAAATTATTACACAAAATTTGTGCTTCTTTGTGAATAAAAATATTTCGTTAGAAAACTGAACAATTAGCATAAAACTTGCTGTTTGAACACTGTACGAAAATTGAAAATAAAATGTGGGTTTTGAGAGGTACATCGTTGATAATAACCATTGTTCGGGTAGCAACAATCATTGAGATGCCCATTGAGATTTGTTGACGCTCTACAATTTAGAAAGAGGGGATAGAAATTAGTATGCAAAGTTTATTCTTCTTGATGAATAAAAAGATTTTATATAGAAATATATAAAAACATTACATCTGATTTTTGTCGGATACATTTTGTAAAGTTAAATAATTTAATTTTTTTTTATAAGTTTGTTTTTTGTAGCATAATATTTCCGATCTGACGATTTCGTTAATACAAAAGTTATAGATTCATACAAATTAACGTAACAGAACTTATATCAAAGGAAAAAAGAATAAAAATACATATTTTGCATATCTCAGAAGTTTACAAAAACCAGGTAAAAAATAAATGTGTGTAACATGCATTTCAATAAATTTTATATGCAAAAAGTGAAAAGTTGTTTTTTTTGTGAAGGTTTTTTTCTCTCCTATAAAAAAGTGAATGTAGATCATTTATTCATTTAAAATATATGTAAAAGAAGAGAACAAATGTATTTCTTGGTATAAGTTGATAACCTAAAATAATAATTATTAAAGATAATTTATAAATACTTACATAAGAACTCAGAACTCTATTGAAGGCAAATTCTCGATACTCATTAAAGTTATTTCTACCGCATAAAAAGAAAACGGTATTCTTTCAACATATACGAGTATCTTGTTCTTTTTATATTTTCATTGCTTGAATTTCAAATAATATCCGAGCTGATCCAGAAAAGCAAGCGAATTGGTAAATTTTGCATTCATTAACAAATTCTCCAAAACATTTTTTTTTTCATACAATGAAAAAACTTGACAAAATATTTGCGCGATTCACTTGACAGATATTTTATGAGTTCTGATGCTAATTATCCTTTTACGCAAATATACTGTTCATTAATATAATTTCATTACAAACGAATCAATAATAAGTGTGTGTTGAGGGAATATTCGGGTTATTGTGAGTAATTGCATTTTTGTTTAAGTACGGTAACAAAAATGAAATGAGAACATCTTATGAATAATAAGAAGGCTTTAAATCAATATTTCATTGTTCGATAATCGACTTAAATAATCAATCACGGTAATAAAAATCTTTGTAAATTTGAGAATGAAAAGATAAAATATTTGTAGTTTCGTTAACAAAAATACATAAATTTCTGAGTCGATTTTCCATTCTATGCAAATTAATAACTTCTCCTTACGAATTGATTAATGTAAGAGAGGAAGTGATACAATAGAAACAAAATAACAAAATTATATATATATATTTATATATATATATATATATATATATATATATATATATATATATAATAAAAAGTTTGAAGGTCCAATGAAAGAAAAGCAAGAAGCTGTAACTCCATAAACCTAACTTTCGAATAGGCTTATAAAATAAAAGTATAAAACAGCAAATCTTCAAGCAAATGGAAAAAAATGCAAATTTCAAATCATCAAGTCTAAGAAAAATATCGAAAAACAAAGGTAATTAAATGAATTTTGCATTGTCATTCCTATTTATTCATTCTTTACATTTGCATATTTGCAAAGTATCCTTAATTTTTTAAGTTTGCTACTGTATTTATAATATATATATATATATATATATATATATATATACAGCAATGGGTCTATATCTCTAATATGATATCTACAACATTTATTATAAACAGGCAATATTGTAGTATACTTCCATAAATCAGGGAAGACCTCAATGTCAAAGGTAGATTTTGTAAAATTAGAAAGAGCTAAATAAAGCATTTTCCGCAGTTTTTAACAATATAAGAAGGTACTAAGATCCATCTAAGGGGTTTAGAAACGTTTAACTGCTTGATACAATTTAAAACAGCATTGAAAGTAGTGTTATAAAATGCATACCCCTTGTTAATTAATTATTTCTAAATTTCATTTTCGGAAACGTCTTTCTCAAAAATCCATTTTATTCTTTCGCATTCCGCAAATTTTAATTTAATTTCGATTCTGAATTTTGTTCTTAAAGATAAATTGTATTCCAACTGATAAATAGCCAAATTTGTCACCTCGCTTTCTTAAAGTCCCTCGGTCTACGTTAGCAACCATTCGCGCTTTGATACATGATGACATTTCGTTATTTTCACGCGATTCATATTTTTATATGAAAATATATTGGAATTATTTTTCGTGTCGTCACGAGCGCGCATTAACATTAAAAACGTTAAGTAAAAATAAAGTAATTTGTTTCTCACTTGGCAATCAGCTCGTGAAGGAGTCAGACGTATGTTTGCCCTTGAGGCTAAATTCTTATTCTAAATTTGGTTAAGTTAATTTATTAAAAATTATGAAATATCACGAAAAAATATCGCGTTATTGTTAATTTAAAAAGAACCAGTTATTTTCAACGTAGGTGAGATGTTAATGATCGCTTTTTGTCGAAAGAATAGTCCATCTCCTTGAATGTTCCGGAGCATTATTTAACATTATTCTAGCATGTTAATCTATTTAAAAAAATGAATTGTAGTGAAAGAATGTAGTTTCTGAATGATGATAACACGCTAATAAAGTGAAGTATATCTTATGAAGATTCATTTATTTCACCAAGATGACTTATCCTCTTATTCGAACATCGCCATTTCGCCATTTATCTGATGTCCGGCAATAGAATTCTAATTGGCTCAAATCTCCCGGAATTCATGGATAAATCTCATTCATTACAGAAGACTCTTAATTTAAAAATAATCAAAAATACATATACTAAATACAACGCTTTTCTATTGTGTCAACTAACCATAGTAGCTACTTTACTAACACTAAATGTAACTAAATATAATTCTTAACACTTTATGCCATTTTCAAACGTTTCATCCATAGAAGTTTTATCTCCTTCTTTCTAACTCCATGGTTGCTACCTGCTATCCACTCATTAAAGACACATAGCTACACGATACACTACAGACGCAAAACAACATTAGATAGGAAAGATCAATCATGCATAAGAAATTGCTTACGATACACTACAGACGCAAAACAGCATTAGATAGAAAAGATCAATCATGCATAAGAAATTGCTTACGATACACTACAGACGCAAAACAACATTAGATAGAAAAGATCAATCATGCATAAGAAATTGCTTACGATACACTACAGACGCAAAACAGCATTAGATAGAAAAGATCAATCATGCATAAGAAATTGCTTACGATACACTACAGACGCAAAACAACATTAGATAGAAAAGATCAATCATGCATAAGAAATTGCTTACGATACACTACAGACGCAAAACAGCATTAGATAGAAAAGATCAATCATGCATAAGAAATTGCTTACGATACACTACAGACGCAAAACAACATTAGATAGAAAAGATCAATCATGCATAAGAAATTGCTTATGAAATACTTTCCAACTGAAATACAATTTTATTTAAACATCTCTAAAATGCGATACATTCAGCAGCGATTTTTTTTAATTATCACAGAACTGCAACTGATCTTACAATTACTTGTTTACATTATTCATCCATTAAAATTAGGCTTCGTTGTAAAAAAAATCATCAAAGTCTGATGATCATTTAAACTAAAAAATATTGTAATTGTTTTGGCGCAGAATATAGATGTGCAGAAAATATGCAAAAAGAAAGAGGTTTTAGGACGGATGCAACACTTAATATAAATTTAAAGAATTTTAAAATCACGATTTTTATTCTGGGAAAAAAAGGATGGATGCCATTTTTTATTTTGAAATGGGTCACATGACCTCTTCATATTATATAGGTGTAATTATTATTTTAATTTTTATTTTAAAAACTACCGAACATATTTCGTTGAATTTGTTTTATATATATTTTATGAAATAATTCGAATATTTTCCAAAACTTTCGAAGCAATTTGTGATTTTTAACTTTTCTTAAAAAATGTTTCAAAAATTAGATCTCATAGGGTTGAGTGTATTTCATTTTGTCAACAAGGTTCAATCCAAAACTAATTGGATGATATTATTCATTTACATTCCCATATATCCCATAGAGCGTCTCAACAATATACTAAAATTTCGTTTTGATAAAGTCATTTTACAGCAGTTATCGTGCGAACGGACAGATAGACAGACAGGCATAATGTATGAACAAAGTCATAAACACTTTTCAACTATGTTGTAAAGTGTGAAAAACCGGTTTCTAGTGTATATTTTTTCAACTTACAAGTCGCAGTGCATGAGGTACAGTACGACCTGAATCCTCAATATGTGGTTTGTTTTAGATTGGATTTATATGTATCTGATGACTGAAAACACTGAAAACGAAATTTGTTATTTCGTGAAAACAAACGATATTTTATCAACAAAATCTATTTTTATACATGTTGTTACGTATATCCCTCTATAAAGTTAAATTATCTACACATCTAAATTTTCAATGAGATGCTAATTCAACTTGCCGCTAAAAATAGATTTATCGGTTTACAAATTATAGTCTCTTCTGTTATTGACAGTGTTTATGATGACTCTAAATCTCTTGTACTTAGTAGGTGGAATATAATATCATTAACTTGTTCGACAACGAGGAAAACGTAATACGCGCGTTTCCGATTTGAACAATATGGATGTTCATTTTACTAGATCTCGAATTCAGGTATTCCCAATTTAAGTGGAGGAATTAGTAAACAATACGAGAAAAACAATGGTCTGGCGGAAATTGCTGGCAACAATTTTTCTATTATTATTTGAAACGGACACGAAATGTGACATATCAAAGGATGCTCAGAAATCTTAATTAAATGCTGTAACTTATCTAACTGAGAAGTGGAGAATTTTTGAAACATATTATGTATGTTTATCCAGTTTAATGCTAACAAAACTATAAAAAATATATAACGTCTGTACCATAACTTTAGAATAGCTAACTGGTTTTTAATTGTCTCTTGGAATTTACAGTCTCTATTATTTTGATTCCAGTAACAGGAATATTTTAATTGATTCATAATAAAGTTATGTCTGATAATAACTTTCTCTTTAGAAAATTTATTGTGAAGTTATTATTTCTGCGTTACAATTTCTTGTTATATTGTTAAGATCGTTATATAAGTAAGGAGGAGGCTTAGTGATTGATTTATTCTTTTTGGAAAGCATAACTTTGCTTTGAACATCTTAACAAGTATTCATAATACATTTGAAAGAAAAAGTTATTATTAAATATACAATTTTATTGTGTTTTCTTAAAATTAATCTTTAATCGCTGTAAGCGAGGAGCCAGCCCATTGGGTTTACAGCTAAAACCCTCGTAGCGGAATGCACTGACTATGACGGTTGGCAAGGAAACAAAAAATGCTTGCATGAGAAAGATGTTAGCTAGAATACTTTCACATGAAATATTTTTCACTTCCTGCATACTATTGACACTATTACCAAATTTTTCTATCGTTTCTGTAGCTCTCAAATATGTTTTTATAACTTTAAGTTCTGAGAAATTCATTTTTCCTGCAACTGTAGTTACAGGTGCGACATATACAAATATACAGTGTCACTGAAATGACGTCAGCCTACTATGCGGGAATGAACTCAACTACGGAGGTAGCTATAAATAGGCTGCACTTGTAAGAGATTCATGTGTCAGTTAAGGTGGTTGAGTTCGATGTAAAGTATTATTCTGTTCCCTAAGCTTTAAGGTACAACCACAGCCGGTCTACACACAGGCCGTGGCGCCACTGAGGAGAAATTGTCGTGATGTCACGATAAGAGGGGAGCATTCGGAAAGAAGAGACCGGCTGTGGTATAACAGTGCCGACGAGGATGGCTACAGCTCCAGTTTGATACATATATTGTACCACAGATAAATAATTCTCATCGTATCATGAATAAAATCTCATTTCCAGGTTAAAAGAATTAAAGAAGAATTGGAAGTGCCGAGACTCAGTTCTATGAAGCAGCTACTTATAAAGTACTAAATAATCTTGCCACACAAAAAAAAATTGTTGATTTACACTATGCTGAAATTGTGAAACTTCTCACCAATTATTTAAGTCCAGTTCACCTCAAATGACAAAGCACTACAGATTAGACAAATGGATCCAACACTTTCAAAATATATCTCTGAGTTGCAAACCTTTTCAAAAACTGTCCAAAGCCAAACTTTTGAGATAGCGAAATTCACTGCTTTAGGTTTAGAAGCAGCAAACCGAGATGTGCACTAAGTGTGTCGAACATTTTGAGTTAATAAATTATGTAGCGTTAGTTCTACATAAGGTAAAGTGTCAATTTCAATGAAAGTAACCGGTATACTGTTGAAAACTTTGACGTCACGGCTTCGATACCTAGATCCGAAAAATTTAACACATAAATGCAAATGCGCAAGTTATATTTGCAAAATCTGCTCTAAAAATGCCATTTAGCTCGAGCATGACGTTCCAAAAGGACATATACCATTAAAGAAACGTTCTGAAATAATGAAAATGACTAAAATAACGACTTCCTCATTTGCAAAGAATTTATTACTAGATATAACGATTGAAAATAGAAAGTGTTTGTTAGGATTTGATACAGGTGCTGCAGCGTCCTGTTTGAATATTCAGGAATTTAAGAAATTATGTCCTCATAAAAGCATTCAGAAAACTGCAATTCTGGTCAATTTGTGATCGTACCCGTTGGCCAAGCTACAATTTCGGTTCAGCATAAGAATATAACACATTTATTTAGTTCAGAGAAACGTGACTACCGTGTTCGGGAGAGATTGCTTGCAGCATTTTCAGGTAAATTGACCCGAAATAAAATGGTATACGTGCAAACAATAATGGTACGCGATATAAACAATATGGTATGAACAATAATGGTATACGTGCGGAAAGGCTTAATGCCCTTTTTCAAAACTATTCGACTGTGTTTATTTCAAGAATCGGATACTTTCATATGTCGATTAGAAGTTCAAGAAAATTTCTCAACCAAACATTTTAGAATCGACATCATACGTTCTAAAAGAACGAATTGAACAGGAACTGTACCAGTTAGTTAAAAAAGATATTATTGAACCCGTAATACAAAGTGACTGAGTACACCTATATTTCTCGTAGTGAAACCTAATGGGATAATTTTTGTGGACTACAGTGTTACGATAAATCCCGTATTGAAATTAGACCAATATCTTTGAGCAGAATTGAAGATACTATTTAGCACAATTATCGGGAGGAATACATTCTAGCAAAATTGATTTCTCAGAAGCATATATTCAAATGAATGTAGATGAACGGGATCGTCACAAACCATAAACATTAATAAGGGATGATATAAATAAATATAAAGGGATGAATTCTGGAATAGCTTTGGCACCTACAGTGTTGTTGAGACCCAGACCGTCCGACCTACCAGAAAGGTGTAAGGTAACTGTTTGGACGGCCGGGGCACCTACAGTGTGGAGAAGAAGCATAAAAGGAATTTTAGCTGGGATAGATGGAGTTCGTATACTTTTAGTTGATATTAAAATAACTGGCTCAAATAAACAAAAACATTTAAACAGTCTAGAAGAAGTACTTGAAAGATTAGAAAGGTATGGTTTTAAAGTTAATAGAGAGAAAAGTTATTGTTTTTTCAAAGAATCTATTCAATATTGTGAGTACATAATTAATCAGCTTGAAGTTTATAAAACTAGAGAAAAAGTTGAAGCAATTTTTAAAGCTCCAGAACACAAAAGTGTTTCTGAATTTCAGAATTTTTTTTTTGGGGGGGGGGGGGATAATAACCTATTATGCTAAGTCTTTCCAAACTTTTGGCAGTAGTTCTTTGGTTGAATAATCCATTAAGGAAGGGCAAAAATTCATTTGGTAAACATCATGCAAGGAAGCATATACTGTAATAAAAAATTGCGTCAGATATGGTTTTGGGGTATTAAATTCCATTTAGTACTACAAACAGCTGCATCCACAGTCGGGATCACGATAATTTTGAGCCATATTATGCAAGGCTGTACGAAGAGACCAATGCTGTTTATATCATGGTCTTTAAACCAGACTGAACAAAAATATGTCCAAATCAATAAAAAGGCTCTCGGTACTGTATAAGTTGTAAAGAAATTTTACCTATATTTATTATGCCGAAATTTTCATCTTGTTTCGGACCACAAACAATTAGTTTCAACTTTTGAAAGTAATCATAGCTTGTCAATTTTATCAACAACCAGAACAGTGAATTATACTACTGGCTTTTGAATACACCATACAATATCGTAATATAAAGTTTCGCGGTAATCTAGTATCTTGATTGGGAATAGAGAAAAATTATTCAAAAGAAGCCGATTCTTTTAACATAAGTTAAATAGAAGTATTTCCTATAACAGCACAAAATTTGCTAAAGCTATTAAATCGTATCCTTATATTATGCAATTGTACAATTGCTTACAAACTAATGCCATCTAACAATTTACCCCTCCTTGAAAGGGGAAGGAAACTGGATGTTCATTACAATAGGGTTGTATCGTGCGTTTAGATCGAGTTTACATTCCACAAAAATATTAGAAAGCAAGTAATGGGATAATTACATACACGTAATCCGGGTATTTTAAACATGAAATATTTAGTTAGAAGCTGGGCATAGATATGGATATTGACAGGGCATAGATATGGATATTCAAAACTAAATAATGAATTGCACACCGTACATGAAATATAGAGAGGAAGCGTCAATATTGGATCGAGAACCTTGAGAACCATGAACATGGCAAGGAATTCACATAGACCATGCCCAATTTTAGGAACATAGTTTCTTGTAAATTTCGATTCTTATTTGAAATAAATTGAGGTAAATCCCATGAAAAATATTGTTTTTAGTGTAACCACAGAGCAGCGATTAATATATTTTGCTTGGTACGGTATTCCTTATTCACTAGTCAGTGATAATGTTATAACTTCATGAATTATGACATTCGTCAATTCATGAAAAGGAATAAGATTAAACATATTGCATCTGCTTTGTACCATCTAACAACAAATGGTCAGGCTGAAATTGTAGTACACTTATTTACAGATTCTATAAAATCTGGTATTAACGATCATGGGGATTTAATCTCAAAATTATAACGATTTCTGTTGCACTACAGAATTCTGTAACAAATGAGTCTCCTATTAAATTGTTCTTAAAACGTTCCATTAAAACTAGGTTGGATCTGTTAAATCCTAACTTAAGAGATCATGTATAGCAAAAGCAAAGTGCACCATTCAGCAAGGAACCTAACTATCGCGAATTGAATCTTATAGTGAATTGAATCTGACAGTATTTAAGTAGCGAACGAGATCTGCAGAAGGCATGTTGAACAATTCCTCAATTTGGGATCATCATCAGCTGAAAAGATGGGAGTCAGATATTCCTAATCTGGATCTTACAACCAAAGATACTTAGGCGAATCTCCAAGCCGCTACTTCACCAACCGTATCAAAGTTCGCCGAGATTCCTGATCCTCAATCTGATAATTTACTTCCAAATTGAGGAGCCTCAATTGAATCAAATGAATCCATAGAACAGACACAAGAGGTGCTATTTGGATGATCCGTTAAAATCCGGAAACATCCTGCCCGAATATTTGCATTGCTACCGGTAAACAGTGGGGGTTATATTTGAAGACGGAGAAGTGTGCCACTTGCAAATATAGTATGTCACCGAAATTACCTCAGCCTACTATGTGGGACTGAACTCGACTACTGAGGCAGCTAGACATAGGCTGCACTTGTACTTGTAAGATGTGTGTGGGTATCAGGGGGTGTTCGTCCAGGGTCATGACAAACTTTATTAGTTTTACTTAGCTCTACGTATGTGACGACATGTGAATTAAGAACACTCACATATTGTTCTCGGCTTCTCAACAGGAACAGTCACTAAATTTCCTTAGACGTTACTTGATTATGTATGCAGAGCGTAATTTAAAATATTTGTGTAAGTTGTTTACGCCTTGATATTGCCACTTCAAAACTAACAAACAATTTTAAACTGTAATATTGCAAAATATTTTGTATTTTGGCAACTCCTCTCAAAATGTACTCTGGCACGTGACATCACGAATGGCGAAACTTAATTCCCATGAAGTCAAGCTGACAACTTTTTAATTTATTGCTGGTCTGAGTGACTAACTTTATAAAATCAAGAACTTTGGTCTATGTCGTTAAAGGTTGTTGTGTTCGATGTAGAGTATTATTATTTTCTTTAAGCTTTAAGACACAACAACAATGATTGTCAAACATATGCGAAGCGCAATATGCAAATTCAGAAAAGCTGTAGAGTATTTATTTTGACCCAAAAACTGGAATAGTTTGTTTTATTCTCCATAAAATGAAAGTGGTAAGATTGTTCTTAATGCTTCATTTTCCGAAGCTAGCATTCTACCGTCGTGCTAATTATAATTTACTGGTCCTTGAATTTATCCTATTTCAACATTACACAATGTCATTTCTAAATCAGAAGCATACTTTTCCACTGCTTCTTTACCAATTTCCTAGAAATATTGCGGTATGATGGTTATATGCCACAATATCATGAGACGAAAAGTTAGCAACAACTGAACATTTTTCTTGTAAACAATCATATACACTATGATTTGAAACATATACACTACCATACAAGACTATATCGATGCCATCCCTGTCATAAAATACAAACAATACAGTAGTCAGCTACAAACTTTAACAATGAATTAAACACACACCCTTGTAATATCAGTTTTTCTTCAGCGAACTAAAAATCTAGACGGCAGAAAACGATACTCAGTAGAGAGTGCGGTATGTGTTATGAAGCGGTAACTGATAAGAAGTGTTCGAAAAGGATGTATAGAGGGAAAATGGCATACTGTGGAGGGGGCTGTCAACCTCTTCCAAGGAATCATAGTTTGTCCAATACATACTCATATCCTCGCCGAACGATTTTGTCAAACTCATCAATGAGAAATACTGTAGAAAGTGTATATTACCTAATAGTTGCAAATAATGTCACTGACATTTTTGTGATATATTCAGTTTAAAGTTTGTCTATTGCTTCAAACATGTGTGCGAAAATATTTTTTATTTATCTCGTAAAATGTTATATGTTAGTTTCAAATTGGATACCGATACGTCAGTACGTAGAGGTACTATCATGCTCACCTTAATTGAAGGCATATATTTCTTTTACTGTTGCTAAGAAACTACGAAAGCAATTTTCACAAATTAATAAACTGTAATAAATATTAATTTCTTGTGACTCAAATTCCCGTTTTCGGCATCAATATTTTGGACTTTAATCCCAGATTACAATTTCTAATGCAGTTATCTGATATTGAAGAATCAATGTACAAAACACTGAAGCTTGTTTCTCAATATTTATGCAGTTTATAACTATTATACAATATTGAAAGATTTTCGCTATTTTGCTTTGCCGATGCTTTTTAAAGAAATGCAATTACAAAAATCTGATGTGGGCAGCACATGAATTTCCTTATATAATAGCAATGAATTGACTGCTTTTACAGTAAAAAAAATGATAATTTTTATAGTAAATATTTATATTCTTTCCAAGATATTGAATTTTCGTCAACTAATCGTCATTTTCATTGATTTACCGTCTTTTTATTCATTTGGCGAGTTTTTCGTTAATTTAGCAGCATTTAAAAAGTCGCCAAGTTGGCCACATTCCACCAAATTCGTCGCCAAAATCTCGCCAAGCGTTATGGACGGAGAAATAAGTTATTCTTACAGCAGATAAATGACTACTGGCGTTCAAATACAAAAGTTTTACTCAAAATATCTTTTTACATGAATGGAACGAGCTAGATACACGAGAATGATGTTGCCCAATTTATCGCAAGGTATTACATATCAAAAGTGAACATGTTTCTCAATAGGAAATATTTTTTTTTTATTTTGTATGATTAATTGATAAATTTATTTAAAAATGTGCAATGTCTCAGGAATGGTTCATGCTAGCGTTCTAAAATTTATGTCAATCGTTTTCTAATGGAAAATTACATTAGAAATGTCTATTTGCGTTACTTTATCAGAGGTTTTAATTTTTTGACATTTTTTCAAAATGTCACTCGAAAATTTAGGGGTTCTGAACATTCGATTCCGTATAAGAGCAACAGGCTTCCAGTATTCACGGATTTTAATTTTTATACCAAATTTCGTTCGAATAGGCCCATTCGTTCGTTAGTTATCGTCTTCACAGACACTGACACACACACATACACATACTTTCACACACACGGAGAGAGAGAGAGAGAGACATCACTTCAAAAATGTTCGATTTGTGATCAGGGATGCTTGAAACGCGCTCCCCCGTTGAAAACTCGAATTCGAATTTTCGACCCCGTCACAATACTTTCCTTATACATTATTGTATATAAGGAAATTAATAATGTATAAGATCCACGGTACTGTGTTTTTAATACTGAATTGTGTATTTTGCGATTATCCGGATGACAACATATAAAACTATTTCAAAGCAAAAAATCTGATGTGGGCAACACATGACTTTCCTTATATAATGTAATGAATTTACTACTTTTACAGTAAAAAAATAGGTTTTTCTTATAGTAGATACTAATATTCTTTCCAAGACATTGAATTTTTGACAATTAGTCGTCATTTTTATTGATTTAGCGTCATTTTCATCCATTTGGCGAGATTTTCGTTAATTTTGCAATATTTCAAAAAGTCGCCAAGTTGGCGACATTCCGCCAAATTCGTCGCCAAAATCTCGCCAAGCGTTATGCACTGAGAAATAAGTTATTCTTACAGCAGATAAATGACTATTGGCGTTCAAATACAAAAGTATTACTCAGAGTATCTTTTTTCATGAATGGAACGAGCTAGATCCACGAGAATGATGTCACCCAATTTATTGCATGGTATTCAAAAGTGAACATGTTTATCAATAGGAAATATATTTTTTTTATTTTATATGACTTAGTGATATTTTTTTTTTGAAAAATGTACAATATCTCGAGAACGGTTGTGTTAGCGTTCTAAAATTTATGTCAATCGTTTTCTAATGAAAAATTACATAAGAAATGTCTATTTGCGTAACTTTATTAGTGGTTTTGATTTTTTAACGATTTTTTCAAAATTTCATTCGAAAATTTAGGGGGATTCTGAACATTCGATTGCGTATAAAAACTATAGGCTTCCAGTGTTTACGGATTGTGATTTTTGTACCAAATTTGGTTCAAATCGATCCATTCGGTCGTCAGTTATCGTCTCCACAGGCCCACTGACACACACACAGAGACATCACTTCAAAAATGTTTGATTCGTGATCAGGGATGCTTGAAACGTGCTCTCCCGTCGAAAACTCGAATTCGAATTTTCGACCCCGTCACAATACTTTCCTTTTACATTATGTATATAAGGAAAGTAATAGCTAAATTTCTCGTCAAGCGTTACTGACGAACGAAAAAAATGTGTTATTCTAATAGTTTACTGTTATGTTTTCCCCAAGATATTGAACTTTCATCAACTGATTCAACATTTCACTGATTTAGAGTCGGTTTCATCAATTTGACGAATTTCTATCAATTGGGTGACATTTTCGTCAATTTGGCAACTTTCAAAGAGTCAACAAGTTGGAGATATTACGACAAATTCATCACCAAAATTTTGGACGTTACGGCCGTCGATTAATCGACCATTAGTAGTCAATTTCATTGATTTTGCATTATTTTTTATCAATTTAACGACATTTGTGTTAATTTGGCAACATTTTAAATAGTGGCATTTTAAATGATAGCTAAGTAATAGTAGCTAATAATAGCGACATTCCGCCAAATTCATCGCCAAAGTCTCACCAAG
The DNA here is from genome assembly GCA_951213105.1 of Amaurobius ferox. Classification (NCBI taxonomy): domain Eukaryota; kingdom Metazoa; phylum Arthropoda; class Arachnida; order Araneae; family Amaurobiidae; genus Amaurobius; species Amaurobius ferox. The sequence goes on along the minus strand of OX578145.1, from coordinate 56,810,226 downwards.
CGTTATGGATGGAGAAATTAGTTATTCTTATAGCAGATATATAACTATTGGCATCCAAATACAAAAGTATTACCCACTTTATCTTTTCTCATGAATGGAAAGAGTTAGGTCCCCGAGAATCGCATATTGCATATGAAAAGTTAATATATAATATCATGCGATAAATTTAGGCTATGTATGTGGGACTATATAAGGATAAATGACATATTTCACAATAGCTAATATTTTTTTATTTTATGTGCTTGTTTGATAAATTTATTTAAAAAATATCCTATATCTCAAGCACGGTTCATGCTAGCGTTCTATAATTTGTATTCAATCGTTTCTAATGAAAATTACATGAGAAATTACTACGTAACTTTATTAAATGTTGAGATTTTTTCAAAATTTCAGTGGAAAATTTAGGGAAGTTCTGAACATTCGATTGATTTTAAAAACAATAGGCTTCCAGTATTCACGGATTGTAATTTTTGTTTCCAAATTTCAATCGAATCGCTAAATTCGTTAATGAGATATCCTATCTACACACACACACACAAACAGACAGAGGGAGAGAGAGAGATAGAGAGACATCACCTCAAAAATGTTCGATTCGTGTTCCGGGGTGCTTGAAACGTGATCTCCCGTCGAAAACTCGAATTCGAATTTTCGACCCCATCGCAATACTTTCCTTATACATTATACTATGTATATAAGGAAACTAATAATTGTTTGTTCAACTCAATTGTATGTTGCAAATTATCCACATTTATATAATTCTATACAAACAGACCTACTTATTGCCGAATATTTGTTTGGTTTTAAGTCACTCATTCTATTTGGGCATATCTTACATAATAAAAGAAGTTGTTTGTCTGTCTGTGTGTGTTGTTTGCAGAGGAAAATCAAAGATTTGGACAGCCGTGGAATTCGAGACTGGATTAGTCAAGCTCATGGTGCAGTATACCGCCACAAGATTTTTAAAGTATTCAAATTAGTTGAAGAGTGACGAATTTTTAAACACGGAAATTGCTCATTTTAATTTTTTTTTATCAAATTTGCTTACAGATCGCATTGCAGGTTCTGTGCTTGCTTTCCAGATGTGCGAATGAAGTTTAGACATGGACTTTAATGAACAATACGACTTTCTAAATTCGCAAATTTAAAAGATGAATTTTCAATTTTTGAAACGTAAAATTATTTTAATATTATGAACATACAGTGTGCTCTGAAAATGTGACTTCAATCAGTTGAAAACGCACTGAAATAGCAATAAATTTTCAGAATTTTACCTGCGGAGTGAAAAGTATTTTTTTGCGTTTTCAAAAAATTGCAGCGTGTATTTTTAGAACGTATCAACGGAGCTAATTTAGGGAGTATTAAGGGTGAGCGTCAGTAAATTTTCTGCCCTATCTTCGCTTTGTTAACTTTCGCGGCACACATATTTCGCCGAAATTCTGCTCAAACAGTTGCGAAATATTTTCTTATAGATAAAATGCTATACTTAGATTATATTAAAACTAAATTTAATATCCAATAAAACATAGAATATATGTTTTATTTTAATTTAAAATATATTTTTGGTGCTGCCATCTGTTGTCGTAATTTAATTCATACCAACTATTTTTATTTTTTAATGAACATATTTAAATGTGTATTCCTTCTAATACGCTATTAAATACAACAGATCATATATAATGCCATAATCACGGAAACGTAATTGAACTTGGACTTGAAGACAAAGGAACTTGAAGATAAAACTGCAGTCCTCAGTGATGTACATTCAGATCCTTTATCAAATTTGTAGAATGATAAATTACCTTTCCGTGATTGTGGCATTTTTATATATGATCTGTTGTTGTATTTAACACTGTATTAGAAGGAATAGATATTTTAAAATGTTCTTTAAAAAATAAAATAATCGGTATGAATTAAATTACGACAACAGATGGCAGCACCAAAAATATTTTGTATTAAAATAAAAAATATATTCTATGTTTTTTGGGGCATTAAATTTAGTTTTAATAGAAATCTAAACATTGCATTTTATCTTTCAGAAAATATTTTGCAACTGTTTGAGCAGAATTTCGGCGAAATATGTGTGCCGCGAAAGTTAACAAAGCGCGGATAGGGCAGAAAATTTACTGACGCTCACCCTTAAAAGAGCATTTTACCTCCGCGTTGTATTATTGGCATGGTTGCCATGGAAAAACCGGATTGCGGAAATAATTGTGGTTGAAAATAGTCGATTCAGAAATTGTGTGCTGTTACCTAGTATTATTTAAGTAGCAGCGCTTAATTAGTACGCGGAGTAATTCGTTTAAATATGCAATAAGCTAATGTTTAAATATGCAATAAGCTATACTTGTCCTTAAGAATGAAAATAATGAAATATAAAAATATCGAATGTAATTATGCAAAGGTTAAGATCATTTAAAAACATGATAACGGAACTAGTATTTAATACCATATCTATATTTGTTCATCTATTTAAGATATTTGCACATAATTGAACATACAAAACCTATATCTTTGATACTTATAAATATAATTTATAAAATTGATACAAATGTACAATTCTGTTAACATGTTCTTTGAGGATCTTTTAAAATAAAGCAACATAAATACACGCATTTTCTTCTCCTTTGTCTTCCTCCTAACTTATTACCCTGTAATCGCTACCTTCCTTTATTTAGCCGTCTTCTCTGAAGTCCCTGATTATGTACTGCTCTTATCTATGAAAACAGTCCCTCTTCCCCTTTTAAAAGACCATTGTATACCAGTCCATTAAATGAGCTGCATCTTTAACGCCGCTGCTGTTCCATTGTATTTCCCTTACATAGGATTATTTAAGTTTCATTAAACAATTTCATCCTCCGATGGCTGAATTGATTACAATGGTCCTACATTTGATGCATTGTAATAAACACTATTCCAAATAGATGTATATTTCCCCATATATCAACCATGTTTCGGATTAGGTTGGCGAGGAGGAGGAAATTTAGTTCTGAATGAGTTTGGCATTGGGCTATCTATTTTCGTACGATTACATGGCTGATAAAAGTTGTGGTGGAGAAGAGGTTCACGGGTCAGTTATGGTGATAAGTGTCGATAAATGTGAATCAGAATTTGTAATGGAATTATGGATTTATAAAATTAACGTCATCACTGGGTATTACAACAGAAATTTACTTGTAATTAACTGGATTTATCACTTTCTCATACTATGTAATATAGGGTAGAAAAAGTATTGTTTTCACAATAATTTTCGATTTTGAGATTTTAATGTCAATATATGTTTCAAGACCGCCCAAATACGTTTTGACTATATTTGGATTTGTTGTCCGTCTGTCTGATGTCTGTAGTCAATTGCTTGTATACATGATAGTGGGCACAAATATTAAAGGATTTTTACGAAATTTTATATCGGGCACTGTTATAAAAAATCTCGAGCTCCTTAGAATTGTTTTCAATTCGAGCAAAAACTTCGAAATTTTATATTTTTTTAATATGGCATCATCGGACAAAATTTGGCATAATCATGCATAAAATATTTTATTTATGGCTCAATGATTACGATACCAAATAATTTCATTGTTGTGAAATATAGCCGTGATACAGATTTTTTGTTCATGACGTCATGAATAAACAAAAACTTGGGGCTGAGTTACCCCCGGGGAGTACATTTTCAAGTATGGTACCATTCTAAGGATTTTTTCAAGCCCTTTAAAGTGAAGGGTAAAACTCTATAGTTGTAATCATTTGGATCCACAACTGATTTTCCAATTTTTTTTCTTGTAAAATTTGAAAAAAAAAAATTCTTGTATGAGAAAGTCAAGTTGAGCCGCATTTCATTTTATGTTCTTACTTTCCTCGTAAAATGACAGTATGCATTTGGTGCTAAAACTCATTCCTATCCAAACTGAAAATATAGACTTTTAAAAAAGGTCTGGTTTCTAAAAAAACCAAGATAAGAATTTTATTTCCTGTCTGTCTATCCGTCTTTACTGGCAAATTTATGTTTTCCTCCAAACGCAGTTAACGGGGATTGGCAAATGAAATCCAAATTCTGTACATAGTTATGCTCTTACATGAATGTAAAAACAACGTTCTGTCGGAATTTCTCTCTAGTCACTTGCAGTAATTGTAAGCGCAGTTTTTACGGTAATCAGACTGAAATCACTTTTTGTACAAAAGTATTCTGATACGTGCGTATGATTATATTATTTAAATGCTGACAGTATTGTCTGAATGTATCAATACAGTTGTAAATGTTTTGTTTTCTATAACTATTCTACCAGCATATATTAAAATTTGAATAAAGGTAGGCTGTACCTATATATGTGAATAAAATACAAGATATCTCTATATGTGCCTATCTATTATGTACTCATATTGTATGTATAACTTACTCGTAAAATCGAGAGTTTAGGTGCGTCGCATTCCTTACGTAACATGTGTAGGAGAAAAGCAGATATTTGCAATAATTGTATTGCAAAATTTACGATAATTTCAAATTTTTAGATTTAATCTAATTGGAAATTATGTTTAACCATCCGTCTGAACTTCAATTGTTTTGTCTAAAAACATTCAGAACTTATAGATATTTTTAAAGGCAAACATTTGTGATTACAGATTGAAAAATTTTCTCCATCATATCATCCTAGTCGAAAGTTTACATGTTCTGCATGAACAGCTGCAGCGAAATTTATATTTTAAATGTACAGATTATTTCATGATGCAAAACTATGTAGTTACAATCTGGAACATCTCTTACAGGATACTTTTGGCTGTAGAATATGGATTGCAGAGAAGTACAAAGAAAAGAAGCAGAAATAAAAGTAGAGGAAACGGCAGCAGAATGATTTTTTAAATCAATTCAGATTATTTTTACTTTCCTTATATACATAATGTATAAAGAAAGTATTGTGACGGGGTCGAAAATACGAATTCGAGTTTTCGACGGGAGATCACGTTTCATGCATTCCTGATCACGAATAAAACACTTTTGAAGTGATGTCTGTGTGTGTGTGTGTGTGTGTCAGTGAGCCTGTGGAGACGATAACTGACGAACGAATGGACCGATTCGAACCAAATTTGGTACAAAAATCACAATCCGTAAACACTGGAAGCCTATTATTTTTATACGCAATCGAATGTTCAGAACCCCTCTAAATTTTCGAGTGAAATTTTGAAAAAATCGTCAAAAAATCAAAACCGCTAATGAAGTTACGCAAATAAACATGTCTTATGTAATTTTTCATTAGAAAACAATTAACAAAAATTTTAGGACGCTAATATGAACCGTTCTCGAGATATTGCACATTTTTCAAAAAAATTATCGAAAAGTTACATAAAATAAAAAAAAAATTCCTATTGAGAAACATGTTCACTTTTCATATGTAATACCATGCAATAAATTGGGTGACATCATTCTCGTGGATCTAGCTCCGTCCATAACGCTTGGCGAGATTTTGCCGACGACTTCGGCGGAATATCGCAAACTTGGCGACATTTTTAATTGTGTTGCCAAATTAACAAAAATCTCGCCAAATAGATAAAAGTGGCGCTAAATCAATGAAAATGATGACTAATTGAAGAAAATTCAATATCTTGGAAAGAATATAAGTATCTACTATAAGAATAACATTTTTTAACTGTAAAAGTAGTAAATTCATTGCATTTTATAAGGAAAGTCATGTGTTACTCACATCAGATTTTTTACATTAGGATTTGGTTTTTTTACACCTCTGTATGTATATTACTATTCTACTTATATTAATAAAACTTGGGGTATTTTGATAGTGATTACTTCTTGTGTTTTCGATGTATACTGGTCCTCGAAAATACCTTCTGAATTTTCTTTTCAAGATTATTATTAGCTTATATTTACGGATGTTTTCATCTTGTTTTTCGAACATATAATTTTTCAGCGTTAAACAGATCTGTGGTCTGATGACTCAATTTTCAACTGGCCTAGTATAAAATTTATATGGTGTTTAAAAACTTGTGCTGTTGTATCTTTGGACTTGTTGTATTGTAGTTGCGTCCAATACTGAGCATTCGACAAATATATAGTTAGCGTTAAAATACTTGACTCCAAATCACTTCCGTAACTCTAGATTGAAAAAAGAAGATTTTGTTCTATTTACGCAAAACTCCATTAACGCATTTGAAATCTTTTTCTTGCCCAAACTTATTACCTTCTTAAATTTTTCGATTCCACAATCAAAATAGAACGTTTCCTTAAAACATTCATTAATTTAATACTTCGTCAAAATTGCCTTTTTTCTATTTTATAAAATGAATCTCGTATAAATTGCTATATAAAATACCTTAATATATATTTTAAATGCCCTCTGGGAATATAAATATTTAAGTTTATTTAATGGTCTCCAAAATTACTTTCTGAAATTTATTTTTTTCGAAAAGATTCTTTGATATATATATTATACATATATATAAGATATATATATAAGATATATATATTATACATATATATATATATATATATATATTATACATATATATATATATATATATATTATACATATATATATATATATATATATTATACATATATATATATAATATATAAGATAGAAAGTGGAAATTATTGAAGATATTGAAGTGTTATAGCATTTATGCGCAAATCAGATACAAATACTATACACGATATAAATATAAAAAGTATAAATAGCATGTAAAAAATTGGAAAAAAGAAGGAAGGCTTAACGAGAAGCTTACTTAATGGCGGTAAGGGGTTGTGACCTTACACCCCAGTTGTCAACATGCACGTCATATTTGCCGCGGCATTGCACTCCTGGACGCCAGCCCTGGCTGAAGCCAACCTCCGAAGTGACAATAACAATCATCCCAAGACCGTTGATAAAGAAACGTCCAATGATAAGGTGCAGTCCATTACAGGATGTCATACTAGTCCTTCAGATTACTATGACCTTTATATATCTGCTTGTTATCGTTCTGCGGTCCTGTTATTCATAGTATGCGAACCTTCGTCGACCAAATTGAGATAAAATTGATTTTAACTTAGAGAACATTCATTATTATTACTATAGAAATTATTAATATGATGTTGCATAAAAGGAATGGGGTATTGCTGTAGATATGCTTGCTGTAGAAATGCCCTATCAAAATCAATACGGATGTCGTCATTGTTGATAATTCTCTGTATCCTAGCCAATCCCCCCAAGAATACATTCCAAAAGATATTCAAGTGAAGATTGGAATTCCAATTTATCAGACCGGTAATAGGTATATTAAAACTTCTTCTTTTATCATAGATAGTAAAATTTACAGGTATTTTACTGAAATCGATGCTTAAATCTAAAAATTCCACTACATTTTTAAGTGTAGTGGGATTTTCTTTTAAGATTAAGTTTGTTGGGTAGAAATCAAAATTCATGCTATAATTCTCATCTTCATATCCAACTATCAAATCATCCACATAACGTAGGTATATGATTTCATTATTAAGATGTGATTGGCTTTCATAATAGTTGAGGTACAAATCTGCAAGTTTATATGAGCAGCCCCCTCCCATGGGGATGCCTTAAATTTGCTGATAGAAAGAAATTCCATTAAAAAGGTTAGTTTTCTTTTATGACAATATTTATTAAAGACTTGTATTTAATGAATTCTATAATTTTCTTCAAGTCATATTCTTCATATAAAAGGTTTAGGATGTGAGATAGGTCTTCAAGATCAATATTGTTTTGAAGAGTTCCTGAAAATCATAGGTTTTAAAGTATACCTGATTTTTATGATATTTTAAAGACTTTATAACTTCTTGACTGTTCTTGATGATGTAACTACCTTTATTATTAATTTGATGCAACAGAGGTTTTAAAGTTTGAGTAGAATTGAATTAGCTTTGATAAGATAAGTATTATAATCGACTGTAACAGTTCTGAAACTAGTAGGACATTTATGCAATTTAGGAATATTAATTAAGTATGGGTACTTAATTCTGCTTGTGTATTTAATACCTGTTTTTTTATATAATGCTTTGATCCTATTATTAATTTCTTGATGGGGTATGTTAGCTTTCCGATATAGCATAACATTTTCATATTTTTCTTTTAAGGTTTGAATATAATAGTATTTGCAGGTAAATGCATAATTGCTTGATACTTTATCAGTGTATGTAATCATGAACTTATCTTGAATTGTCTTGAGATAATTGATGTTCAATTTGCAATTTTCATGCGGTTGATAAAACTTTTGATAATATAATCTGAAGTCGTTGCATATCCTGTATCGCCATTGATTGAAGGTGAAGTCAGGTATACTGAAACGAATAGACATATCATAAATAAATTTATCAATATCTTGCTGAAAGGTTTCATATTTATTTCCTTTGTGAGGATTACGATATTTTGTACCAAGTTGAAAGGCCCGTATTAAATTTTTATCTTCCAAGACAGCACTATCACCACTGACAACATGTCCTACTAGTGGATCTGAATATGGATTAATTGCACAATTACATTCTTCTTTATTTTCTGTTTGCAGATTTTGACTTAAGAAGTTATAGTTAAGAATTCTTCTTCGCAATGGATTTTCATATCTGTAAGATGTCTTGATTTTTAAGTTTAGTATAGGAAGATGATGGTGATGTTCTTTCAGAATTCTTCTAAAAGGAATAGGATTGAAAGTTTTGTTTTGAAACAGGATATTAAGATATGCAGTGTATTTATTTTCATCCACTTCGTCATTCTTCAAATTAAGATGAAGATATTTTGATCGTTTTTTTAACCAATCACATAGGGTGGCAAAATTAAGTTTTTGGAATATAGTTGATTCTTTAGTTTGCCAAATGTTAATTTGTTTGGACCAAATTGTCCAAAGGTTTTGCATAATTTTTTTACGTATACACAAAACAAAAATACGTATGATATCAGCTTTGTGTGTATCAAATCAAGAATAAGTGATAATATACAATCAGAGCTACTAAAAGTAGGGACTAATAATAGAAAGGCTAATGTTTAAATGGATGTAAAAATAAAAATATTATTTTTACAGAAGAACGGAGATGTCAGGCTAATATAATAAACTATGAATATAATTCATGAAAATCCAGCTAATCTAAATTTTTAACTATACCATAAATTAACTAAATAATAATCAGTATAAAGAAGTACAAATTGCAATACATATAATTATATTACAATATAAAAGTATTATAAAAAGATAAACATAGACTAAAAAAGCCGAGAAACATATAAGGAGAATATAAGCAACAGAATTCCTCTAATAACATTGGACAAAAGTAAAATTAAAATATAACAAATTCAATTACTATATATATATATACATATATATATATATATATATATATATATATATATATACATATATATATATATATATATGTATATATATATATATATATATATATATATGTATATATATATATACATATATATATATATATATATATATACATATATATATATATATATATATATATATATATATATATATATATATATATATATATATATATATATATATATATATATATATATATATATATATATATATATATATATACCGGGTAGTCAGAATTAAAATACCCCTACTCTGAGCTATCTATAGATCGAACTACTCAGTGTAAAGGTTTCAAAATTGTTGGACACACTATTCACGACATGGGGAAAGGGATTACGCGAAAAAAAAAATTAGTTCCTGAAACACCGATAGGTGACGTTGTACAATAGAAAATATGCCGAAAAGACACAAAATTCACATTTGTAACACATTTTATTCGAACGTCCCAAACATTCGTATCACAAGGACCTTATCGATGCAGGGAATGCTGTTCAATATGGTTCCCTTCTTCAAGATGTAAAATCTGCAGTCTGTGGACAGCTTGTTCAACTGCGGATTGTAATTGGTCGATTCAGATGCTTCTCACATGCAGAGTGATACTGTCTTTTAAATCTTCCAAAGTTCTTCACTTTTTTTATCTTCTTTTTTTTCATATCAGCAAAAGAAATTAAAAAGGAAAAATTCCATATCGCATATGTTCGTTTTTTTGTGATTATTTTGTGTCTTTTTCAGCATATTTTCTGTTGTACACCTATCGGTGTTTCTGGAACTAATTCTTTTTTTCGAGTAATCCCTTTCCCCATGTCTTGAATACTAGGTTCAACAATTTTGGAGCCTTTACACTGAGTAGTTCGATGTATAGAGAACTCAGAGTAGGGGTGTTTCAATTCTGACCACCCGGTATATATACACATATATAAATACACATATATAAATAAAATTTCTTTTCTAAAGTTTTACATAAATAATTTTTTGTAAAGATCTTATTGACAAACTAGCTTTTAAGCTAGTAAACAACGGGGCAATTAATAATTTAAAAAATTTAAGTTCCAAAATTTTAATGAGTTTTACTTTGTTTAAAAATGCTCTGCTCTTAGGTTTGAAAATTATTGTCTTAATCGAAAATTAGCTCAGTTGTCGTGTTTTGTGTTCAATACTTTAAAAGAGTTCAAAGTATCAACCTTTTATTTCACCAGGGGAGGGGTTTCTAATGAGTCAGGACTGGCTTTTCGAAACTTCCATTTTCTTTTCGCTGGGAAGGGAATCAAAAACTCGGTTCAGTTAGTCTTTGCTCTTTGGACTATACAATACGTGTGCAATAATTCAACCTTCTAGGTCACCAAGGGGCTCTAGAGTGTCTGGTATGTTAAAGGAGTGTTAAAGACCCAGACCGTCCGACTCGTCCAGAGGACTTAGAGTAACTAGTTGGACGGCCGGGAGAGTGTCTGGTATGTGTCAGAAGTTATTTTGTGGCTCAGTCCAGGTTTCAGGTGCCCCAAAAAACAGGATGTGTGATGGGCTTTTTCGTATCACATTTTGATTTTACTTCTTTTGTATATAACTGTATATATTGATATGTGTGCGAATTTAAATAAATGTTTTTAGATAATTTACGACACGATCTCATCTTCTTGAACATTTACTGGGTGTATGCTAAAAGAGGTAGATTCCTCAGAACAGTATGTACTTTATTCCACATTTCCATTTTCTCCTATAAGAGTGCAAAGATTCAGTTTTCTAGGTCACCAAAGGACCTCTGGAGCATCTAGAAAGACACAAACGTATTAGACAATTATTATATAGATATGACTTTTATAAGTTCTTCATATATTTTATTCCAAATATGAAAACCTTCTATGAGACTGATCAACAACTGAGAAAAATTGTAACAGTTTTTTTTTTCTTTTTCATACCTTAATTTCAGCAGAAACATCATATTTTAAGAACTTTTGAACTATTGATCTTTCTGCGAACTAAATTGTTGGTTATGCAGCTACACTTAAAATAAAACAATCATCAGCATTAACTGAGGGATGACGACCTATGCACACATATATAACACAGATACCTAATTAAATCGATATCATCTCCGCCCATCATAAAATCGAAACATCGCTCAATCTACCTCAACGATGAAACATCACTCAATCTTCAACATCCACAGTCTTCAACGGTGAGTTAAACACACCCCTTATATCATTTTTCTCACTGAAATAGCAATCCGAACAGTAGAAACCGATACTCACCAGCGGGTGCAAAATCCAACTCGCTTATGAGCTGGTAACTGATAAGAAGTGCTCGAAACAGAAGTTATGATGAAAAATGAGAGACGATAGAGGAGGGTGGTGCACACTTTCAAACGACTCACTATTCGTCCGATACTCTCAGGGAAAAGAGTATTTCGCCCTAACGATACTGTCACAAATTCATCAATGAGAGGTACGTAGATGGGGAGGGAATTGGGGTGGTATATCGGAATTTTGGATGGGATTTATGCAACTTGAAATTTTTATTGTCATGTAGTTTAAAGTAATGTTACTGAATATTTTGCGGGTATTATTTAAGATAAATATCATACCAGATGTAATTAAATAAGGTAGTTCTATATATTTAATCATGATTCATATACTTCAAAAAGTATTATACAGGATGATTTAAAAAATATGGGTCAAACCTTACAAGGTGGTAGTATACACCACACCAATCATTTTTTGTCATAGTTTACAGAGTCGGAAATGAAACGCGAAGCCCTTATAGGGCGCTTATTCGTTGGGAAGTGGTCACTCCGCAAACTTAAAAGCGTCATTCTAGTTGTTATTTTTTGGTTAAATAAGAAAACCATGAATGCAGATTTCATCTGGAGAAGCAGAACCGTTATTCAATTCCTTACCTCTTGCCCCCGTTTTGGGACAGAAGTAAAGGTATCTGGACTTTATTTTTCCGGGCCGATGGATTGGGCGAGGTGGTCCCATAGCTTAACCCCCACGATCGCCCAATCTGTCGTGTCTTGACTTATTTTGGGGGAGATATCTCAAGAACCTCGTCTAAGATACTCCCCTTGAAGCTTAAGAGGAACTCGTCAAGAGGAACTCGAATTTAGGCTGCTGCTGCTGCCAAAGTGCGCGACATGCCTGGTCTGTTCAAGAGAGTTCGCCAGTCCCTTCATCGCCTCTGTGAGACGTGCATTCTGGTTGGCGGTCGCTCTTTTGAGCCATTACTGTAATTATTGTTTATTAAATGTCATTTTATAACTTCTAAGTCATTCTTGTGTTTTCGCCTCACCTAATCGGTTTCATTTCACTTTAAGTGCCCACTGGCGCCTTTACGTTTCATTTCCGACCCGGTAAACTATGACGGAAAATGCTTGGTTTGGTGTGTAGTACCACTTCGTAAAGTTTGGCCCATCTTTTTTGAATCTCTCTGTATATTAGTTTAAATTAACTAAATATATGAGAAAGCGTATTGATGCAATTTTGTTCGTTTAAATTGTTGACATCGCTTTCTTCAACAATTGTTGGAGCCTTACAATATCTAATTGTAGGAGGCACTCCGTGTTCCCATTGCCGATAATAGCTTACATGAATCAGTTTCGCATTCTGAAATGATTCATTTAATCTGATACCTGTAATGGAAGCTCGATCGCAATTTTTGAAACGCCTTTATAGTTAGAATCAGTATTAACTTAACCATTGCAGCCTCGTTTTGTCCGAGATTAGCTTAAAGACATTTGAAGCCGGCTATGCACCTCATTGAGAATTACAAATTTGGGACACATGGCAAGTTTCCATACTGTCATTGTAAGTATTGGTAATACCATATTGATGAGTAGATAATCAGCGCAAAATGAGTCCATGGATGCTGATTTCTGCAATGGAAAAGTTTGCATAACTATCAAAGACAATGCAAAAAATTCTAAAAAAATTACAAAACTGGGACGAAAGTTTATAGAAAGTTCAAAACTGGGAAAGCGATGGTCATAAATAAAAATTGATGGAATTAATCGAATCTTCGGCTATTGAAAATTTTACCGGTATCGAGGCAAAAACTCTAAATAAGAATTTTACAAATTTAGGACACATGGCAAGTTTTCTTGCTGACATTGTAAGTATTGGTAATACCATATTGATGAGCAGATAGTCAGCGCCAAATGGGGCCATGGATGCTGATTTCTGCAATGGAAAAGTTTACATAACTATCAAAGACAATGCAAAAAATTCTAAAAAAATTACAAAACTGGGACGAAAGTTTATAGAAAGTTCAAAACTGGGACGAAAGTTTATAGAAAGTTCAAAACTGGGAAAACGATGGTCATAAATAAAAATTGATGGAATAAATCGAATCTTCGGCTATTGAAAATTTTACCGGTTTCGAGGCAAAAACTCTAAATAAGTATTTTGCAAATTTAGGACACATGGCAAATTTTCTTGCTGCCATTGTAAGTATTGGTAATACCATATTGATGAGCAGATAATCAGCGCAAAATGGGTCCATGGATGCTGATTTATGCAATGGAAAAGTTTACACAACTATCAAAGACAATGCAAAAAATTCTAAAAAAATTACAAAACTTGGACGAAAGTTTATAGAAAGTTCAAAACTGGGAAAGCGATGGTCATAAATAAAAATTAATGGAATAATTCGAATCTTCGGCTATTGAAAATTTTACCGGTCTCGAGGCCAAAATTCTAAATTAGAATTTCTTGTGCAGAAAAATGACATTTAATTTTGACAAATTAATGTATAGAAAACTATGTTTCTCTGATTGTATGCGTTAATAGAAAATTCAAAAATTGTTAAAACGTGTCCGTTGTCGATGTTTCAAAAGAGTATTACACAAATGCGAGATTTTCCTTAAAATATATAAATTTATGCACGCTTATTAATTTATTCAAATAAATATATTATAGTGATCTAACTCAGGTTTGGCTCGGTAACAATAGGGCTCTTTAACTTTTGATTTGTGATTAAACATTTGAGTCAGATGAGTAGAACTACTGTACGATTCACCCATGTTCCGTACCGAGATCTTGTACCGATAACTTGATCTCAACTTATCAATCCTGTACAGGTACATGCATAGTCTACTGTTAAAATTAAAAATAGAAATAATGAAATACAAGACAAATAAAATTAAAAATCTAGTAAATGAACCATTTTACATACCCTTTTCTTTTTAAATAAATCTATGCGGCACGTTGCATAACAAAACAGATAAACATACACCAATAATGTTTATAAATAAATCTAAATGCAAAACAAAAATAAATAAACAAACGCACCAACATGCTCCTACACAGCCTTTTAAAGCAAAACAACATAATCACAGGCATCTTCATTTCCTTTTCCGTCCTTCCTAACTTATGATCCTATAATCGCAATCCGAGACAGTACCTTCCTTTATATAGCCATTTTCTCTGAAGCCCCTGATTATGTACTGCTCTTATCTATGAAAACATTCCCCCTTCCCCTTTTAAAAGTCCATTGCCCACCAGTCCATTAAATGGGCTGCGTCTTTTACGCTGCAGTTACCGTATTGTATATCGCCTTGCACACGATTATTCAAGTTTCATTAAACAATTTCAGCGTCCGATAGATATATTGACGGCCAGAGGTCCTGCTTCCGATGCATTGTAATGGATGCTGCTCCAACGCTTTAATTCCGCCACTGTATCTCTACTTTGTAGTGGAGTAGAATGCTGAGTGGAAGGGCATTTTGTTTTGAATAATTATAAGATAGGGCTATCTATTACTTTCCCTACATACATAATATAATGTATAGGGAAAGTATTGTGACGAGGTCGAAAATTGTCATTCGCTCTTCCGTCGGAAACGGAAGAGAACATTTTAAGAATTCCTGAACTCGCTTTTGAAGTGATGTCTGTATGTGTGTGCGTGTGTGTGTTTGTGTTAGTGAACCTGATGATGTAACGTTTTACACATATGTCGCCTAATGCCAACGGCCGTACCGTGCTGATGACACCGGTTCTCGTTAGATCACCGAAGTCAAGCAGCATCGGGCGCGGTTAGTACATGGATGGGTGACCATCTGGGAACACCGCGTGCTGTTGCCACCTTTCGGACGCGGTAGCCCGGTGGTTTACGCGCTGGATTTGCACGCTGACACAACTACCGCCGTGTTCATGCGGAATATGATCACGTTAAACATGTGGGTCCGTAAGTTCTTCCGAGAGGTTGGTGGTAGGGGAAGGAGGGTACGGTCCCTGTGTATGCCTCCCCCACTGGGTTCCGGTCTAAATTGGGTGGCACTTCCCGGCCGTCCAAACAGTTACCTTACACCTTTCTGGTAGGTCGGACGGTCTGAGTCTCAACAACATATGTCGCCTAGTTGCAAAAAATGTCTATATAATAAATTTATTGCTATAAGAAATAAATGAAATATTTAGTACTATTTTCTTTCATTTACGCATAATTTCCTATGTTAATCAACATCGGTTGAAAAAAATGAAACGAAAATATCAGTTTATATTAAATAAATGAAGTAACTAAAACGATTGTTGCTTGCATCAGAATTTATAAGATTCAATATATTTATAAAATACCAAACACATATATTAGAACCCTTAATTTGGGGGATATTTTCTTACTAATTTAAGTAAATATTTGTTATCAACATATGAGCCATTTGAAAGCAGTTTTCTCTTCTTGAAATTATAGTATTGCCAAAAAATATTGTTTTTTTTAACCGATACTTAGATTACCTCATTTGAAATCTATCTCTCCTCCAATCTTAATACAGTTGCAAATATTGCTTCCATAATGAAATTATAATATTTCTTTAATATGTTTTTTAATTTAATATTTCATGAAAAGTAATCTTTCGCTTTCGTAAATGTGTTCTATTGCCACTTCTATATATAGTGAAATTTCGAACGATTTCTTGCGACGTAAACATTTAAATGCATATAACGGTACCCGAAATTACCTTTGAAACTTTCTTATCTTAACGATTATTTATTTGTTTATCACGTTTGTTAGTAGGTACAGCTTGCATTTTGAACGGATTTCTTCTGTGATAAACAGCGCTGAGATTGAATGCAGGAATTTTCAACCTAGCCAAGCCTATAAAACTTAGAATCCGATATTTAAAGGTAAATAAAAGTAATGGCCTTTGGATCGAAAACTGCTCTAAAACTTTGTGTGTCGATCTTAACAGACCCACACTTAATTGGTGTGCCGCTGCTTGAGAACGGAACTACCCGTTTTTATGTACCCCATACCAAGTGATAATAAATATAAGAAATGAATGACTTGGTATGGTTGTTTAAAATATAATGGTATAGAAAGTTTAAATATCATTTTCATGACAACACTTATTGGTGCCTCTCCTTAAGAACTGAAATACTCGAATCTATGTATTCCAAACCAAATAATAATATAAAAATAGATGATTTGGTATAGTTATTTAGAATATAATGGTATAGAAAGTTTAAATATTATTTTCATGGCAACGCTTAATTGGTGCCTCTGCTTAAGAACTGAACTACTCGCATTTATGTATCTCAAACCAAACGATAATATACTAAGAAATAGATGACTTGGTATACTTATTAAGAATATTATGGTTTTGAAAATTTAAATATCATTTGTTTGGGGCTACACTTAATTGGTGCACCTTCTTGAGAACGGAACTACTTGTTTTTATGTATCCCAAACCAAGTGACAATAAATATAAGAAATAGATGACTTGGTGTAGTTGTTTAGAATATTATGGTATAGAAAGATTAAATATCATTTTCATGGCTGCACTTAATTGGTGCCTCTGCTTAAGAACAGAACAACTCGTTTTTATGCATCCCAAATCAAACGATAGTATAAGAAACCTATGACTCGATATAGTTGTTTAGAATATTATGGTTTTGATAGTTTACATACCATTTTTAAGGCTACACTTAATTGGTGCGGCTGCTTGAGAACGGTACTACTTGTTTTTATGTATCCCAAACCAAGTGACAATAAATATAAAAAATAGATGGCTTGGTATAGTTGTTTAGAATATTATGGTATAGAAAGTTTAAATATCATTTTTCCAAATATATCTAGTTTGTTTGGTTTAAAAAACTGTGAATTTTGACTTTCCACTTCCTTTATTAAAAATGTTCGCTTTGAATGCTTGTTACTCCTTTATTTCTCTGTGGAATGATAATTCTATTTTTTTCAGTGATATCGCCACGTGTAGGCCTAAATTATGTATCAATAAACGCTATATGAATCATCTGGTCAGGAAAATACCCTTATGATATCATTACATATTTTGAGGCCACAGATTATAAGATAACTAGTATTTATGCCTTCCAGAGATAAGAAAAATAACACTTTAAAAAATTAGATTCCAACTTCTTAAAAAAAATTTCGTTTTGTTTAACCATGTACGTATCAAGCATAGCATAAAAAATTCGGCTCAATTATAAATTAATAAAAGTTATACTGTGTCTCATAGTTGATACTGTCTATGAGTTTGCAAAGCTTCGGCCATCCAGGTTACCGGGGCATATGCAGGGCCAGGAAAGACTTTTGATCCCTAAACCAGGGAGGAAATATTAAACCCATATCTGTTATGTTCTGTTTAGAAAACGTTACATATTCTGATAACGATAAAAATTCCGATTCCTAGATCATCAGAAGGCTTTTGTGGATTTGGAAAAAACTCACTCTCAGATTTACCGGGGGGGGGGGGGGGGTATCGTAAATACGGATGCTTTAAGTTGTGTTCCGCTGTTGAAACCATATAGGGACAAAAATTCAATCAGCAACAGGGGTCTTTCGGAGATTTGGAAACTTGTGAGACAATTATTAAATATATTAATAAGTACAATACACTTTATGCAAAGGATAAGAAAAACTTAAGCAAGGTATAAAACCAAAAATAACACAATAATTAAACATACAGCTGTTTCGAGTATACGCTTGATCTCCTTCGTCAGTGCAAGATAACCAACAAACCCGAAGACTACGCGCATATAATACCCCCTACTTCTTCTTTTCGCTCTCATTACCATTTTGCATTCCAGGTTTGTTGGTTCTCTTGATCTGACGAAGGGAATCAGCCAAATCCCCGAAACAGCTGTATGCAGTATTATTGCGTTATTTGTGGTTGCATACGTTGCTCTAGTTCTTTTTATAGATTGTTTAATGATGATATTGCACAATTATCTTATAATTTGGAACCATATTGCAGTTACGTCATCACAGAGCGGGAACTCGTATATTAAATTTCGTTTTTAGGTTTCTGCACATTTCTGCTGCGCTTCTGCTATTTTTTCAGATTTAGATATTCTCATAAAATTCAGATACACTGAAATCTAATGCCCCTCATAAATTTACTAAATGAGCTTTGAAATGTCTAATTATTAAGGATGAAAAATATGCTTTTTGTTAGAAAACCCCGAGAAAAACGTTAGTAAGAAATTGCATTGTCAATTGTTTTATTGACAGGATATGGCTCCTAGTAGCATTTAATATTGGACAGTAATGGACCAATTTTATATATATTGGCATTAAATTATTGGGCCAGTATTGGGGTTATTTGACCTCCAATATTGGCTAGTATTTTCATAATAAAATTGCTCCAATATTGGTGTTAAATTGGAAATAATTCCAATGAAGAGCCAATATGTTCCTAATGTTTTAAGCTAATATTGGGCCAATTCTGTCAAAATATCCATTTTTACTTTCCTTATATACATAATGTATAAGGAAAGTATTGTGACGGGGTCGAAAATTCGAATTCGAGTTTTCGACGGGAAAGCACGTTTCAAGCATCCCTGATCACGAATCGAACATTTTTGAGATGATGTCTGTGTGTGTGTGTGTCAGTGAGTCTGTGGAGACGATAACTGACGAGCGAAAGAAACGATTCGAATGAAATTTGGTACAAAAATCACAATTTATGAATACTGGAAGCCTATTGTTTTAAAACACAATCGAATGCTCAGAACCCCCCTAAATTTTCGAGTGAAATTTTGAAAAAATCATCAAAAAATCAAAACCTTTAATAAAGTTACGCAAATAGACATTTCTTATATAATTTTCCCCTAGAAAACGATTGATATAAACTTTTCAACGCTCGTATGAACCGTTCTCGAGATATTGCACATTTTTCAAATAAATTTATCAAAAAATCCCATAAATTAAAAAAGTTATATTAACTGTTGAGAAATTTGTTTACTTTTCATATGTAATATCATGCGATAAATTTGGTGACATCATTCTCATGGATTTAACTCGTTCCATTCACGAGAAAAGATACTTTGAGTAATACTTTTGTATTTGAAGGCACAAAAGTCATTTATCTATTGTAAGAATAACTTATTTCTCCGTCCATAACGCTCGGCGAGATTTTGGCGACGAATTTAGCGGAATGTCGCCAACTTGACGACATTTTTAAATGTTGCTAAATTAACAAAAATCTCGACAAAAGGATAAATATGACGCTAAATCAATGAAAATGGCGACTAATTGAAGAAAATTCAATATCTTGGAAAGTGTATAAGTATCTACTGTAAGAATAAAATTCTTTTAACTGTAGAAGTAGTAAATTCATTCATTATATAAGGAAAGTCATGTGTTGACCACAGATTATTTTATATTGGTCCAATATTGGCTACCAATATTGGATTGCTATTAGAGACTGTACTGCTATATTACTATTCACATAAATTTTCCCAATGTTCTTATATTTCACAAAATACGCAGTGTTGAAACCAAAGTAACATAGTTACCGAAGCGATAATGACTTTTTTGGTGAGTCTAATTGAGTATTATTCACTTATTTGTAATTTAATTGACTTTTTCTTTTCTGTATTATCTTCTGAGGCGTTGTTTCAGCATTTATTATGAAACAGA
This sequence comes from Amaurobius ferox, assembly GCA_951213105.1. Classification (NCBI taxonomy): domain Eukaryota; kingdom Metazoa; phylum Arthropoda; class Arachnida; order Araneae; family Amaurobiidae; genus Amaurobius; species Amaurobius ferox. The sequence continues at coordinate 56,790,030 of OX578145.1, read as the reverse complement.
TACATTCCATTAAGAATTTCATAAAAGATAATAAAACAACTGTATGAGAATAAAATCAACGTAACAAATTGGGTTAGATTATAAAAGCTTATGCATATGTAAACCAATTAGTATGTGGACGTTAAAGTGTGCATAAGTAAAAAATCTGATGTGGACAGCACATGACTTTCACTGCAGACGTTCTCTTTATTTTAATTAAATTTAATTCACTTTTAATACAATTTGCGTTCACGTTTGGTAACTGGACTTATTTTCAAAGGTACCGTAGATAAAATACGAAAAACCTAAAATATCTCGAGAACGGCTAGTAATGGGGTTGATCTTATTTTTTTCTTCATTAAAAATACGTATAAAACAAGCATTTAATGGATATATTTAAGCATACTTAGTTTTTATTTTAGATTTTGACGATTTTTGCGGGTCATTTCGCAAAAAAGATAGATTATTTTTTCCGAAGCGTACCAATATCTAATCAGCACCAGAGTAACCCAAAAGTGACTTATCTACCGAATTTTGTGAAATTCGGTCCATTAGTATTTTAGCTAGAGTGGATACAGGCTTTTGAGGACCATTTCGCAAAAAAAAGCGGGTTCTTTTATCTCAAATCGTACCCAAAACTATTCAGCACCAGATTCACCCACGAGTGACTTACCTACCAAATTTTATGAAATTCGGTCAATTAGTTTTTTAGTTAGAGTGGATAAAAATCTGCACAGACAGACAGACACATAGACATACGTCACGCTAAAAATGGTTTTATCGTATTCTAGAGGTCTTGAAACATGACATGAATCCAATACTTTCCCTATATATTACCATGTAATGAAGGGAAAGTAATATTAACAAATAGCATGATTTATAAAAAAATTATTTTGATGATCTTGTTCCAAAAAAAAAATTCCAATTTCAGTGATTATATGTTGAATATTTTCTAATTCTCCTTTTCGCTACAGCGTCATCATCAATATTAATTAGTTGCATAATTTATTACAGTTCAGTGATTTTAATCTTCCAAGATTTAAACTTTTATTACTCTTTATGCTGCCTGTTTGTTAAACTTAAGTGAAAACGAAAACTTTTCGCAAAGTGAAAGAAAACTTATGAGTTCTAAATAATCTTTGGATTATCATTTCCCTCAGTTTCAATCATAATTTATATTCACTTAAACTAACAAGTCTAACTGGTTCGGTTGATAGACCAATCATACCGAGCTAATCAGCATTTTCTATGTTCCTCAGGTAGAGTAGGAATATGTTACCGATCTTGGAAAAAGGCTTCTTAAGTAGTGGCTGCGTGAATAATGGGGTTTGGAGTAGAGTGATTTCGAATAGAGGGCTCTTGAGTAAAGGGTTATTGGAATGAAAGTAGTGTTCTTGGAATGAAAGTAGTGTTCTTGAAATGAAAGAAAGATTCTTGAGTAGAGGATGAAGGATTAGAGTATTTTGTGGAAGGAAACCCATTTGATACAACGATGACTAGGAAGAGTCTAGTATTCAGGGTGTGACCTCAATACGCAACTAAGTAACAGAATGCCGGGGTAAGCATATAAGCTTTGCAAATGTGTATCCATGTAAGCATTATCACAGCCTAGTATATTGTACTAGCCTGTATATCTGTCATTTATTCTGGGCGTGTGCAATAACAATTAGTATCTATGTTGCTTTAAACAGCAAGCTGCTATAATTTCTGTGAAGTCCCCAATAAATTGAGTTATATTTTGAACAGTGCAATCCTGTGTTATTGCCCTTGGACGGAAAGGTCGAAATATCAAGTATTCTAAATTTGAGTTAAGTCACTGTAGACAGATTAAGTAACAATCCTCTGCAAAGGCATATAAAGAGAATAAAGAGCTATTTAAACTTTACAAAATGTAGCGAAACTTAAAACAATCGTAGAGAAATTATTTTTACCAAACTCGTAAATTGTTATAAAAACAAGAATATTAAAAAAATATCAAAATTTTGATTAGGATGTAACGAACCTCTATGAAGTATCGATAATTTATTAGTGTACTACAGAAAATAATAAGTAAAATACACTTTGTGCAAAGCAAAAGGTAGAGCAAAGTAACTAAGCACAAATAGCAGTCTTTATTGGTCAAACTAAAAGTTCTTTAAAATTTCTTATTAAGGAACGTAAAAACTATGTAAAACAAAACAAAACAGGAATTTAATAAATCTTCAATTACTCAGCATTGTGTTCAATTTGACCACCATTTGAGTTTTCTTCAGCAAGGATCACACAGAAATGCAAGTCGGTCTATGGCTTTGACTTCTTTGAAGCCTTCTACATCCAGAAAAATTCTTGTAATTTAGTTAATAGTCCAGTAATTTAGTAATTTAGTTAATAACTTAATGACTTGACCAGTACTCCATTATTATCCGCAGTCTGGCACATTGCCCTGAAAACAATTTCTCCTCCTGTTTTCTTTATATTCCTTTGGGGCTCCTATATGTTGTTTTAACCTATTTTTCGTCTTGTTGGGATTCATTTATTCTTATTCAGACTGGATATGTCTTGTCGGGATATTTCTGCAGTGTTTCGCTCACGTCAATCTTGTGTGCTACTTCTCGTTTCGGATTGGATGGACTGTTCTTAGTGCTGCTTTCCGGTTGACTCTTTCTTAATCCATGTTGAGGGGTATATTATTTCCCTGCATCTTCCTGTGGCGCAAATTTCTCTTTTGGACTTTATGTTTATTGTTTCTCTGACGAAGGGGATCCAGAGCATCCTCGAAATCGCTGCATGCTGCATTATTCTGTTATTTGTTTTTATTCATGTTACTATAGTTTTCTTTACTCCAGAAATTATTTTATACTGACTTCTTCTAGATAAATTATCTTCTTATTTGGCAATTAACCACTGATTATTATTTTGCATGGCAATTTGGACTTCGAAAACGATGATCCTTAAGCGAAGTTCGAATAGTCAAGCATTCTGTATTTGAGCTATTGTCAGTCTGAAACTAGTTTATGCAAAAGCGCTATTATCTGATCTACAGATTTAGTTAAAAAATCCTTCATCATCTGTTTCATGCAGTTCTGTTTGAACCAATGCCAAGAATTGTCCATTAGTTTTGTGCAAGATGCAAATACGAAAAGCAAAGATCTAAATATTAAGATTGTGAAGATCAATACTTTAGGATAACTTAATTTATGGTATAATTAAAGGAGAAAATTTCAATCCCTATTGACCTGTTCGAAATTATTAAATAAAATATTATTTCAAAGGCCATAGTAACACAGTAATGTTTAATACATCTATTCATTTAAATTACAATGAATATATTGCATTGTAAATTTAATGTAATAGTTGATTGTTGACGTTAATTTCTAAGCTAAATCTCAATAAAAGGAGAAGGAATGTCTGAATGATTTGTGTTCCAAATCAAATGTCTTGATTACTATAGCTAATAAAGGAAGTTATTAATATAGATAAATCTATGTATGAAAAATAAATTAGTATTTAACTGAATCAGGAATAAAAACAAATCCCAGCAATAACTGTATATAGTTGTACTGTCTAATGTATTTTTGTTTCGCCAGATACTCCAGAAGCCTCCGGATGACCTAGAAGACTGAATCTTTGCACACTTGCTGTATAACCTATAGTACAGAATCTAACGGAGCCAAACTTTTGATTTAATTTTAAATTGGGAGAAAATTAATGAGTTTCGAAAGGTATATCCAGATCCTCCAGAACCTCATCTTTAGACCTAGAAGGATAAAACTTTGCAAGCATATAATATAGACTACAATACAGAACCTAACAGAACTCCGAATTTAATAGATTTTCTATTTACCCGATGCGGGATAACGAAAATTGAGAGTTTCGAAAAGTCTTATCTTTGCACACATTAATATATAAACTCTGGGACAGAACTTAATATAGCCGGATTTTAGATTTACCAAGTGGGAAGGAGAAAAATGTATTTTTGGATCGTCCAGAAGCATTCCGGGTGACATAGAAAATTGTATGTTTGCACATTTACAGTATTAACCATCGGGCAGAACGTAATCTAATCCAATTTTCACCCTCTTCCTCGGGATGCAGATTACGAGCGTCTTTGAATATTTTTTTACAGACTCTCAAGCAGACTTCTAGTGGCGTAGAAGGCTGAATATTTTCCCACTTATAATATCGTCCACTGAACCGAACCTAACGGTCCCGGATTTTCTATTTTTCTCCTGGATAAGGGAAAACGGTGGGAGTAGGAGTAAGGTCTCTTTGAAGCCTCTTCCGGATACCCAAAAGGCTGAAACTAGACTAAGGGACAGAACCTAACTGTGCCAATTTTCAGCTGAGATGACTTTTTCAGCGCTAAGCACCATACATTGAACAACAAAATATAATATATTATGAAAAAATGTTTCTGCTTAATTGGTTAAAAATGTCAGTTTCCCAAAATATATTTGGACATTATTTCTCAAAGAATATTCACAGAAAATTACGTGAAACTCCACTGCATCTTCATATCTATATTCGAGAGACAAAATTGAATACACCAATAACTTGATTACATTAGCAACATATCCAAACACAAAATGCAAGCAATACTTATTCAGAATTGTTAATAATAAATTGAACTCAATCCACATACCACTTTCCCCACCATTTCAGGCAATAGAAACCGATACTCAGTAGCTGGTGTGAAATCAACTCACTTATGAAACGATAACTGATAAGTGCTCGAAACGGATATAAGGAAGAAAAATAGCAGACGATGGAAGGAACGATTTGCCCCCCCCCCCTCCCCATCTGGAACGACCCCACCTCACTCGTCCAATACATTCTCAGAGTCGGATATCCTGATCTAGCGATTCAACCAGAAACTCCTCATTGCCGCGTTAATGTATGGAAGTGGTATCTGAATTTTGGGCGGAATTATTAATGTTACCTGCAATTTTTATCGTCATACAGTTGCAAGCGGTATAACTGAAAATTATCTCAAATTGATTTATGTTTTGAGAGTTAAATATTTCGTTTTCAGTTTGCGTTTGCAGTTGGCAGTTAAGTATATTAAAAGTATAGCTGAAATAGTACGAAACAACCGTTATACTGGATAATTCGAAACTCTCCGAGCAAACTTTAATAGGAGATAAGAAATGCTAAAACAAGCATTTTTCTTTAATATATGTATGTCCGCAGACGTCACCTTTTGGACGACGTGACAATTCGTTATTTTCCGCCATCATTTTTCATAATTTCATTCGTACGTGTCAAAATAGCGAATTCTACGAGATCGGTGATGGCCGATATGCATCCAGCGTACGAGGATGCCTCTGTAAAGGGAAAGCTGCTGTAAGATTATCGGTAAAACGTTTTACAGCGTTTAAAGTATTAAAACATTCAATCTGTTTTTACATATTCATAATCTGGATGATATTTTCAACAAAATTAGAAAAATTGCTTGTATTTCTATCTATTAGGTTAGGAAGTATAAATGCCAAAAACATTTAATTTTTTTGTAACGGTCTTTTGTCGCCACAGAAACTTCAAGATTGGATGTTACTCATATCAAAACATCCTGATCGCGTTTGTAAACCACTGTGCAAAAATATGAAGTTTTGTAAACACCGCCAATACGAAGACGCTGAAATGGTCGCAGAAGTAATTCCTGTATCATTTTTCACACGTTCGTTTTTAATTTTCACCATTCATTTATTCTATCTATTTTAAAATCAATATCTTTGTTATTATTATTAGATAATTTGAATTAAAATAATTTGTAATTGATTTAAAATCATTCATAAACATATTTAGTTCAATTCTGTTACTAAACAACACATTGAATGCAAGAAAACATAAAGTTTCAGAAAAATATCATCTGCATAATGCTATTTCTATGGAAGAGTTTTTAATTAATATTTCTACAATCTCTGAGCTTATAAACTTGAAACATAATGGTGAAGTTTCCTAAAGAAATGACGGCGAGAAAAACATACTAAGATAGGGGAATATGTATATATATATATATATATATATATATATATATATATATATATATATATATATATATATACATCATTTTCGATTAAAATCTTTCAATTTATATATATATAAACCAGAATGACTGTATATATATATATATATATATATATATATATATATATATATATATTATAGTAAATACAAAAACAGATTTAAAAAGGGGGGAGCAGAAAGGAAGTGGGGAAAAGGGTGAAAAGAAGGGAGAGTGTTTACAGAAACGACAGTTAAAAGGTCGGGGGGGATTGTGACCCCCCGTTCCCGGTTAAAGCGCTTTTAAATGCTTTGGGATAGATGCTTCAGGAAGACAGAGGCACCGAGAGTGTTTCCTCGGAATAAAAGCCCTTTAATCGGGAACGGGGGGTCACAATCCCCCCAGGTCTTTTTACTGCCGTTCCTATAAACACTCTCCCTTCTTTTCACCCTTTTCCCCCTTCCTTTCTGCCCCCCTTTTTAAATCTGTTTTTGTATTTACTATAATATATCTACTTAACATGAAAATGCGGCATTGCGCCTTAATATTTTGCAGTATTTAGCAGTGTTATGATAATGTATTTTATGTATAGTATTTTTCAGATATTTTTCTAATATATATATATATGTATATATATATATATATATATATATATATATATATATATATATATATATATATATATATATATATACATTGCTGGACAATTGCTAACGGATGACACTATCACCCATAACAACCATAAACTGAAAGGAAGCAAAATGTGGAAAATTAGAATAAGTGCGGGATACAGTAAGAAGAGGTGTGCATATGCAAATTTTTCACTTTCACACCTGTTCGTTACCCAATAGCGCTGATAAGAGATTTAAAGAATTTGACGCGTGTGGACAGTTGTTTTTCCAAATGAAAGTTTTACGGTAAAGATATAATTGACGAATTTGAAATTTCCGGTATGTCTTTCCGATATCACTCAGATGATTTTACGAGTGGCCGTATTATTGGAAACATCGAAAAAGGGCAGACAATAACAGATGTAGCCAGGGAGTTCGACATCACCCACATCGTTGTTTGACTGCTGTGGCAAGCAGTTAATAAAACTGGAATTTGTAGCAAGCGTTAAGGGGAATTTTCTGTTAGAAGTACATACGACGCCTGCAGGAGACAGATACATTGTCTTATAGGAAAAAAGGGACCGGGGCACCCCATCTCAGTAGGTAGCAAATCAGTTTCTTGGTACCACAGGACAGCGGATCTCCCGAAAAACTGTAGCCAGACGTTTGGGAGAAGTAGAACAATACGCCGGCAGACCTGTTGTGTGTATCCCATTGCCCAGACTGCACCGTACCGCCCTTTTGCAATGGTGTCGTGAGCATCGTAATTGGACCGAACCGGACTGGGCTTACGTACTATTCTCAGATGAGAGTACGTTCAGTATGTTATCGGAGTGTAGACGCCAACTGATCTGGCATGAGAGTAGTACTGCTTATTGTCCAGAAAACATCCAGGAAAGGGGCCGATATCCGACATGCAGTATCATGGTATGGGCCGGCATCATGATCAATGCCCGCACGTTCCTACATGTGGTTGCAGCTGGGACTACGACCGGCCAACGAGACATTGATGTAGTTCTACTGCATCATGTTCGACTTTTCCGTGGTGCTGTCGGTGATAAATTTGTTTTCATGGAAGACAACGCACCATGTCATCGAAGACTCTCTGTTCAGGATTGTCAAGTCCGCGAGGGTATTTAATGCCTCGTATGGCCAGCACGTTCTCCAGATCTAAACTCCATTGAAAATGTTTGGGATGCTTTAGGGAAGCGACTTGCTGGTCGAAAATATCCCCCATAAAACAAGAACACTCCCATCCGTGCACTGACGGAGGAGTGGGATAACTTGCCTCAACAGCTGCTGGATAATGTTGTGCAAAGCATGACACAACGTTGCATCGCACTCCACGGTGGACATATCCCCTACTGACACCTTTCTCAAAAGAGCCTGCTGTCGTTCACATGCATTTTTACATTTCTCCGTGCACAGCATGAAATGAACACTTTTTTCATTCAGTGTTTCAAAACCTTCTGTATTTCCCAGAACAATAAATGATCTTTATTCTAATGTCCGAACAGTGTGGCAACAATATTTTAACCGACTGGACCTCCACCCCCGTCTAATGTTGTGCTACTTTGCAATTTGTGATCCGTCCTTAGCAATTGTCCAGCAGTGTATATATATATATGTATATATATATATATATATATATATATATATATATATATATATATATATATATATATATATATATATATATATATATATATATATATATATATATATATATATATATGTGTGTGTGTGTCTCCTGGCTTAAGAGTTTATAAATATTCAAACCATATTGCATTGCAAAGCAATATAATTTTTTTTTACCAATAATGCAATAGTACATTTACAAAAAAAATACTCTACAATTATATAATAAAAATTCAAATCCCATTTTGAAACAAAACAACATAAATAAACATATGCTTCCCTACTTTACTTTATTCCCTAATTTATCACGCGTTTATCTGAGGCAATACCTTCCTTCAATCTTCCTGAAGCTCCTGATTATGTCCTTCCCTTATCTGTTAACAGTCCTTTTCACAGAGTCTTCTTTCCCCCTTTTAAAAGTCCATTGCACACCAGTTCATTAAATGAGCTGCGTCTTTTACGCCGCAACTACTCCATTGTACATCCATCGCAGACGATTATTCAAGATTCATTAAACAATTTCAACGTCTGATGGCCGTATTGATGGCAGTGGTCCTGCATCCAATGCATTATTATGGGTGAGGCTCTGCGCGTTGTATCTTTCCCTGTATCACCAACATATATCACAGTAACCGGGTAAGAGGGAGGATATCTTGTTCTGAAAGAGTTTCTGACAGGGGGCTATCTATTTTCTGAAGAGTCCATGGTTGTTAAGAGGGATGTAGGAGATATTATTATTGTGTGATTTATGTTGTGAGTCGTAATGACAAATTTTAATAGATGCGAACCAGAATGAGTAAATAGGTTGCAGGAATTTGAATTAAAATTCATTATTTAAAATTTTATTTGAAAATCGATATAAATAATTTGAAAATCTGTGTGCGTGTGTGTTTATTCGTCTCATCACCACGAGATAACGGCTGTACCGAAATGCATGAAATTTTTTGGGTGACTTTGGAATAGCCCCATCTAAAATGTAGTTCATGTTTTGAATTTCTAAGACCAGGAGTTGTTACTGTAATTAAAAAACACGAACTCCCCATAGACATAGCTTTATGTAGCCTGTATTTTTCTTGAAAATTCATTTGAAAAAGTATGTCATATTGCCAAAAAACGAAATTGACCCAATGAGCTTATACGGCAGACGATTTATATCGGATATTTCCCGATTTAAATATTCTATGTAAATAAAATTGAAAATATATCTATATATTAGTGTGTGTGTTTGTGTGTGTGTCGTGTGTTTGTCTGTCTTATCATCATCACGTGCGAACGACTGCATCGAATTGCATGAAATTTTGTGAGTAGCCTTAAGAATAACCTCACTTAACATTCAGTTCATGATTCGAGTTAATTAATGTCATGTTGCTAAGCAATAGAATTAAGCTCTGAGTTTAAACAGCAGGTGATATTTATTAAATATTCTCAAATTTATATATTTAAGAAATATATATAAAAATCAGTTTTGTAAGAATTACAACTTTGATTGGTTTATATCAATTACGGCTTTCGGGCTGAGAGGCTATAGGGATTATTGACATTTTCAATTTCGTCATCTGTTTTATTCTGTCAGAGATTTTGAAAAACTGATGTATTGAGTTTAGTCAGTTGTTGAAACATCAGTTTAGTCAGTTGTTGAAAAATAGTATTTTTATATATTCTAATAATTATTTCAGAGCTTTCACTTTGGCATACGTTGATCCAATATCATAGCACTTTCATTTTGAATAACAATGTCATTTAGAATACTATAGGAATTTGATAATTGTACATTTTAAGTTTGTTTATATTATATATTCCGTAGTAAGAACGGACAGTATATGCTAGTATATTATATTCAATTAAACGTATTGAATTGGAATTGATCTTAGAAAGAAAACGATATAGATCATTATTTACAAGTATTCGTTCACTTTAATTTTATAATACCAATACTTGTAGAGCGCAATTCCAACTAAGAAGACAAGCATGCCGTCCTAATAGATTTATGAAAATGGAACTTCATCTGGAAAGTGAAGAATATTAGTTTGAATAAGAAGTGGGTTTTAAATTCTTTATAGAGGAGTACAAAAAATGTGTATTAAAGTACCTGTTTCAGTTTAACTCAAATGACCTCTTAAAATTTTAAAAGTGCTTAACCGATGTAAGTATTTTGACCATCGGGTTATTGCTCTCAATTTGGAACATGTCATAGCAGAAATTATTTAAGACCTTGTGCTGCGACAATGCTTGCCATTTAAATTCAAAAATAAATTTCTAGGATAAACGGCTTTCCTTTTCTTTTAATCCAGACTGTCCGACTACTCGAAGGTGTAAGTTAATTGTTCGGACTCCGGGGAAGCTACCCAATTCAGAACTAAACCCAATGGGGGTGGTAAATCAGAGGTCGTAGCCATCAACTGGCCTATAGATCTTTTTGACCTACAGATCTTTCTGATCTACAGATCTTTCTGACCTACAGATTTATTGTGTCCATACTTCGGGTAGATACGTAGATAAACATCTTATACAATTCATATATTTCAAAGACACACTTGAATCTGAGGATAAATACTATATAATTTACTGAATAATAAATAAACAAGATTTACTGTCAACAGATAAAATCTAATAGCATTTTCAATAAAAATTTTGACTACTGAGTGATCATAATATGTTATATATTTTTAAAAGTGTTCTATTATCGTAAGAATAGTTTTACTGAAAATATATTGTTGTGTTTACATTACACTTAATGATCTCATTTGCATTTTACGTTGCTATTTCGTTACTAACTTTTATGTCGTCGTAAAATCAGTACTTTCATAATCAAACTGGAATGTTTCCTTGATGCCTCAATTAATTTAACTTCTTGGAAATCGTCTGACAGCTGATTTTGAATTACGTATTTTGAATCATCTGATCTCCTATATAATTAACTGTAGTGCGGACCAACTCGACTTTCTCATACTTGAATGCATATAAAGTATTTTTTTCCCTCAAGTTTTACAATAAAAAATTTTAAAAATCGGTATCTTGGGTCCAACTAATTACAATTATAGCGTATTAAATTTAACATTAAAAGCCTTGAAAAAAATTTTCAATTAACACCATACTTGACAATGTTTCCCCAGCGAAGGGAGGGGGGGCGGACTTTACCACGAGGGGGGACTAATGACATCACGAACAAGTACTTATAACAATGAATGAAACTATTAAGTGTCGTGGTCATTAAGCCATAAATAAACCCTTTTATGCATGATTATATCAACTTTTGTCCTTTTCTGCCATGTTAAAAAATTATAAAATTTCAAACAAATTTTGAAGTTTGTGAAAAGCCTTGCTATTGCAACCCGGAAACGAATCCTAGATCTCCGAACTGGCCAGCCAACGCTCAACCGTTGAGCTATTGGCACGGAATTACAAACTCTTATTGTCGAAGTGAATTCTGCAATTTTTCGCTCGAATTTCAAACAATTCTATCTAGTTCTAGACTTTTGATAACAAAGCCGGGTATAAAGATTCGTGAAAGTCCATTGATATTTGCGGCCGCTATCGTTTACTCAAGATATCGACCACAGATATACAGATATACGATTTTCTTCTTCTTAACCACTACAGCCGATTGCCAGCCAAGGCTGTTTCAGTCAGTTTCCACCATCTTGACCTATTCTACACCACTGTACTCCATTTATTGACGCCAACGTTCTTCAGCCATTTCTCCACATTGTCCAGCCACCTTGTACACGGCCTTCCTCTCCTTCTGGCCCCAGGAAGGTTATTTTCTTGACTAAGTTATCCTCTCCAAATCTATATATATGGTCGAGCCATCTTAGTTGAGCCACTTTAATCACTTTTACTACGTTTGGTTCTCTAAATTTATATACAGATAGACGGACATCACTCCCAAAATAGTCAAAGTGTTCAGGAGATCTTAAAACATATATTGGCATCAAAATCTCGAATTTGAAAATTTTCGTGAAAACACCTTTTTCACTTGAGAAAGTACAAACTGAAAAATTTAAACTTTTCAAACTTTAGTGTACCCTACTGACTGGTCAAAATTTGCATTTCTCTGGCCACTATATTACATGGTACACGAAAGTAAAATTGTCTTAATGATTTGGAAATCTTCATTGAATGTATAATGACCTCCACAGTTACCTTTGAAGATATCTTTTCTTAACGATTTCCCGCAAATATTAATGATAATCCCCAAATATTTACGACTGCAAACAGCTTGAGCTTTGAACAATCATTTTTCTTTAAAGAACATAGGTGCAATTGGGTGACGCAATTTCCGGCATGATCTAACCCATAAAACTTATATTCCGGTAGTTAAAAGTAAATGCAATTTATAACGCAAGTTGCATCAACGTTTTGCAGAACTTCCTTTTAAAGGGGCTGATCATCTTTTAAACCTAAAAGTGTCATTTTTATTTTCATTTTCTGTTAAGAATGTTTAAGATGTAATAAAGTGTTAAAAATGTTTAAATGAATAATTATTTAAATATTCCAATTTGAACTATTACTTCCCCTGTATACATAGTTAATGTATAGAAAAAGTATTGCAACGGGGTCAAAAATTCGAATTCGAGTTTTTGACGGAAGAGCACGTTTCAAGAACTCCGGAACTCAAATCGATCATTTTTGAGGTCATGCCTGTGTGTGTATGTGTGCCAAAAATTACAGTCAGTGAGTACTGTAAGAATACTGATTTTAACACAATCGAATGTTCGGAAAACCCCAACATTATCGAATGAAATTTTAAAAATATTGAGAACCTTCAATAGTGTTACTTAAATAAGCATTTATGTAATTATTTCATTAGCAAACGATTGACATAAATTTTAAAACGATAGCATAAACTATTCTCGAGATCATAAACTATTCTCGAGATCATAAACTATTCTCGAGATATTGTACCTTTTTCAAATTTTTCAAAAAAAAAATTCAAAAAAATCACATACAATTAAAAAAAAATAGAATAAATCTCTAAAAGACCCATCGACTTTATCAAAATTCTGGCTTCTAAAGGGTCTTTTAAATTTATCTGTCTCCCGTTCAAACCAGAAACATACATTCTAACATTTTTATAGTAAAAGACAGCTTTTCCCAGATCCCCTCTTTTTTACTTTCCTTATATACAATAATGTGTAAGGAAAGTATTGTGACGGGGTCGAAAATTCGAACTCGAGTTTTCGACGGGAGAGCACGTTTCAAGCATTCCTGATCACGAATCGAACATTTTTGAAGTGATGCCTGTGTGTGTGTATGAAAGTATGTGTGTGTGTGTGTGAAAGTATGTGTGTATGTGTGTGTGTGTGAAAGTATGTGTGTATGTGTGTGTGTGTGTGTGTGTGTGAAAGTATGTGTGTGTGTGTGTGTGTGTCAGTGAGTCTGTGGAGATGATAACTAACGAACGAATGGACCGATTCGAAAGAAATTTTGTACAAAAATTGCAATTCGTAAACACTGGAAGCTTATTGTTTTTATACGCAATCGAATGTTCAGAATCCCCTAAATTTTCGAGTGAAATTTTGAAAACATCGTCAAAAAATCAAAACCTCTTATAAAGTTACGCAAGTAGACATTTCTTATGTCATTTCTCATTAGAAAACGATTGACATAAATCTTAGAACGCTAACATGAACCGTTCTCGAGATATTGCACATTTTTCAAAAAAATTATCAAAAAGTCATGTAAAATAAAAACAAATATTTCCTATTGAGAAACATTTTCACTTTTCATGTTTACTACCATGCGATAAATTGGGTGACATCATTCTCGTGGATCAAGCTCGTTCCATTCATGAAAAAATATACTTCGAGTAATACTTTTTATTTGAACGCCAATAGTCATTTATTTGCTGTAAGAATAACTTATTTCTCCATCCATAACGTTTGGCGAGCTTTTGGCGACGAATTTGGTGGAATGTCGCCAACTTGGCGACTTTTTTAAATGTTGCTAAATTAATGAAAAACTCGCCAAATGGATAAAAATGACGCTAAATCAATGACGACTCATTGATGATGACGACATGGAAAAGGACGACTCATTGACGAAAATTCAATATCTTGACAAGAATATAAATAACTACTATAAAAATAATCTATTTTTTTTTTTACTGTAAAAGTAGCAAATTTATTGCATTATATAAGGAAAGTCATGTGCTGCCCACATCAAATTTTTTAAAAATAAATTTGATGTTTTGTTATTTGATGTTTTGTTATTTGTTTTGTTTTGTTATTTTGATAAGTTTTGTCATTTCATGCAATAAAATCTTTCTAAAAATGTGTAAACCATCTCTGTATTTTCATTGAAAAAAAATCTTTATAAAATATATCGTGCATAAAATTGCATAGACGATTGTTGGAAATTTTAAGAGACTGTTGATAAAAGGTATAAGTATAATTGATTTTTCTTCCAGTTCGAGATTTCCATTAAAATTATCGGATAAAAACAAATGCTTTCTCGTAAATGTGACTAAATACCTAATTACATAATCTGTGCAAACAACGAAACAGAATTTTTCATGTAAACATCATCATAACAATAGTATATTTTAGAAACAAGTGTGTGTGGTAAAGACTTTTGGATAATATTATCCTTTTATACTATACTTGAAAGAAATATACGAATTACCTATAAATAAGCACTCGCAACGCAAATAATACAGATACAAATTGCTCCTCTCAAACGCCTATTTTGAACAAATATCATTCCAATACTTCATTTTCTCTGTAAATAACCATGACAAATATATAATTCAAATTAACAACGACCATATAAATGCATCATCACTGTCCATAGCAGCGTACACGAGCTCAAATGGAACTCCTATAACACAGGCTGAACTATTACCGCCACGTTGTATCACAGTGAGAAACGCCTGGTAGATAAGAAATGAAAACCAGCACCACACTCCTTGCTGATTTCATGTTGAAACATTGGTAGAACGAGCTTGTTTTGGTGCACTTATCGTTGACTGTGACAAATATCAATATCCATGCATTCATCTTTTCAAAAATTTATCACTATTTTACTTATTTCATGTTCATTAAGGAATGTATACATTCTTATACTTTTAAGGAATTATTAGAACAATTTACAGCCGAACAACCTATCATTTCATTACAAAGTTATACAACAGTGCATGATATTAAGCCACTGCACATTAGAAACCAATGGGCAAGAACGATACAAATGGAAGAATTGCCCTCTCTATGTAGAAGCCTTAGCCCCAGATGTAACGTTATGAGCTGGGGAAACTTTTTTTCCACCAGCGTTCGAATTAAAAATAGCTAATTCTGTCAAAATTTATAGAAAAAAAATCAGAATTAAAGTAATTAAAATGTATTAGGATGCTAAGATATTATTCCATATTCAAGCAAAAATAAGAATCTTCAATTTACCGATGCATGAAAATAAAAATTAAATGTCCCGAAATACGAGTATTTCAATGTATTTTAAAATATATTTTTAACACTCCACAGCATAGTTGAAAAGTGTTTATGACTTTATTCATTCTGTCTGTCTGTCTATCCGTTCCCACAATAACTGCCGTCAAAATTACTTTAACAAAATAAAATTTTAGTTTGTTATTGAGATGGTCTGTTGGACATATGGGGATGAATATAAATGAATAATATCACCCAATTAGTTTTGGATTGAACCTGAGTTGAAAAAATGAAATACATTGAACCATTATGGGACCTAATTTTTCAACATTTTCAAGCGAAGTTAGAATTCACAAATTGCTTAGAAAAATTTTAGGAAATATTTAATGTATCTCATAAAATATTAAAAAAAAATTTCGGCAAAATATGTTTGGTATTTTTTAAAATGAAAATTTAAATATTAATTACATCCATATAATATAATGAAATTATGTGACTCACTTCAAAATAAAATATGGCATCCATCTTTCTTACTAGTGTCAAAATCGTGATTTTAAAAATTCTTCTAAATTTATATTTAATATTGCATCCGTCCTAAAACCACTTCATTTTTCCTTATTTTCCATGCATGTATATTCTGTGCCAACGCAATTATAATATATTTTAGTTTAAATGATCATCAAACTTTGATTATTTTTACAACGAAGCCTAGTTTTAATGGGTGCAAAATATAAATAAGTGATTGCAAGATGAGTTGTATAAAAATTGCTGAATTTTTTTCACTCAAACTTATTTAACTCTGGAGTCTGGAATAAAAGTGTATGAATCAAATATTCACTACATTTGCATAAAGCCAGGTGACTTAAATTTCAATGAAGTCATTTGAATTAATTTCATTGTTTTGAACGGAATATATTAAGTTTTCAAATATAATAAATTATTGTAGTACTGTGATAATTTAAAATATGTCAGAGCTGAATGTATCGCATTTTAAATATATTTAAATAAAATTGCATTTGAGATGAGAAGTGCTTCATAATCAATGCTTTATGCATGATTGATCTTTCTTGTTTTACATATGAAAGAATTGAACTTTGGTTCAAAATTCGTTTGTTCTTCGAACTGGGATGCTGGTGGTGTTAGGATGGAAATTGTGATAGTAATTTCGATCACTAAGAAACTGTTTTTAGTGTGACAATCGCTCAAAATTACACTTTAACATTATTACTAATTTACGCTATCTAGAAAAACTAATTCAAATAAAAAAATCGAACCGTGACATTTTGAGACCTACCTGACTTGGAACTATTGATATACCAAATTTCTTATGTGTGGATCGCTTACATTTTCCTCTACATTGCCAACAGACGAACACACAAACGAACAAATAGGCATAATTTTCTTTGATTCATTATATTAAATTTACCGATTTTCCCAGTTTATTTGAAATTAGATATGTTTCTCATAAGTTACAAAAATATCTTATCATACACCTTAATATTAATTATTTTATTTCCACGCAACATAATTTTCATATACAGTTGTGAATGATCATGTATCAATATCACGTATGTGTATCACAGTATCATAAAATACTTTTCCGATAATTCTTCATTTTTTGTGTTTTTTTCCTAGACGTTTATTTTATCAAAAATGTTACTGTTTGTTACATGTGTTGCTTTATCAAAAATGTTTAGAAACTTTTATTAAAACCAGAAAAATACACAATAATAACAATGCCAACGGGTTTCGAAGACGGAAAAATGTCTCCTTTGTTTTGCCTCTCAAGCTGGTTGACCTGGTTAATATTTTGTTGCATGCTGTTTCGTAAAAAGCTTTCTAAATCTATACTTTAAAATTAAAGACAACCAAACAATTGGCCATAATTAGAAGTATTATATTAAAATCCCCCCTTTAATGGCGTACTAAAATTACACAGTCATAGCGCTTTTGGGCATTACTAGGTCTTTCATCAGTGCCAAAGTGAACATAAGTGGCGAACATGAGCTTCTAAATACAGGCCATAACCGACAGACAAAATTTACATATTAATCATTTTACATTTTTACATGCGAGGCATTTAAAATATAATTTAATTATAAAATACAAAACAGGAAAATGGTTCATAAATTAAGTGGTAATCAATAGAAATATCGCCAAAAACAAAATAAAGCATCTATTAAATATTTAGAAAATCCTTTAATGGTTTAACACGCAGTGAGTCGAGAACAAGACGTCAAGCATAGCTAAGGGTCTAAACGGGATCAAAATTGCAAATAGAATCTCAGTAAAGATAAATGAAAAGGGATTCATAAAGTAAAATTTTACGGGAGTTATTGCAGCTAATTAAAAGAAAAGTCTTACCAAACATAGGATGATAATTATCGTAAAAAACAAACAGGGCTAGAGCAGCGGACAATTTACAATTTGTAACATCGCGAGCATGTTCAGTTAAACGAATACCAACGATACGTTTAGTACTATATAGAACTAATTATTTTATTATCTTCGGGAGATAAAAGGGGAACAACGTACACCCAGTCTGACACATATTAGAAATAAGTTATTTGTATCCTTAATATTATCTGAATGAATACGATTAAATAAAGTAGTAACGGTGGAATGAGTGGACAAATTTAAATTCCTAACTAAAAGGAATAAGAAGACAAATGATCGCAGTGTGAAAAGGAAGACTAGATTCATACGGCATAAGATCAGAATAAGGAACAAGGTTAGTATTACGATAAATAAAATTATAGAGAATAATGGAAAATATTTTAAAAATAAACCCAAAAGAGTAAATGGTAAGTTTTTTTTCTAAACTTGTTTGCCTTTTAAATAGCAGTTTGAGGATATTAAAAATTGTTTAATCATTTATTATGAAAGTGGTAAACGCCTTTGCAATTTTCATAGAAAAAATGCAAGTAAATTCTAAACTACCGTATGATAAGTAAGCAAATGATTCAATTTAGCTTTCCTTGTACAAGCTATTGAAGTTATTAAGTAGTATAATAATTTAATTAACTTACAGAATATAATACTTAAGAAAGTATATATCATTAAATTATAATACTAAAAGAACTAATTCGATTTTTATAAAAAAAAATAATGAACATATTTTTTTAATAGTTGTTGCAACTTGTGTAGGTTATTAAATTTTAAATCGTTTTCCAATTTATTTTTCCCTCCTCGAATAATGTCCATCATCAATATTAATTAGTTCCAACCTTATTCTTTTAAGAACTTGTCTTTTATTTTATGCTTAGAAAAAAATTCTAATTGCATGATTTATCATAGTTTGGTATTTTCAATCTAAGATTTTAAATTCTCATCACTCCACCGACTTTACTTTTTGTTACATTTTGAAAGCAAGAAAGCTAATGCTTTTCTTATTGGAAAGCCGGACTCTTACGAAAATTAAAATTATCTCACATCGATAAAATATTTCCTTTCCAATCCGGGCACTTTAATAGGAAGAATAAATAATAATTCAGCGTTTTGATTTGAAGTTAACAAGCGGCATGACATCTCGTCAATCACCCAGACCACGCCCGAACCACGCCTCAACTGACTCCTCCGTGATTAATTACCACATTTCGTGACACCTTACAGCTAGCTGTTATTTTGCATGTAAGTTCGACCTTTGCTTAAGAAGATGCTGTTTATATGCGAAAAGGTCGAAATAGTCAAGGATTCTGCATGAGGAGTCATCACCCTTTCCTTTTGAGACTGGGTTAAGTGTGCAAAAGAGCAATAATTTGGATTATAGAAGCAGCTGCGTCATTTCCTAATCTGTTTCATGCAATTCTCTTTGACGCGGTGCCAAGAAATGTCGGCTAATTTGGATAAGACGTCAACATGAAAGCAGAAGATCAAAATATCGAAGTTGTTAATATTTTGGGGTAACTTCAAAAGCTTATTAATTGGTCTATTTGTGTTCAAAGAACTGATGTTTTAAGCTTTCAAAGGCAAGTTTAAAAGTAATAAATCAAAATTTATTTTAAAATATTCAACAACTTTTGATGCATTCATAAATTTTCTCACAAAGTGAATATATTGTAATTTAATTTTTGCTTTGAATAACATCTACGATTATTGTTTCTCTGGCGGAAAATATGAAAACTTTTGATGAAAAATATAAAAAAATTTGATGCGTACTCCCAAAGAACCTAAAAATTAAAAATATAAATATTTTTTCTTGTTTTGTCGTAAATGGGGTCCAAATTATGATTATATTCAAATAATTTAAATATTTTAATATTTTGAAAAAAATTTTTCCCGAAAAACTTTAAGTGGCTCGCCGAGCGAATGTTCTGTAATTTTCAATCAAAATATATATTAAAATTAAACTATAAAATATAGATATAAATATCAAATACATGTGTACCAGAAAATTTAGTATTAAAATCTACATTTATTATTTAAAAAAGCTCTTTTAGTTTTCGAGTTCTGAACATGCTGAAGAAAATTGAAAATTTTCTGCTTTTCAAGTTTATAATGCTTATATCATTAAAACTAAAAACTAAAAAAGCTAACTTTACACAATAAACAAGAATGTGTAGATCCTTGAATTGAATATAAGTGGCAGAATTGAATATATACAGAATTGAATTTTCGATCAAGCTTGATTTCTTTTTTAAACTTAAAATGTATCTGTCGAATAAAATTCGAACTTTTCTCAAGAATTTAAAAAATTCTAGCTAGTTTTAGATATTTTGATAAAAAAGTTGGATACAAAGTTTTGCGAAAATTCATTAATATTTCTGGCCCCATGTTGTACCCAAGAAATAGACAACAGACAGATATCACTCTAAAAATAGTCAAAGCGTGTTCTGGAAGTCTTAAAACATATATTGATATCGAAATCTCGAATTCAAAAATTTTCCAGAAAACAATTATTTCTGTATATCCGTACTACATAGTATGAGAATGTAAAAATAATTCTATACACTGGAAAACCTTTATTTCAATTGAAACCTTACGCATACAAAAAGGTTTTGAACTATAAAATATGAATTTCTGTCAATTTTTACTTTAAAAAAAAAGATGGATGTCATATTTTATTTTGAAGTGGGTCATATGATGTCTTCATATTAAATGAGTGTAATTATTATTTTAATGTTTATTTACCAAAACACCAAACATAAAAATAACAAACATAACATACCAAACATATTTTACTTAAAATTTTTTTATAAATTTTATGGGATAATATGAATATTTCCTAAAATTTTCGAAGCAATTTGTGAATTTTAACTTTGCTTAAAAAATGTTTGAAGAAGTAGGTCCCATAGGGTTCAATGTATTTCATTTTTTCAACTCGGATTCAATCCAATCTAATTGGGTCATATTATCCATTTACATCCCCTTATGTCCCCCATACCGACTCAACAACATACTAAAATTTCATTTTGATAAAGCCATTTTTACGGCAGTTATCGTGCAAACGGACAAACAGAATGAACAAAGTCAAAAAAAGTTTTCAACTATGTTATAAAAAAATTCTTAGATATATTTTATTCTATAAGGAATATAAAAATAAAACAAAATACGATATTTTAAGACTTTATTGTAGAATAGTTAAAATATTAGAGACACAGTACTAGATTGCATTATAGTCTGATTTTTATTATGTATATCGTATTCTATCGTATGCTACTTGAAATACGATATTATCAAGGACATATAATATGATTTCCCTGTTCGACAAATTGTTCTTTGAAACTACTCAATGGTTAGTTTCATAATTTTATTGACGTATGCCGCCATCTATCGGCTAATTTTTTCAACCGTCAATAGATCATTGCCGTGAAATTCATTGAATTCAAAGTACTTTTGTTGTGCATTTATGCATGTCCGTTTGAAGCGTCAAAGATTTTACCTGAAACTGGTTGTAGAAGATTTAAAATAAATCAGAATCTATAATATGTGATTTTTAAAGACCTTTTTGATTAGGACATGTAATGTATAGTGATGCTATGCAAATAGCACTGTTATTATAGGCATTGCGGCTCTAGACAGTGGCGGATTTTGGTCTCTTGTTTGGGGGGGGGGGGGGGGGGCTATCTGTAGATCGAAATGCTCTCGGAGGTTTGTTCACTTAGGATTTTCTTAACGGCTTCCTATATACGGATATTTGACATTTTTGAAATAACTAGAACAAATTCGGAAGTTTATAGTAAGTTCTTTGCAGCTTATAAATTACGGCCTATCATTTTTTTAAGACCAAAGCAAAACAATGAAGATTGGAAGAAAAAAAAATACGTGACTATATAAGGAAACAACGAAGTTCAATGCTCTACAACTTTTGATGCACGGAGACCCTAAAAAACCATTTTTGAGCGAAATTGAAGAACTTTAAAAACTTAACAAAATAAAAAATGTTTGAAAAATTTTGCACTTTTCATTATTTAATAATTCACAACCAAAAAATGGGAAAAGAGCTGTAGGCTGAAAGAAAAAACTTGTAAAAACTAATTTAGAATAATAAATTTGATCATATAAACATGAGGAACTATATCTTAATGATTTTCCATGATCAAATTTATTATTCCAAATTAGTTTTTACGAGTTTTTTCTTTCAACATCTAGCTTTTTTCCCATTTTTTGATCGTGAATCATTAAATAATGAAAAGTGCAAAATTTTTCAAATATTTTTTGTTTTGTTAAGCGTTTAAAGTTCTTCAATTTCGCTCAAAAAGGGTTTTTCAGGGGTATCTGTGCATCAAAAGTTGTAGGGTATTGAACTTCGTATCCCATTGAAATAACATGGAAGTGATTCCACAATTTTTGCCAGGGGTAGTACCTATAACACTATTCAAATGTAATTGCCAATTCAGTTTATTGTCGATCATTATCCCTAACAGCCTTACGGAGTCCATCGCAAAAACCCTGGCGCCGTTAACCTCCCAGGAAGGATCATCATTATAATATCAACTCAAGTCTTCTTGCTTTTTCTTTAGCAAATCGATCTAAAATTGCTACTGGTGAAATTGCGATACCATAATGCACATGCAACAAAGTCAATCCCACTAGCAGATCTTCTCTAATTGTGTTTCGAAGCCATGTCTTCAATCGTTTTAGTGCTGAGAAGCTAACCTCGGCGGTTGCTACAGTAATTGGTAATGTTACAAGAACTTTCAGTAACACGTAGATCACATGGTACACTGCAAGATCACAGTTTCGTAGTGTTTCAAAAGCAGATTTGTGTACTCTGCCGGTATCGGTATTTTCTCGCATCCATTTGGTTCTAAAGTTAATCACCTCAACTTGAAGTGTACTGTTCATTTCTTCCACTCCCAGTTCGGCTATTCTGTGATACTTCGTGCTTAGCTCTGTCCAAGATGGGAGGAATGACTCTTCGTCCGTGTTGATTTTTGCTAAAAGAGTCGATGGTACTAAATCTTGTAAATATATAAGACATCCAGATTTTCCTGTGCGAATCGGTCTTTTAAGTCTTCTTGGACGGAGTTTAACAAAGGCAAGCAAGTAAGCATTTATTCTGTAATAATCTTCAGGAGTTATGTTAGGAGCAGTTGATCTATGAATTTGGCGTCCAGCAGTACGTGGTATTTTTATTTCAATTCCAAGATCATTACACATTCCCTCAACCTCTGCATATATTCCCGAAATCGGATTCCACATTTTTCTTAAATTCACTTATTATCGTAATTGCATCAAAGACAGCATCTCGAGCTTTCCTTTTACTTTCATTATGGGACCGAGATTTCGTGGATAAACTAAGGGAGGGAGAGCAAGACCAAAGTATCTCCCCAATGATATATATATTTTTTTAATTTGATAATTTATTTGATAAAACGTCGACATTAGTCAGGCGTTTGGGGGGGGGGGCGATCGCCTCGATCGCCCCTCCTGAAATCCGCCACTGGCTCAAGGTTGGTTACCTTAACCTTTACTCTGGGCAAAAGTAAATTCTAGGGTCCAGCATAAAACTTTTATAGCAAAAAAAGGTATATTATGCACGGGAGGTGGACTTCCGGAACTTCTCGGGCTCCCAGAATGTGACTACTTCGACCATAGTCAAAAACGGCCCTGAGGAGCGTCTTGGGGAAGGGAGTCACATTATGTTATTCATTTTCGTTCTAAGTGGCGAAAAATGTTTTACATTCATTTACCGAGTAAAACTTTTCAATGCATGATACCAATCAGGAGAGAACTTATTGTATTTGATGTTAAAAAGGTTTTTTCGGCATATCACAAATCCATGATTAGAGTTAAAATATTAAATCATGTATTTAAACCATCAATGACTACCAAATTCTGAAACATTTCAAGTTCTAAACCAGTTTAAAGGCGTAATATATGCTTGAGTATGTACCTGTGTAAAATTTTAAAATATTAATTGTACAGAATTAAAAAAAAAATAATTGTACAAAACTTTAAAATATTAATTGTACAAAATAACACGATATTTGAAATAACACTAAATTTGCAGTTTTAATTCAATTTTAAGTTTCATTTGGAGATTAGACATATTTTCAAAGGTGATGTTTCAAAAATTAGAAAATCTAAAATATCTCGAGAACGGTTCGTCCAAGAGTTATAAGGTTGGTCTTACTATTTTTGTCTTCAAAAATTACGGAATGAAACAAGCATTTAATGCATACATTTCAGCATACGGAGTCTTTTATTATAGAATTTAACGATTTTTGCTGGCCATTTCCAAAAAAAGGCAGGTCTCACCAAAGTCTCACACAAGTCACTGATTTAGTAAATTTTGTGAAATTTGGTTAATTCGTTTTTTTATCGCCCGAGTTCGATTCCCGCCTCTGCCCAAACTATCACTGTCTTCACGCGGAGTACGATCACTTTAAACATGTATGTCCGTAAGTCCTTTCGAGATGGTGGTGATAGGTAAGGAGGGTACAGTCCCCGTTGATGCCTCCTTCACTGGGTTCCGGTCTAAATTGGGTAGCACTTCCCGCCCGTCGAAACAGATACCTTACACTTTCGGATAGGTCGAACGGTCTGGATCGATAAAAAGAAGAATTACAATACTTATAAAATCTGGTCAATTAGTTTTTGAATTAGAGTGTATAAATGCATTTTACAGACACACACACATACAAACATCACGCTAAAAATAATTTTTTTTGTGTTCCAGAGGTCCCGACAAGTGTAGATCCGTCGAAAACTCGATTTTCGACATGATTCCAATACCTTTCTTATACCTTACAATGCATGGCAGGGACAGTAAAAGCAGTAGTCACTATTTACATCCGGTGACATATTTTGAACAGGCAGTTGGGATAGGTTTGGCGTAATATATGTCTAAAATTAACAAATAATGTAATTATCATCTTAGAGATATTAACTTAATATTTTGTATAAGAAATTACCCCCCACCCCCTTAAATAAGTCATTGTCCACATGCTTCTAACATCAATAAACAGAAAATACATATAATGCTCTACAATACATAATACATACGTAATAATACAGTACATAATACAATACATACCGGAGACGAAATTGACTCAAAAGGAAGGGCTGACCGAAAACACAATTAATTATTAGCATTTATAAACCATAATAGTTACTATTATATATTTCAATTCATATACATTATTAACAACTAATTATTAACAACTAATATTTATATTTGAAACAGCTGATTATTAGTATACATATAGTTGCTATACAATATTAATATATAATAATTACAATTGATTTTAATGTAAGCATTGACTAGTAATAAAGCTGTTAATAATTTGTAGAAACATTCTGAAAGTTAACACAAGTTAATGCTTAGTATTAACTCTTACCTACTTAACAGTTGATTTTGACTCTATAATGTATAACAGTGAACACCACAATAATACAAAAGTATCCTAAATACTATTGTCCTAACTTTTAAATATTTTTAAAATAAATAGGTAAATAAATTGATCATTAGTATAGTCACAGATTCAGCTGAATCTTTAAATCAAAGTAATTTATAAAAATAATCTCAAAGAAATTTTTTATGCAAAATTTGAATAACATTTTATATGAACTTTCATATCATAACTAAAAATTTAATATTTAATATTAGGAAGGGGAGTGAGTATACCTTTTTGGTGGACGCTTAGCTCCCTCTGGGCTCTGACAATACATAATACATACATAATAATTCTCTCAGCACATTATACAATACATAAGAATACAATAAACACAGTCTGATTATAGCTTTAGCGTTTCTGATCATACTAAACCACTACTTTGCCCTCTCCGTTCTTAAATATTGGAGATGCTAGTGATTATAATTAATATCATCACGTGTGGATTTACCGATAAGCAAACTAAGTGGACCGTTAGGGCCGCAATCTTTGAAAAGGACACACAATTGTTAATTCCTCATACTATGGAATATTTTAAAGTGAAAGTATTGTTTGCACGAAAATTTTTGATGTCGGGATTATATTTTGATGCCAATATATCTTTTACGGCTTTCAGAACACGTTTTGGCGATTTTTATAGTGATATCCATCTGTCTGTCTGGCGGTGGTTGATTTCTGATATACACGATAGTAGCCACAAATATTAATGGGTTTGCTCGAAACTTTTTATCCGGCTTTGTTAACGAAGTATCTCTAACAAAAATCTAGACATAATTTTAAGAAATTCGCTTACAGAAACATTAATTTAGAGAATCGTCGACAGAAACATTGCTCCTGCTGCAGCAAGTGCAATGTTTCTGTCGGCGATTTCCCCAAACGCTGGCAGAATTTGATATTCGCACGTTGTTCTTCAATGACAATACCATTTTCACAATACCATCGACTATAGTTCACTAACACGCATAGTCTGGAAAACCCCTGCACTACGGGCCAGCTTCTTCCTTTTCACATCCTTTTCAAATGTGCCTCTACGCCACGGTAAAATAGCTCCCCTATCCTCTAATCAGAGTTGGAGATATCAGCACAGTCTCCGAACTTTTTAATCCCATTTTGTATATAATACCCGACATAGACAATACATCTTGAAACTTTGGTCGTATAATTATGCAAATTGTGAGACAAACGCAGCTGGTCGAAGTATGCAAATGATTTGGAATGCAAGTATGTACACGTGATTAGAGCGCGGGATAAAGGGTATGGGAACGGCAGATGAGCCAACAGTTATTACTGTCTGTCGCCTACGGAAACCCTGTATTTGAGCTGTATTTCATTTCAGAAGACACGTGTTGTTAAGCAGATGCCTAGCCATTTCACCATTTAGACGATCCTGAAAGGGGATTCATTTTAGTCCTACTGTAAATTCGTGATGCACGAAAGTTACTTGTAAAGTATACGTCAATGTGATAATTCATTCTGTAAAGTATAATTTCATAATTCAGGCCGGACAAATGTATGGAGTAATCAATGTAAAGTGACCCACAGGTTCGCCTTCCCTGATATTGAACGCCAGGACTCAGCAATGACTGAGAGCACTGTGGCTGAAAATGGCGAGAGACATGAATAAATAAATTCAATCATGGAATACACAATTTCTTTAATTTGTGTGTTAGAAAAAGTATAAACATTCTAATTTTCAGAAAATAGTACTTATATATCATATTATTTGTATCAAAGCAATTCTCAATAATCAACTTATTTCTTATAATGTTGTGCATCCATACCTTGCTGCATACATACATTATTTCAAGGATACTTAAATCAGATCAAGATTCCGTCAGAATTAGACTAAATAGTCCTTAGAACAAATTTGTAGAATTTGTTTAATTAAATCGTTTCATGACGAAAGTTCAATAAGAATTAATAGAGTTAATTATTATCCATTTATGCTTGGCAATTTAAAATTTAGATATATAACGAATCTTATAGATTCGGACCAAGCTCTCCTTGATTATTTCAATCCGTCCATTTTTAAAAATAAAAGTACTTACAATAATCTTGGTTGTTCTAACAATCCTGGCGGTCATAATATTAGTCTGAGATGGGAAATTGTAAGTTTATTCTTAAATTTAGACATTGTTATAAATTTGGAGCAAATTAAAACATGACCGTCAGATTAAGTTTCTTTGTTCCATCTCTCAGAAAAATGTAGCGTCTCTCAACCGCTACCCAGAATCTGACGTCACCACTATATATACATATCAAGCACTCGCTTTCACTGGCGCGCCCCCAAAAAATGAATTAAACAAGAAAAAGTAATACATCTACTTCCAACGGACTTTCAAGGCGGAAGTCCGAGCAGTGAAAATAACATGCACATGCAAAAGTGCGTTCTCTCCGCAGACGAATTTTAACATAGAATATTATACACTTACATTCAACTTGAAAAACGCATTTAAAACAGGAAAAATAAGAACTCACAAAATACCGATACTACACTACATACGGTTGAGTAGTCGTACCGGGTTATCGCTACTGAAACACGCATAGATGCATCTACTATGCAAAGGAATTGGAGAAGATGGATTGAAGAACGGCATCTGAATCGTCGGAGTGTGACAAATCCATCCAGACGTACGTCAGCACGTGTTGATCGAGCATTCGAAGGCATGAGGCGGCGCCCCCACAAACGACGACTGTCGACATTCTGCAGAATTTGCAGGGTACATTGATATTCCAATATCAACGAGAACAGTTTCTCAACGATTGGCCGAAAGCGGCTTGCATCCAAACCGTCCTTGACGAAGACTGCCATTGGCGACAAGATACCGACGTGAGATCTTGCAATGATGTCTGGCCCGAGCCCCTTGGACGACTGAATTGGACAGGGGAGTGTTTAGTGACGATTCTCGCTTCTGTTTGTCGAATGACAGTCGCCGTGTGAGAGACTGGAGGCGACGTGGAAACAGCTCCAATCCTGCTTCTGCTGTTGAACGCCATACTGTCCGACAACATGGCACCTTGGTTTAGTGTGTCATCGGCTTCAATAGCCGGTGATCTCTAGTTCGTATCAGAGGCACAATGATGGCAAGACGATATATGGTTGAGGTGCTGTAGCCGGTTGCACTGCCCTACCTTCAGTGGTTTCAAAACACTGTATTCCAGCAAGAGAACGCGCGGCCACATACGGCAACCATCAGCAGAAGACAAGCCTTTCAAGGTATCTAGGTGCTTCCTTGGCCACCGCTGTCTCCATATCTCTCACCCATCAAGCATGTATGGGACGTGATTGACCGTCATTTGATTTCCCTGCCCTCGCATTAAACAGATGAAGACCATTGGACGATGATTGAAGGCTTATGGTCATCCATCCCTCAGGAAACTATTCGCATTCTCATTGCATCTGTTACTCAAACAATTGCTGCCTGTATCGCATTATCCGTCTCAAGTTAACATCACTTCTTTATATATGACATCTCTGTCTGTGTGTTCTTTATCATCAATTCCTTTACAATCTAAGCTCTTTCATGGTGTTGCATTTTCTGTGCTGAGTAGCGAATATATATATATATATATATATATATATATATATATAAAAGTAGGTATTTACTTTTATATATATATATATATATATATATATATATATATATATATATATATATATATATATATACGCT
This sequence comes from Amaurobius ferox, assembly GCA_951213105.1. Classification (NCBI taxonomy): domain Eukaryota; kingdom Metazoa; phylum Arthropoda; class Arachnida; order Araneae; family Amaurobiidae; genus Amaurobius; species Amaurobius ferox. The sequence continues at coordinate 56,760,927 of OX578145.1, read as the reverse complement.
AGATATATACAAAGACATATTTTGAATCTCTTAGCAGTGTTATGTCTGCAATTTCGAACCACAAATATGCTGTTGCATCAGGAATAGCTTGCTTGGCCATTGTAAGGCGATAAATCCCTTAAATACTCTAATTTCCTGTATTCATTAATTTATTACTTTCATATTAGTAACATTAACATAAATTACATCTGTAATATTAAAGGAATATTTATCCCATTAACTTAGCCATTTAAAATTTTTCAAATTTCACATCGTTTCATCCAGAAAAATTATCTCAAGAGAATCAGAATATTCGCTGTAATTATTCAAAATCAGGTTGTTAGCTGAACCTACATTTACATAGTTTGATTAAACTCCTTTTATTAACGCTAATTTATTCAGAAGTTTTAATCTACTACGAATAAATCAACTCTTAGAATTTCACAAAGCTAGTCTTCCGTCTAATAAAAGAAATAATGAGTTTTTCAAAAAATGGATCTTAAAAAAAATATATGGAGAAATTTCGAAAAATAAAAAATGTGTATATAAAAAACATTATTAGAAAAACTAAACAATTGTGGAACAAAAACAAAGTTAAACAAAAATTGCATTTGGAAAAATAAGAGCTGTGTATTCTACTGCATTCTCTGTTTTCAAATGTGCAGTAAAGGCTTATAATAAAATTGTATATTTTTACCACTTTTTTATTTTTTAAATTCCATTATTGATATCTTTTTATTTCAAGAAAAACGAGAATGTCAAATTGACTTTATACATTTTTTATTTTGTTACGTGCAAAACCAGTTTATATCGCTCAATATAATTTGCAAATAATATTTTTTTATATTGAATAATCCTGTTTGCATATTCATGAGTTTGTCAATATGAGTTCTTGTATCATGGATACTGTTTAATATTCTAGTATATTGTCTTTTAAAGTGTAAATATTTAAATTTGTTTTATTTTAAGTAATCCTAATCGTGTGTTTCAAAAATAATCTTGATCGGGTTTTTAACACTTTACAACATAGTTGAAAAGTGTTGATGACTTTGTTCATTCTGTTTGTCTGTCTGCCTGTCTGTTCGTTACCACGGTAACTGCCGTAAAAATGACTTTATCAAAAGGAAATTTTAGTATGTTGTTCAGACGGTCTGTGGGACGTATGGGAATGTAAATAAATAATATCACCTAATTAGTTTTGGATTGAGCCCGGGTTGAAAAAATGAAATACATTGAACCCTATGGGACTTAACTTTATAAACATTTTTCAAGCGAATTTAAAGTTCACAAATTGCTTCGAAAATGTTAGGAAATATTCAAATTATCACATGAAATATATAAAAAAAATTTCAGAAAAATATATTCAGTGGTTTTTAAAATAAAATTTAAAACAAATAAATATAGTATTTATTTATAAAACTGTAGGTGACCCATTATATGAAGATATCACGTGACCATTATATGAAGAAATCGCGTGACCCACTCTAAAATAAAATATGGCATCCATCTTGTGTCAAAATCGTGAATTTTAAAGTTCCTTTAATTTATATTGTGTGTTGTATTCGTCCTAAAACCGCTATATTTCAGCTTAATTTCTGTGCATCAATGTTCTGAAATAACGCAATTATAATATATTTGAGTTTAAATGATCATCAAACTTTGATTATTTCTACAACGAAGTCTAATTTTACTTATGGAGATTGTAAACACATCAAGCTGCAAGATGAGTTGTATAAGAATTCCTGAATTTCTTTAACGTAAAATTATTTAGTGCTAGAGTCTGCAATATAGTTGATATGAATGAAACAGTCACTGATTTTACATAAAGAACATACGATTTTATAGCAGACTTTTTCTGTGAAGTTTTAAGCGCATAGTTATATTGCATTTACCTCCATGTGATTTTAAGTTTTTAAGTAAAATAAATTATTGTAGTATTGTGTTGAATGAAAGGAATAGAATAAATGTTTATGAATGAAATGTTTACAGCTTTTTCATAGAGAGAAAATTTATGTTTCAATGAAGTTATTTGAATAAAGTTCATTTTTATCGATATTTTTAAATAAAATAAATTATTGCATTACTGCGATAATTTAAAAAAATATTACCCTTGAATGTATCGCATTTTAGAGATGTTTAAATGAAATTATAATGTAGTTGGAACGTGTTTCATAATCAATGCTTTATGCATGATGAATCTTTCTTGTTTAAAAACAATCTTGATTGAAAGTTTTAAAAATAAGTCTGATCGAATTGAATAGATAAAAGAATTAGCTGTGTCTCAAATCAATGCTTTTTGTAGCACTAGAAAGAACTCATATTTCAAGGAATAACCGAGCTGTTGATGTCCGTCGTCTCTATCCATTGAACTGCTGAGACATCAATCATTCAATCTATATTTAATAGACCCTACATTCTTCTCCTTCATAGTTAAGGTCTAAGTGCTATCCATACGACCTATAATTTTTGGATGTTTCTTAATTTAGGATATCATCTTACTCGTAGTTACTTTCCTTGAATTTTAACCCTTGTCATTCCACTGTAGAATTTCAAATTTCGGCATTATTCATTCATTTGCTTTTCTTTACATCTAACAGGATAAGTTTGTAGGCCATCATTGCAAAGACATGGTCATACCATGTTTCCATTCCTGCCAAAGTATGATTTTGGCGACTCCCCCCCCCCCCTCAACCAAATATTCTAACCAACTTACCCTATCAACATGTTGAATAATGGCCAATATTCGACATTAAATTTGGAAAATTGTCACGAATCAGTAAACTGCTTCACGGAACTTTAATTCTACGGAAGGATAAAACCCTCTTTCCTCCATTCTTACTGCGTAAACCATTGCTTTTACGTAAAAGTGGTGTTTTAGGAACTTGACGACATTTTCATGTCATGGGTTCCAGATTTGGCGAGATATCACCAATGTGGCGACTTTTGGAGAGTTTCCGAATTAGGGGGAAATTTCTAAAAATATCCACTCATTTCGGTGATGTCGCCCTCATTATAGAATCTTCTATGGAGACTGTATAAGGAATCATCATTCAGTTGAAGAGAGTTTGCTTGATGCGAGTCAAAATAAAATGCGAAATACATCAGATTTTTGAGAACAGAATCAACTGTTTTGTGGAGCATGTATTTGATGTTTTTAATTACCTGACACTTGTTTGTTGATTTTGTGAGATAGTTATATAGTCATTCGTTGTATATTGCTCCTGTTTACGCTTATTAGTTCTTCTAAATAAAAGCATCAGTTATCCAGAAATTCTGACTCATTTTTGTATCTTCAAAGTACACCAACGATATGAGAAGATTCTTTACCAAAAATATCCGATGCTTTACCAAAAATATCCGACATTTTATTTTAATATTCTCATTGCTTATATTTACAAATTTTATTTTGTTTCTAAGAAAATAATTTGACTGTTTTAGATTAAGTGGTAAATTTTTAATACTTGTATTTAAATACTAGGAGGCTCCGGCTCCTGTTCGCTATGCTTCGACAACCCCCGTATCTCGCCAACGGCCGTACCGTGCTGAAAACACCGGTTCTCGTTAGATCCCCGAAGTCAGGCAGCATCGGGTGCGGTTAGTACTTGGGTGGGTGACCACCTGGGAACACCACGTGCTGTTGGCATATTTCGGATGCGGTAGCCCGGTGGTTTGCGCGCTGGCTTTGCACGCTGCCACAACTGCCGCCGTGATCATGCGGAGTACGATCACGTTAAACATGTGGGTCCGTAAGTCCTTCCGAGCGGTTGGTGGTAGGGGAAGGAGGGTACGGTTCCTGTGGATGCCTCCCCCACTGGGTTCCGGTCTAAATTGGGTGGCACTTCCCGGCCGTCCAAACAGTTCCCTTACACCTTTCTGGTAGGTCGGACGGTCTGGGTCTCAACAACAACAACCCCCGGGGCGCGGTAGCCCATTGGTTAGCACGCTGGAGTTGCACTCGGTAGGCCCGGGTTCGATTCCAGCCACTGCCAAAACTGCCGCCGTGTTCATGCGGAGTACGATCACGTTAAACATGTGGGTCCGAAAGTCCTTCCGAGAGGTTGGTGGTAGGGGAAGGAGGGTACGGTCCCTGTGGATGCTTCCCCCACTGGGTTCCGGTCTAAATTGGGTGGCACTTTCCGACCGTCCAAACAGTTACCTTACACCTTTCTGGTAGGTCGGACGGTCTGGGTTTCAACAACAACAACAACCCCCGTATCTCGCTTCGCAAACCAGGATAATTCACTTTATTCTAGTTGGAGTTTCTACGATCAGTGGTTCTCGAGGCATTAGTAAAAAACGACATTTTCGTTTGTCTCATCATCACGGGAGAAAGGCTGAATTGAATTTGATGAAATTTTGTGGATAGCCATAAAATAGTCCCCCATAAATTTAGCCCAAGTTTCGAGTATCTAAGACCAGGGGTCGTCGAGATATTTATGAAAAACGAAACGTTTTCCTAGGAGTTCTACTCTTTAATTCCGTGGTTTATCCAAACGAAAAGCTTGAAAATCGTTTGAAAGTGAATTAAAATCTTATCTCTGCGTTTGATGGGAGATTTTTTGCGCTAATTAGCCACTTTCTGAAAACATGAATTGTTTGAAACATGATTTAAATGGGAAATCTATCTCCATGGTTAATTTTCACAAGCGTTTACTGAACAATGAAAAGTATAAAGAAATCAAAATGGCTATTTCATTTCGCAGTTTATGAGGAAGATTCTATATTATATCATGTTGCTCAGAAACGCAATTAAATTAAATCTGTCTCTTGATTTTAATTATTACTTTTTCGATCTGAATATTAAATAAATGGATATAAAAATATATTTTAGAAAATAACGATTTGACTTTTCTTATAGCATTTTTGACTGGATAATATCAATTACGGGCTTCAAGTTTAAACGTTATTATTGTTGATATTTTCCGAAATTATTGATTCAGGGATTATTGATATTTTCATGTTATTATGCAATTGTTTTATTATGACAAAAATTGTTTAAACTCATATATTGTACGCTGTATGAGTAATATTCTACAAATACACGGGTATATCTTCTAATCTACAAGAATATAAGTAGTACAGGTGTATTGGAATATGTTTTGATACATATTGGCATATAGAGAGTACGAGGATTATTGATATTTTCAATTTATTACGTCATCTCTTTTATTTTGGCAAAGATTTTTGAGACTCATATTGTAATACTGGTGATCTTCTACTAACACACTGGCATATTTTCTAATCTGCCACAATATAAGTAGTACGGGGTTGCATATATTCAATCAATTCCTTTTTTTTTTTGTAAATTTGCTTACAAAAGGGGCCAGGATGTTTTATTCTTCAGATCTTCCGTGAAGATAATTTTACATAGTGAGAACAGATATTCTTAAACTTCTCTTTAGGAGCAATAAATTTAATATTTTAACAGAATTTGCACATGATTGCGAATTATAAGTTTATTTATATTATATACTCCGTACGAAGAACGGGTATGCTGCTAGTTCTATAATATAGATACCGTGTTGTGTTTCTGATGATGTGGCTGCTCTATCTCTCTGTTCTATTTAACTATATTTATTTTATGCTGTATTTTAACAAATATATTTAGAATTTCTGTACTGAATGAGAAATATTTTCTATTCATAAGTATGGTTATAGTTTATATAAACAGAAATATCTCATTTTGAGTTTTTCATGCATTATACTTGCAGGGTTTCAAGGAAACAAACAAAATTCTAACCCAAAGTAAATTTCTCATTATTTAAACATATATTTGCAAAACTTGATTAAATTTCCAAGATTGATATTCATTCATTCAGAAGCCTTACTTTTGAAATAGTAAATCAATTTCTATAATTCTTTTCACAAAACTGAAGAAACCCTTTCCAGATATTACGCTTAATCAAAGAGAAAATGTAAGACTTTTCAATAAATATGTTTTAAAGATGAAATAAATCGTTAAAGAAGCCTTTTTGTTTAAAACCAACTATAGAAATATATTTAAAAATATAATCTTTCTAAGAAATTTATATATATAGTACGAAATGTAGGAGTTTTGTTTTCTTTTCATAAAATAAATAATTGGCAATTCTTTAAAAATAGCAATATTTTACAATTGATTTTGTTTTTGTAAATTTGTAGGAAACTTCATAATGAAGCGCACTCCTTTTCGTGAAATATAATTTAAATGAAAATATTTCTATACGTATTTAAAATTTCAATAGGGTTGCCATTTTAGGGATTTTATTAACACTTTACAACATAATTGAAACGTGTTTATGACTTTGTTCATTCCATCTGTCTATCTGTCTGTCTGTCTGTCCGTTAGCAAGATAACTGCAGTAAAAATGACTTTATCAAAATGAAATTTTAGTATGTTATTCAGACGGTCTGTAGGACCTATGGGAATATAAATGAATAACATCACCCAATTAGTTTTGGATTGAACCAGGGTTGAAGAAATGAAATACATTGAACCCTATGGGACCTAATTTTTCAAACATTTTTTAAGCAAATTTAAAATTCACAAATTGCTTCGAAAGTTTTTGAAAATATTCAAATTACTCCATTAATATATATAAAAAAGAGGGTCTGCAAAATATATTCAGTAATTTTTTAAATAAAAATTAAAATATTAATTACACCCTTTATATAAAGAGCTCACATGACCCACTTCAAAATAAAATATGGCATCCATCTTGTATCAAAATCGTGATATTTAAAGTTCTTTTTAATTCATATTGAGTGTTGTATCCGTCCCAAAACCACTTTATTTTAGCTTAAATTCTGTGCATCTACATACTGAAACAACACAATTGCAAGATATTTGAATTTAAATGATCATGGAACTTAGATTATTTCTACAACGAAGGCTAATTTTCATCTATGGAAATCGTAAACACCAAAATATGTAGAATGAATTGTATAAGAATTGCTGCTTTTCTTTAACGAAAATTATTTAGCTCATGGAGTCTGCAATATATGTAATATGAATGAAACATTCATTGATTTTACACAAAGAACCAGACGATTTTTTCGATGAAGTTTTAAGCATAGAGTTAAATTAATTGTACCTCTGTGGTTTTAAGTTTTTAAATAAAATAAATTATTATAGTATTGTGATGAATGAAAGGAATGGAAAAACTTTTATGAATGAAATGCTGCTTTTATAGAGAGAGCCATGCGATTTATATTTTGATAACTTCACTTGAATAAAGTTCTTTGGTTTTCGATGAAATTTTCGAATTTAATAAATGATTGTAGTATTAATATAACTTAAAAAATATTACCGAGGAATTTATCGCATTTTAGAGATGTTTAAACAGGCAATTTATATTTTAATGCCGTCATTTGCGTAAGTTCATTTTTTTCTCTGACGTTTTAAGTTTTCAAATATAATAAATTAATGTAGTATTGTGATAATTTTAAAAATATTACTGAGGAATGTATCGCATTTTAGAGATGTTTATATAAAATTACATTGAAGTTGGAAAGTGCTTCATAATCAATGCTTTATGCATGATTGATCTTTCTTGTTTCTGTTAAATTAGCATTTTCAAATCTTGCTTTTATCGAATTTATAATGTTGAACAATTTCTTTTCGCCCAATTATGTTTTAAAGTGTGCAAATAATTAAAAACAAATTCGACTCAAACACAAGTAGCATTTAATATTGGTCCAATATTGGACCAATATTGTATACTTTGGCATTATATTGGCATCCCAATATTGGTCAAATATCGGGGTTACATTGGCCTCCAATACCGGCTAATATTTCCATTACAAAATTATGCCAATGCTGGTGATACATTGGAAAGATTGGCGTAATTGATTCAATATTGTCCAAAAAGTATTTCAGTGTTGGTGTCACATTGGAAAGATTGGCGTAATTGATTCAATATTATCCCAAAATTATGCCAATGTGGGTGTTACATTGGAAACAACACAAATCTCTCAATTACACAAATCTCTGATTGGCGTAATTGATTCAATATTGTTCCAAAATTATGCCAATGTTGGTGTTACATTGGAAAGATTGGCGTAATTGATTCAATATTGTCCCAAAATTTTAAGCCCATATTGGGCCAATTCCGCCAAAAAGTCCACTTTTTCATATTGGTCCAACATTGGAGTCAATATTGGCCAATATTGGATTTCTAATAGAGAAGGATCGGAGTGGTTATATATTTTATTCAAAAATTTGTTTTATTTAAGGTAAGTGACTCAAATATGGGAACTACACCAAATATGGACACTGCTGTAAAAAAGACACTGATATTCATCAATTGTCTATCTCCGAAATTTTAAGAAGACTAACAGAAGAAAATGTTTAAATTATCGAGCTGAAAGATTGGTAAAATCACTTTTTCCAGAGAAAAAAGGTACCCATGCATAAAGCAGCTGACAAATCCAAACAAGCAGCTAAGCCGAAACCAACACCCAAGCCTAAACCCAAGACAAATGTAATATCAACTCTTGCAGCTCAGCCGTCCTGCAGTGGTGTATCCAGCTCAAAAGAGTCCTGCTATTGTGTACTGTGTCGTCAAGAAGAACAATTAAACATGATACAGTGTAATACGTGCCGTGTTTGGGTACATGAAGCATGTTGTGGTCTTACAAGTAAGGAAAACTTTTATATTTCTGTATGCCCATCTTGTGCCGACTCTGATTAAAGTTTGATGTTGATTTAAGTTTTTTTAGCATAATTTTTAAGGGTGCCCATATTAGATGCAAAGGTTCCAAATATGGGCATAGGTTTCCAACATGGATATTGTCCACTATTAGCACCTATCTGATGTTTTTAACTCAATTATCATTTTTTCCTTGTTACCCCCTGCAAAGAGAATACATCCACCAATTTTCGAATGTCTATCTGCTAAAACAAGCATTATAAAAATTGAAATGCTTAGGGGTGCCCATATTTGGGTCACTTACCTTATGTAATTCTGTATTATAATATATCTATTCGCAATTTATTGTCTCGATTTCAAATATAAAGCCAATATTGAATCCAACGCTTCTAGAAAGGGATCAGTCATTAAAATCGGAAATTACATTCGTGAGTTATGGACGCTAATAGTAATGCCCTTGAACTGTTAATGCTACATGGGGACGAAAGCAAAACAGGAAAGGAACGTTTTATATTACTGAATAGTAGTTAAGTCTGGTGAAGACAAGGACATTAGAGTGTAAATATAATTCAATAATTTTCGTTTTGTTTTGCAGTGTATGGCGCTTTGCATCAAACATTGCCATCTTAAGCGAAAATCTGGCACACCCACTGATTGATTATACAATTGTTAGTTTTAGACAATTGTTAGTTACAAGTTTTAGAGCTCTATTTTATCGCGGGCTTCTAAAGGGTCTCTAGTAGAACATAGTGAACTCCCCATCTGCACACACACACCGTGGAAATAAAACGTCCATGCAGGGGTTAAAATGTATGTTTCTTCCGGAGATTTTTGGAAGGGTATGGCCATACTCTTTTACAAAACCCAATTTTTTCCTCTTGTATGGCTTTTGTATGAGCTTGTATAAGCTTTTGTATGAGCTTATATGAGCTTCTGAATGAGCTTATATGAGCTTATGTATGAGTTTATATGAGATTTTGTATGAGTTTATATGAGCTTCTGTATGAGCTTATATGAGATTTTGTATGAGCTTGTATAAGCTTTTGCATGAGCTTATATTAGCTTTTGTATGAGCTTATATGAGCTTCTGTATAAGCTTATATGAGCTTTTGTATGAGCTTATATGAGATTTTGTATGAGCTTATATGAGCTTGTGTATGAGCTTCTGTATGGCTGCATGGGCTTTTGTCCGCTGACTGATACTATAGACTCAGCGTTCTATTTCATCAGGTGGGATTCTGGAGAGTTTAGAAGTGCTTTTCTCCCAAAGACCCATTTTCTTCATCCCCAAGAGAAGGGATAAAAAATCGATGTCATTTGGTTCTGACCCGTGGTCGATACTATTAGTGTGCAGATATTCGACATTCTAGTTAAGCGGGTGTGTTTCTGGAGGAGGTGTAAAAAGTATCTTCCAAATTCCCTTTATTCCCCCTCCCCCCCAGGTTGGTTTCTGGAGAGTATAAAAAACTTTAGACAAAAATTTCATTTTCTCTCCCCACCCCCCTCCCCGCTCTCAACCCCTATAAAAATTTCCATTGTTTTTTTATTTTTAAATCATAAATACTCTTATTTAAATTCCATTCTTAAGAATAAAATTGTCTAGAATTTTGTTACTAAATTAAATTTGAGAATTATGTATGCAATTGCTAACTGGCCGCTCTAAAATACTTCTTCAATAAAAAATAATTGAACTATTTACAACATCTAATCACGATATTTTCTTTATAAAGCCAAAAACAAATCGAATTTGCATAATGATAAATAAAAATGAAGTAAGTCAAAAGAAACTCTAAGAAAAAAATATGATAATGCAGACAAGATAAATAATAAGAAAAAAAAGACACAATGTTTTGACATGTATGGTAGGTGGTGGAGCCTGGCAAAACACCAGAACAAACTTTTTTTTATGCTTTATCTTTTTCATAATCATGCTTCAACAACTCAGATGAATGCCATGTATTCAAATACTTATCCATTTACGTTAAACATGCTTTATTTTCTCTTTTCTATAGAGATTTCTAGTTTTAGAATAAAATATGATTCATTTATTCAATCGATATTTTTATGTCGTTTGAATGTTTTATGCCGCTCTACATACAGATTATAAAATATGCTAAATTATACTCGCACGAAAATGAATAAATATGTAATTCGTAAATTATACTAAACGCATTTGTTGCGAGTATCTCAATCATCTGTCGAACATTTAAGTTTTTTGCTGTTTTTGAAATACGTAAGGGTCTTAATATTGTTGCGAACGTGTATACGTGCAAACTTTCACCGGAGTCTTTCCTTTTGAGGACCAGACGGAGAAAACACCCATACAGGCTTTACCATGACGTGAAAGTATGTTTCCAGAATTTCGAAGCTCGTAGAAGTGTTGCCAGATTTGGCGATTTATCGCTAATATAGGAACATTTGGTGACTTTACGAATGCTCGAGAAGGACCAAGAAATAACGTTTATTTACCGAGGTATGAGAGATTTCCAGCAGTTTCTATTGAGAGCATATAAAAGAAATCATCGCTCAGTCGGAGAGCTGTTGATGAGATACGAGCTACAATGAACTAGGATTTTTGTGAATGTTTTGAAAATAGTATAGGTTATTTTGTGAAATTAGTGAAGCATTTATGTATTGTTTTATTGTTTATTGTTCCTGTTTATGCTATGCTTGTGAATAAACGTGATAGTTATCCAGAAATTTGGACTCATTCTTGTATCCTAAGATCACACGAACTGAACGAAACAATATAATTTCGTGATTTGTCTGAAACTGTGCACGCAAAACACGATGGAAAGTTACGAAAACGATACCAATTTTGTAGTGTTGTTGTTGTTGCTCATAACCTCCTGTTTCGGTCGAACCACAAACAGAACCAGTGATGCCAGAAGAAGGACAAAGAATGACATAAGCCGAGATCACAATTTTTTTTTATTAACACAAACAAAAGCATCACTGACGAAGGTCTGGGGGGGGGAGGGTGCTGCTTCACATATGGCGAGCACCCAGAAGGCGGAAGACTGACTTCATCCTCAAGAAAACGCCCATGCCTTACTCGGGATTTGAACCCAAGCCCACTAGACAGCAGTCGGAGACGCTATCCACTTCACCGCCTGTGCGGCATTTTGTAGTGATTCAGCAGAATTGATGTCCAATTCTGGTTAGTTGTAATTTAGACATTTGATGAATTTTTATCGAACAACAATTTTTCAAAAAACACTGTTTAAATAAAAGTTCAGCCTGAATGATTAAGTTGTTTAGAACTCTAGAGTACGTGTTTCCAAGGAAATACAAGTTACTAGAAATTGAGAGTGTACGAATAATTAGCCTGACAAGGCTGCGTGATCAACTAGGAGTATAGAGGACTTAACATGCAAGGCTGCGTGATCAGCTAGGAGTTAACATGCAGGCAAAGATAATAGTACGGTCAAATCCTGCATCCAGAAACGGTGAAATTAATGTGAGAAATCTCCCATAGCCGTAAAGTCAAGACTGTAGACTAGAGTACATAGACGTAAAGTCATGGCTGACTAGAGCATGTAGCCTGAAAGTCAAGACTGTAGACTAGATGGTTGATTAAGGATTTTTGGCACAAGATCCAAAGAGGATAAGCTGCGCCAGACATATGGTATTAAATACAGATAAATGTAAAGAATAAAAACAAGTGTATAATCTAAAAGAGTGTATGACTAAAACAAGACAATGCAAGAAGGATAATGATGGAAACAAGATGAAAAATGTCTAAAAGGTGATAGGAAGTGAATTTAAATATGATGGTGAAAACCGATGTCTAATAAGAAAGGAAAAATCCCTGAATGAGGATTTTCTCCAATCAATTCCGTCAAAGTTAAAGTATACGTTTTAAAATGTTTAAAACGAAACTGTTTATATTCAGGACAAGTAATTAGAATATGTTTTACACTCGCTGCGGTTTGACAAACATTACAAAGGGGTTCAATTTCTCCTAAAAGTAAATGCCTGTGAGTAAAACGAGTGTGACCAATACGCAAACGAGTTAAAATTACATCCAGTTTCCTACATTGGAAACTAGTCCATTTTTGTACTAAGGGCTTTATCTCGTGCAACTTATTATCAGATTGCTGATTCCAGGACGACTGCCATTTGTCATGAATATTTTTGAGAACAAATTGTTTGATGTCAGTTAAAGGGATAGTCAGATTCAAAGTTTGAGTAGCTGATTTAGCAGCAATGTCTGCTAACTCATTTCCTTTGATGCCAACATGTCCTGGGACCCAACAGAATTTAGTATGGTATCCTTGCCCCTTCAGACGATGCTCATACTTAAGGATATCAGAGGCAATGTGGTAATTCATAGCTCTCTTCGATGATAAAATCTGTAATGAACTCAATGAGTCAGTATATATAATGTGTTTTTTGGACTTTTGATAAGAGATGAAGATTAGGGACTGGTAAATAGCCATAATCTCAGCTGTAAAAATAGAGCAAGATGCATGTAGTTTATAAGACTTTATAGTATTGTTGCAAACATAAGCTAAACCAACGTAATCTCCTGCTTTGGAACCATCTGTAAAAACAGGAGTAAACTCTTTATACAGATTCCTATATTCTCCAAACAATTGCACATAAATAGCCGGGTTGGTGTTTGTCTTTGCAAAATTGTAAAAAGGGTTGAGAAAGGAGAAATTATTAACATACCATGGAGGGGTTTCAAAAAACTTTGTTTTTCGAACATAAAGCTCTACTAAAGGGGTAGTTTCTACTATATTGCGTATCCGCTTGCCAAAAATAGGAATGCATGAAGGTCTGTGGTCATACAGTCGATCATAATGATCATCAAGGAATGCACGTTGTAACGGATGGTTATGTACGGACATGATACGAAAATAATAATTCAGTGCCAGCTGTTCACGCCTTAATTGTAAACATGGCTCATTAGAGACAACATATATGCTTTGAACTGGAGATGTCCTAAAGGCTCCTGAGCATATACGTAATGCCTTATGGTGAATTGGATCAAGCTTTTTTAGCACTGATGTTCGTGCTGATCCATACACAGAAGTATTACTGTAGACTAGAGTACATAGCCGTAAAGTCAAGACTGTAGACTAGAGTACATAGACGTAAAGTCATGGCTGACTAGAGCATGTAGCCTTAAAGTCAAGACTGTAGACTGGAGTACATAGTAGTAAAGTCAAGACTGTAGACTAGAGTATTCAGTATTGTATTCAGTAGCGTATGAGTAGGGTTTTTATGGATTTTGCCAAAGTTCCTTAAGGAGGCATTATTCTTTTTTCAAATTTTTTAATTTTTCCTTAAGTCTTCGCCTGCCACTGTTAAAACTCCGCCGTGCCATACTGTGGCACGCATGCCGCGGGTTGGCCACTTCTGGACTAGAGCATGTAGCCGCAAAATCAAGTCTATAGACTAGAGTACATAGCCGTAAAGTCAAGACTATAGACTAGAGTATATAGCCATAAAGTCAAGTTCTTTAATACTAGGTTGGGCAATTAGCTCGGCATTGAATTAAAAAGTTGTCAGATTGACGTCTTTGAGATAAGATTTCGTCATCGAAATTCTTTCGAAAGTTTTTTAAAAAAATTGTTCAAACATGATTTTCTTATACACGCATAAAATTTATGAATTTGGTGAGTTACTAGAATGAAATACCATCCGTTTCCCGGGTTTTATTAAGTTCCCTATGCAAATATTATATATACAGATGGCACCACTCAATTTTCTAACAACCTGCTTGGAACAAGAATCATTCCTGTGATTCGTTTTTTCTATGTGCAATTATGCCAATAGTATAACACGGGCGTATTACGCCTTTAATGTAAATCTTTGATAAGCCATAAATAAACACACGGAATAAAAATGCTTGAATTCGTAAAGAAGAAAAAATCGTTTACAGAGAGTTAAAATTAGAAAAAGAGAGAATTGCCGGGAGAATTAAAGAATTAAATGCTGTCTCAACGAGTTTTCGTACAATCTTGCCATTTTCGAACTCAATATTTATAAACGTAAAATGAAGGAACGTTTACGATATGAAATACATATTTATAAAATCAAAGAAATTTGACTTTTGAATTTTCAAATCCGCTGTCTGTCTTGGAACTCCTACAAATGCATACATATATGTCTGGAAATTGCGTTCGTATCTCCAGCGCTTAGGAAAATCGTCTGCTGGAAGAAATTGATTTTAAAATGGCAACAATTCGATAACATTCGATCTCTTCGTTTTAAACTAATTCGAATTTGAATAAAATATCGACAAGGCGTAGTTCATCTGCACTTGTAACGAATTACGCGGCTATCTGAAGCTTTAGTTCTTCGCTACAGACAACATAGACACACGCCCACGCAAAGACACCATCTTTTATTGTGTAAAAATTATTCCTAAGTTGTGTTTTAGTTTTTCAGAAACTGCTTTACCATGTTGGAAACAATCCATTGCAAAATTTACGAAAACTGTATGTGATTTGCGTTAAGTCGTATAATTCGTTAAATTTACCATATGAAATTCATTAAATGTTTTAGGGTTTTATTCACCAAAAAACTATTATTTATTGCAAATCAAAATTGATATCATTGAATATAAAAGTATTTAATATTTCTCAATATAGTTTGAATGAGTAATTGCGTTATATTTAGATACTTTTTAGATCTATAAAGTAATAACTTTAACGAAGCAGTGAATATAAGAGCGTTCTTAACTGTGAAGAACTATGACAATTAAACATTTCCGAGAAAATGACGTAGA
The DNA here is from genome assembly GCA_951213105.1 of Amaurobius ferox. Lineage (NCBI taxonomy): Eukaryota > Metazoa > Arthropoda > Arachnida > Araneae > Amaurobiidae > Amaurobius > Amaurobius ferox. Next base: position 56,745,576 of record OX578145.1, on the reverse strand, counting down.
AAAAATTGAAAAATAATGTTAAAAAATAAAGATCAATTGGATTTTAAAATGGTGATCAATCGTGCTGTTATGCGGTAAAGAAAAATGTTGCAAGTTAAGCTTTTTTTAAAGCAGCAACCTGGTATGCCATCGTAGACGACTAATATATATAATAATTGTCTAACGTATTTTTGATTCCCAAACCCCTACATATTCCCTTAGTGACCTAAAAGACAGAAACTTTGCAAAATTATAGTATCGACAACGGGATAGAACTTACCAGAGCCTGGGTTTGATTTGCCCTCGTAGTGTCGTAGAAAATATGGGAAGCTAGACTTCTGATTCCTACAGGACAGTTGGATTTCACATTCCTACAAGGCAACTGGATTTCTTATTTCTACATGACACGTGGATTTCTTGTTTCTGCAGGACACATGGATTTCTACAGGACAGCTGGATTTCTGATTCCTGCAGTGCGGCTAAATTTCTGGTCTCTATAGGACATCTAGGAGTATATTTTTACAATGAAGTTTTTTTTACTAATTTTTGTACTAGTTTCAGTATTACTTTTATAGTTTATAACATAAATACGGAGGTGTTTTCTTTAAAAAGTTCACCAAGAAATGTGCCTTAGTTGCATGCCAATATCTTATTATTTCATACAAATTTTCTTTGCTCCAAAATTATATTTCAATTTAGGAAAAACAATTTGTTGTTGTTACTAATTCCCCCGTGGTGAAGGAGCGCCTTTGCACCACGTCCACTAGACCTCTGGTTCCATGGCGAAGGGAAGAAATTTGCAGCTTTACTTTTCATTGAGGCACCTCAAGGACGGAAGTCTGACTTTGCCTCGTCAACACAACATCCATGCCCGCTGGCGGGATTCGAACCCACAACTCAGCAATCCAGCCACCAGAAGAAAACGCGTGCCCCTGACCGCTCGACCACCGGATCGGCGGAAAAACAATTTAACTGCTTTAAACCAAATAGATTCAAAAGCCATATCCTTTTGCTGCTTACCCATTATTTCTTGTAAGAAACGTTTTTGACGTACATTTATATACCAACATTGAAACGCAAAATATTCATCTCTATAAAGATAAGAACATTACCACATTTCTACAAACATGATGTACTCACTGATATGTCTTCAGCGCATCAAAATCTTCATTAGTATGCTCATTATCTGTTTCCATCATTGGAGCGAGAAGTCAAATGATTGGGAAATAATTGAGTGTTTTAATCTTCAGCAGGGTCATGCTTGATGTGGTCGATTAAAATATTTCTGAATATCTGTAGATAGTGTTCCCGTAGTGATGGAATGGCAATAAATACATTTGTATCCTGGAAGAGAATATTTAATCCAAATGTAAAATACTCATTATATCTTATCTACCACTTTTGTTAGAATATTATGCAATTATCAAATACAAACAGTTTTCACCACGTGTGACATATGGTATCCACGCTCCGAGGGTGCTCGTCCCGGGGCATGACTGATTTAATTATTTTTACCTCGCTCTGCGCATATGACGACATGGGTATTAAGAACGCGCGCAATTTGTTCTCAAACTCTCAAGAGGGGCCGAATTTATTAACTGCGACTCTGAATCCAACAACGTTACTGAATTTCATTGGACGTCACTGGATCCTGTGTGTACAGATATTATGATTAATGTATTGTACAATTTAAAATCTTTTCGCAAATTGTTTACGCCTGGATATTGCCACTTCAAAATTAACAAACTATTTTTAACTGTAATATTGCGTGTGGTTTGGTAACTCTTTTCAAAGTTTACTCTGGGCAGTGACATCACTAATGACGAATCTTAATCATCATTACATCAAGCTGACAATTTTTATCATTGGTTGTCGGACTGAGTGCCCAACCTTATATTAAAGAACCTTGCACAGGCTGAAAAGTCTGAAACTTTAAAATTGAGGAAACTGTTTTCAGGAGTCGGCCTGCTGGTCACCATTGTCGCGTTTCCAGAAAGAAAATTCAATTAGACGATTGAAAAGAAATATTTGGCGAAAATGTGGGTGCCTATGAATTTTAGGTAATAGTTATAGCACTATTCGCTGTATATTGTTCCAGTTTACGCTTATTAGTGCATTTAAATAAAAGCGTTTGTTAAATAGAAATTTGGACTCATTCTTGTGTTATGAGTGTACACCCACGATTGAAGAGGATACTTCCTAACAAATTTGTATCAGAAGCGGGAGTTTTTGGAATCTTGACAAGCGCCCCCTCCCCTCTCCAACTAGAAAATCGATGGAGAACAGTTGAGAGAAATGGTGGAATTAATGAAAGCCGGACAAGAAGCTTTCAAAGAAAATATAAAAGCAAAGAAAGCCGGCAAGTAGACAAGCCTGAAAAGATGGAAAACAGACAATAAGCTGTAAAGGAAGAGATGAAAGCACTGAAAAATAGACAAGATGTTTTAAAGGGAGAGATGAATGCAATGAAAACCAGAGAAGGCGCGATGGTAGAAAAGATGAAAAAAATATTAAAGTAGAATAAGATAGAAGCAGTGAAAGACTGACTGGACTACATGAAAGAAGCGAGGAAAGACTGACAGCACTACATGAAAGAAGCGATGAACGCAGTACAAGAAACAACGAAAGAGGAGATTAAATCCACCAAAAAATATATTTAAGAAATGAAAATGAGATAAGCGAAATAAAAGAAGGAATTAATCTGTTCGAGCTTATGTGAAAGAATGCATCAAAGCAAAGCTGTACAAGTCGAAATGAAAACCGGACAAGAAGAGGTGAGACAAAAAGTTAATTTCGCCAAAGACAAGATAAAATACACCCAAGAAGAGATGAAACAAGGCATTGCATCCGTACAAGAAGACAGGAAAAGAAGGCGTGAGAAAGCTCGAATAGAAATTACAGGCTGCCAAGCGAAAATTGTCCGTTGAAAATACGGATTTTTTTATACCGTCAGGATGCAAAGTAAAATCTTTAATGCATGACGGATAACGCATACGGATGAATTTTCAGACGCAATTCGACAGCATCATGGAAGCGAACGAATGGGACGAAACGTCAAAAGGCTGCCTACTCGCTGCTTTCCTTCTAGGTCCTGCGGCTGATGTTTCATAGACGCTCCCGACAAAAACACGTTGGAACTTAATAGACCTGGCGAATGTCCTTGGACTCCCCGTCCTGGCTAGATTGGAATTTCGATTTTTAGTTATAGAAATACATATATAAATGTGGTAGTACCGCCACCAGCACAAGAGTGACCTCTCCAGGGAGTCGCATAATTATAAAATTCCTGACCATAATTTTGCTTTGCTTAAATAATATTCTTATATCAACATTGTTATTCAAATTAAAATTTATTGTTTATCGATTGCCACATAAGATATGAATATAACGTTTGCTATATTTCTTTCAATCTAATTATAATATTTAGCAAAATAAACAAAACATCTTACAATGAAAATCAAGAACGGAGAGTAAAAGTACCCCGGAAGAAGAGCCACAATAATTAATTTATAATTATAAAAGTAAACTATAGGTCGCGCCACCAGCACAAAATTAATGCCATCTAGCGAACCCCGATAACTATAAGCTACCTGACCGATATTTTACTTTGCTGAAATATATTTTTCTATCAACATTGTTATTCCAATTAAAACTTATTATTTATCTTTTGTCACATAAGATATAAATATTTCGGACGAAGAGACACATTTATATATGTATATCTGAGAAAATATCATTAAAAAATGTCAGGCATGATAGGTTCACGGCACTTTGTGCCGAATATACATTTTAAGATAAGGAAAACTTAATCTCCGTCGGCACTGCAAATGGACCAGCAAACTCGAAGTCAAAAACTACCCTAAATCACGAAATGGGCCAATTTCGTACAATATCAAGATATCAAGGAAATGAAACTAAAATAGATTGGATGATCAATACCTCCTTCTATTTGATATTTAGGCTCAATGAATGGTGAACAAGAGCAGATACAACTCGAAAATAAACTATTGAGAAAAATTATGTAAACAATGTAGAACATAGTTGATTTTCATTTAATATTAGCTTCCATGATTAGAACCCAAGAAATTAAGATTCTGCCGATTACAGGACATGGATATCAAGAAAATCTATATAGAGAATATGCTATAAAGTTATTTCATTAAATTGCTCTTGAATTTAATTAAACATTCTCATATTTTTTTTAAAAATATATATAACTTCTTTCCCACAGAGAATAAAAATTTAAACATCTTATTAAATTTATAAATTATTAATAATGTAAAACTATAACGATGATGATTTTAAACAATATAAATATTATTCCATGGTTAGTCAATAATGGTTATGACATTTTATTAAATTGATATTGGATTCAATTAAATATTCTGATTCTAACAGAAGATATATATCTCTATAGAGATCAACGCTATAAATGAATTTTTTCATTAATGTTATACTTAATTAAAGTTTCTGATTGATACAAAAGATGAATTTTTTTCTATAGAATATTCCTTCTTCCTTTCTAAATTAAACATTCTGATATTTACAGATGATGACTATTTTTCCTTAGAGAATACTACTTCTCCAACTTTCTTTTCGAAAAACATATGTTAGATTAATACAACTTAAAACGATACATGATATCTTGTGCAATACATAATATTTTTAAACATAAAATTCAATAGTACGACGTAGTCAGATTTGTTTCACTGTTGAGTGAAACAATATTAAACAAAACAATAGCACAATTTAGGGATATCGTACAACATAATTTCCCCTGTGGGTCCGTAAGTCCTTCCGAGAGGTTGGTGGTAGGGGAAATAGGGTACGGTCCCTGAGAATGCCTCCCCCACTGGGTTCCGGTCTAAATTGGATAGCACTTCCCGCCCGTCCAAACTGTTATCTTACACCTTTCTGGTAGGTCGGACGATCTGAGTCTCAACAACAACAACATAATTTTTCCAAAAACCAATAAGCTTGCTGTAGTGATTGAATAAATTAACTATATCGAATTTCATGGAAATAGTTTAATTTTATCCACAGATTACGCTGTTTTAAAAAAATAAAATTTCAAACCAGATATCTCGTGAACGACTCTTGATAACTACCAAACAAAGATGCCTATTCATTTCTGATAAAATTATTTAGTAAAATTACTTAAAGATGTTCAGAAAACTTGTAACAGAAAACATGTTAAATTAATAAATGATGTATGAAACGGCTATTTGCAAAAGCATTTGAAAACAGTTATATCAATGATACATTTTATATTTGAAAAAAATGCTCGATTTATATGTATTTTTGCGTGGTCTGATTTCTTTTAAAAATCAATATTACCAGTTCTAATAACACAAGCAAGCGATGGAAAAGTTGTCTGAGAAGTAATAATTGATTCTTATAGATTTTTAGGTGCTCAGTTGTTGTTGTTGTTGTTGTTGTTGTCGTGTCCCTAACATTACATTTAAGGAAGAATGTGTGCACTGCTTCCGTTTAGTCTAATGACCCGGGGCACCCGAAGGTAGAAGTCTGACTTCTGCCCCAAATAAGATATTACAACATCCATGCCCGCAGGCGGGACTCGAACCCGCAATCTGGCAGCCGAGCTATCACGAGGAAACGCCTGCTTCTTTGACCGTTCGGCCACCACATCGGCAGGTGCTCAGTTAAGAAAATATAGTAAAAGAATAACACATAGCCCACCAATTTTGCTCAATTTCCAATTTTTAGTAGTGTTTGGATTAAAATTAGGCGCATTGGTTACCAATGTGCTTAATTTTAAAAATAAAAATAAATATATTTGATTTAATTCTCTATTATTTGCGCATTGGTTACCAATGTGCGTAATTTTAAAAATAAAAATAAATATATTTGATTTAATTCTCTATTATTTACAGCTAATTAGTTGTATGAGTGCGTTACTGAAGTGCATTTTTATGGTAATAAAGAAATTTTCACAAAGTTTGTCATTCTTAAGACAGGAAATTCTTAAGATCTGTGGAACTGCTGGGCTCGATACTAAACGATAAGAATTTGTTAGCCCCTGGTACCTCTTTCTCATGATTTAGCCATATTTTTTTCCCCTTACACTGAAAAGTAAAGGATAAAGATATTTTCTCCTTTACTTTTTAGACAAAGGTGATTTAATTTACTGTAGCAATATTCCCGGACTGATAAGCATATAGAACGTAAAATATGAAGTCACCGATTGAAGGTTGTTTATCAGTTCGTCAAAAAGAAGCATCAAAATCGTGTTTCTCAATAATAACAATAAATACATTTCAGTACCAGTGGGCTATTCCTTGTATTTGAAAAAACGAAAAGTTAGCTTTCATTCCCGTTAAACATGCAATGAACATAGATGGACAGTTAGTGCAATGAACATGGATGGACAGTTAGCGGTGAACTTAAAGTCATATCTAAGATTTTAGGACATCAAAATGGATACACAAAATACCCGTGTTTGTTCTGTGAGTAGAACAGCCGAGATTGACAGCAACACTGGATCAAGAAGAAATTACCAAAAATAGTCACATTAGAACCGGGAAGTAAAATTATGTTATACGAAATTTTAGTTGCTCGATAAAAAATATCCATTTACCCCAACTTTATATAAAGCTGGAATTGATGAAGCAATTTTTCAATGCTTTGTCGAAAGAAATACATCTTAAATACATCTGTGTAACATTTCCAGGATTAGCTACAGCAAAATTGAAAGGAGGTATATTTGTCGGTCCAGATATCAGGGTAATTATGCAGTATAAACACTTTGAAGAGAAAATGGAAAATGTTGAAGAAGCAGAGTGGAAGGCTTTTAAAGAGATGGTAACCAAATTTTTGAGAAATCACTATTAAATGATTGCGGAAGATATGCTACAGGAACTCAGGGATTTGGGATGTTTCGTGAGCTTAAAATTGCACTTTCTTAACTCTCACTTAGACTACTTTCCTGAGAATCTGGCAGAGCTGTCTCAGCGAGGACATAGAAGCGACCTGGGAAAAGAATAAAAAAAGTTTAAAAAGATGAAAAAGAGCTCGAAAAGAAAACATTCAAAAAGAAGTTTTGAAATAAAAATAAAAATACACCACAAGAAAATATAACTATCTATTAGTATGTATATTGATCTTTAATTAAAATATATATTTTCCAATACTTTCATTCCAAAAATGAATAAGGAAAATTTTAAATAATGTTAATTTACATAGTATTATACGTTTTAAAGCTATTTTTCTGAAATATTGTGATCCATTTTGTGAAAAATCCGTATATGATAGTGGAAAATGGAAGTGATATTTAAAATTGGAGTCCAAAAATAATTCAGAAACAGTTAGTAGCTTCCAAACAACTGATCTTGGCTCTAATTTTGCAGATCGGGTGTAATTTCATTTGGATCCCACAATATGCTTAAAAGATATGTTTATATCTATATGAACCAATAAAGTTTTTTTTTATCCTACGCCGGGCCTTGGATTTTCAACCATCACTCTCTGTTGGGCAGCCCATTAAAGTCTTTAACGAAACGAAAAGTCATCCTCCGCAGAATTTCTATCTGAGACGTCACTAAGCCTAGGGCAAGTGTAGAGGGAGGTGGTCACCAATCATGTCACCAAGGCCACAAAGTGGAAGCCAAAACGATGTAAATGCTTCTGTAGAAAGTCGTGGCCAGTCTTAAGTCGGAAGTTTGCAACTCCCACAGCTCTATGGAGGGAAAACGGGATAGGCTTCCTTAACAAAGAAGCCCAAGTCTTTCCCTTCGCAAAATCCTTGTAAAATGTTTGTCGAAAGGAGCCAATTTTTAGTTTAACAAGCCCTTTAACAGTGTGATAGTCCAAAGTCGGGCAAGGTTGCTGTAAGTTTGAACCAGCTTTAGCCAGTTTGTCCGCCAGGTCATTACAAGGGATACCGCAGTGGCTGCCGATCCACTGCAGAAGGATTTGACGTCCTTCCTCCAAAAGAGCATTAATAGCCATCTGACCGTGGTACACAGTTTTTATATTGCTAAGTGTGATTGAAAAGAGTGAACTGATGGTAGCCCGTGAGTCAATAAAGATTACAATATTATACTCTCTTCCCTTGCCAATTTCGTCAAGTGCCATAGACACAGCTGTCACCTCACTATTGTAACTCTTACGGAATTCCCCTATAGCTTTGCCCAGCCTGAAGCATTTTGAATACACACCCGCACCAGCATTTTTAATGGCATCCATAGCAGATCCATTGGTGTATATATGTAACTAATTTCATGAGGGATACAAATGCAGTAATTAGGGTCTGTTTGTCTGGCTACTAAACATTGGTGATTCATGTTCAGAGAACCTCACAACTTATAAATTAATTAAAATCCAAAAGAGTTTACCATATTACAATATTTTCCTTTTACGTATACTACGCATTGTGGAAAATGAAAATAAAAAATAAAATAATTGAAACAATGAAAGCATACATTGTTTTTTTTTTCAAACAGCAATATGTCAATAAAGAATTCAGTCCAGATGTATAAAAATTATTTTAGATTTTACATTTTTATCTGTGTGAAACTATTTATTTAATTACCTGTAAAAATAGGGTCTGAAAATAATTATACGCATTACTAAATTAAAAATGTTAATTTAAATTTGAATAAGGTAATTTTACACACTGCGCGTTCATCTTTTCACTTCGTTGAGTATGGGTGTAAGTACCTCCATCAAGGTGAAAGGAAAGATAAAAAGAGTAAAAGATAAAAATAGATAATATACAAAATAAAAAAAAAGATCGGAATTTATTTTCTTAATTCATTTCTAATTTCTCAATCTTTTATTTATAAGCATAATTTTGTAGTAAATATGATAAGAGATAAATAATTCAATTTTAAGTGAAAAACTGATTTATTTCATGTTACTAATTTGAGAGATTTTTCATTTTTTTCGTAACATGGTTTTCTCATTTCTTTTTTCATTTATTTTATTCACTACGATAGCGTCTCGACTTTTTCTAGAGCCCCAAGAGAGTTTTCCTGAAAGGCCCCACTTGAACAGTAAATAAAATAAAACGCACTCCAAAAATTAATAATTCAAAAAAATAGATTTTCCTTTATTTTAGCATTTTTCAAATTCGTCAGTTCAGGGGCTGGGACTGCCCAGTGGTGAGCGCTCGTGGATTACACTTGTACGACCCCAGTTCGATTCTTTGCTCTGCCCAAACTGTCCCCGTGATCACTCGGAGTACGGGCCTGTTAAATATATGGATCCTTAAGTCCTTCCAAGAGGTTGGTTGTTGGGGAAGAAGGGTACGGTCCCTGTGGATGTCACACCAGTAGGTTCCGTTCTACAGATGCACTTTTCGGTCGACCAGACAGATACCTTAAACATTTAGGTAGGTAGGACGGTCTGGGTCGAAGAAGCAGAATTTCGTCATATTAGTGATTTTAATATAAAAAATAAATACGAATCAGAATTTTTAAGTTCTGGCACAGAATTTAAAAAAAGAATGAATGCATAGCGACAGTGAATGACGTGCGGCTTCAGAGAAAGAACAGATGGAGGTGGTCTTTTGTTTATGGTGTAATAGATTGTATGATTGTTTAATGTGACTAGCCTGTTTTTTGATTTCCAAAATCTACCCTGTGACCTAGGAGGTTGAATCTTCGCAAACTTATACTTTCGACTACGGTACAAATCTAAGAAGCTGAATCTTTGATTTCCTCCCCCCCACACACACCCGCGCGGGTCTGAATAAAATGCTCCAGTCCTGAAAAATCTTTTTAGAAAACTCAGAAGTTCCACAGGTGACCTATGAGATTGAATATTTGCACACTTATGGTATCAACCAACCATCAAACAGAAATTAACGTAGTTGTATTTTCAATCCTCTGGGGTGGAAATAAAGAGTTTTTTATTGTCCTTCTAGACCCTCAAGAGCGGGCTGAATTTTTGCATTTATTTCTATAAAATAATTGGCTAACATGTTTATGTTTTTACAGTTCCCCCCCCCCCCCTTAAGGAAAGTAATATGCTATTAGTATATTTTAACATGACAACTTAAATGCTTAGACTGATATTTTCACAAATTTTACAACATAATAAAAATAATGTGAACTTCATCTCATATCAGGTCGGTGGGTGATTGTGATACTAAATCATGATAGCGTTTATGCATAGTCGCTTTATATAACTCCTTATTCGACAAGATTAACATGTAGTTGTGTATAAAACTTCAAAACATTTAATGCTCCTCATTTCATTCCAGTTGAAGAAAAAATTAACATTTTAAAATGAGTTGTATGTCGAAGAAATTATAAGATTTTGATCAAATCAACAAAATTTGAAATTTTGAGGTTTGCCAATCTTACATCTAAATGTGAAAAGGAAAGTGAACGAGAGATTGTAAAAATTTCAGTTTCTCCCAATGCAAGAAAGGGAGAGATTTTGTTTGTGCAGTCAATGCAAGAATCTAGTCAGCACGTACGAACCGGTTCCATGCTAATTATCGACTCATGAGAATAAAATAGCCGATATCAGCAACAAAGAAATTAAGAATTTTCCCAAATTTGCAAACCACTATAGAAACCACCAATATAATCCACACAAGAAACTGACAACAATTTTTCTTTTTCAAAAATAATTGAACCTACGCTGCAAAAGGATACAACGCCTAAGTTCATATTCATAGAATCCGCATCCGCCTATAGGGGGCATTACCAAAGTAAAGAAATTGTCTCCATTGCAGATAACATTAACTATCGATCGGTTTGTCATAGTTTCTTGTCATCATGGAATAGTCGATATCTACAAGGATAGCAATACAATTCGCTATTTTCTCTAATTTTGCAGATACCTGTGGACATCAATAAATTTAATCCTACGACGCCGTTAGATTGAAATTTCTTTGCAAAAATAAAGGATTACTCTTATTGGATGTCGTTATGTGCTATGGAAACAGGAAGCAATCTTTGAATATACACCTAAATTAAAATTATGTCAAATGCAATAATCCTGATGAAGGCAATTAATATTCAATACATGATAAACACGGTAACAGTTGATCAGTGACAATATAAACTCTGTAGTGTCCATCTATAAAAATGCATTTTTAAATGATTAGCATATTGTTTATGCAACAAAGCAATCTAGTGGTAAGAAGCAGTATTTAACTGTACAAGAGAAAAACACTGATGAGTTAAAATTTTTATTATAATGGAAATTCGCAATTTATTTATTTACAATTAGGATATAGTAAATATTTTTATTATAATGGAGATTCACAATTTATTTATTTACAATTAGGATACAATAAATATTTTAATTATAATGGAAATTCACAATTAATAGGGTACATTAAAATATGCCATATTTAAGTGAAAGTTTTTCTTTTGAAGTTTATACTGCAAATAAATTAATGCCAGGATATGTCAGTACGTAGAGAGCTGGTCTAGAGACAATGCTCAGGAAATTGATATGAAAGTACGACTTCGTCACATGACTCTACTAATCGAAATATTTAAATAATTTATATAGCATCATTTGCAGCAGTTTTTTTAAATACAACAAGAAAGATCAATCATGCTTAAAGCATTGATTATGAAACACTTTCCAACTTCAATGCAATTTTAATTAAAAAAGTCGAAAATGCAATGCATTCCTCGGTAATATTTTAAAACTTATCACGATACTACATTGATTTATTATATTTGAAAACTTAAACCTTCATTGAAAAATATGAACTTCATTCAAAAGACGGCATTGAAATATAAATTGCGTGGTTTAAATATCTCTAAAATGCAATACATTCCACGGTAATATTTTTAAATCTATCATAATACTACGATAATTTATTATATTTGAAAACTTCATCGAAAACAACTGAAATTAATTCAAATGACGTCATAGAAAAAATAACACGCCTGGATCTCTCTATAAAAGCAGGATTTCATTCATAACTTTCTCCATTTCATTCATCACAATACTATAATAATTTATTTTATTTAAAAATTAAGACCATGGAGCTACAATTCATAAACTTTATGTTTAAAACTTCATCGAAAAATATCGTCCTTCTGTTTATAAAATAAATTAATATTTCATTCATATCAGCCATGCAGACTCCATGGACTGAATTATTTTGTGTTAAAGAAATACAGTAATTCTAATACAACTCATTCTACATATTTTGCTGTTTACATTTTACATAGGTGAAAAATAGGCTTAATTGTAGAAATAATCAAATTTGAATGAGAATTTAAACTCAAATATATTGTCATTGTGTTGTTTTAGTATGTAGATGCACAGAATTTAGCAGAAATAAAGTAGTTTTAGGATGGATACAACACTCAATATGAATTAAAAAGAACTTTAAAAAATCACGAATTTGAAACAAGATGGATGCCATATCTCATTTTGAAGTGGGTCATGTGATCGTTTCATATCATGGTCACGTGATCGTTTCATATAAGATGTGTAATTATTATTTTAATTTTTATTTAAAAAACTACTGAATATATTTAGCTGAATTTTTTTTTATATATTTTATGGAACAATTTGACTATTACCTAAAATTTTCGAAGCAATTTGTGAATTTTGAATCCGCTTAAAAAATGTTAGAAAAATTAGGTCCCATAGGGCTCAATGTATTTTATTTTTTCACCCCGGGTTCAATCCAAAACTAATTGTGTGATATTATTCATTTATATTCCCATAGGTCCTACAGACCGTCTGAACAACATACTAAAATTTCATTTTGATTAAGTCATTTTTACGGCAGTTATCGTGCTAACGGACAGACAGACAGACAGACAGACAGACAGACAGAATGAACAAAGTCATAAACACTTTTCAACTTTGTTGTAAAGTGTTAATAAAAAAAATCTGATGTGGGCAGCACATGACTTTCCTTATATAATGCAAAGAATTTACTACTTTTACATTTAAAAAAAATATGATGTGGGCAACACATGACTTTCCTTATATAATGCAATGAATTTACTACTTTTACAGTAAAAAATAGGTTTTTCTTATAGTAGATACTAATATTATTTCCAAGATATTGAATTTTCGACAATTAGTCGTCATTTTCATTGATTTAGCGTCATTTTTAACACTTTACAACAAAGTTGAAAAGTGTTTATGACTTTGTTCATTCTGTCTGTCTGTCTGTCTGTCTGTCTGTCTGTCTGTCTGTCTGTCCGTTAGCACGATAACTGCCGTAAAAATGAGTTTATCAAAATGAAATTTTAGTATGTTGTTCAGACGGTCTGTAGGACCTATGGGAATATAAATAAATAATATCACCCAATTATTAACACTTTACAACAAAGTTGAAAAGTGTTTATGACTTTGTTCATTCTGTCTGTCTGTCTGTCTGTCCGTTAGCACGATAACTGCCGTAAAAATGAGTTTATCAAAATGAAATTTTAGTATGTTGTTCAGACGGTCTGTAGGACCTATGGGAATATAAATAAATAATATCACCCAATTAGTTTTTTATTGAACCCGGGTTGAAAAAATGAAATACATTGAACCCTATGGGACCTAATTTTTCAAACATTTTTTAAGTAAATTTAAAATTCACGAATTGCTTCGAAATTTTTAGGAAATATTCACATTATCCCATAGAATATATAAAAAAAAATTCAGTAAAATATGTTAAGTAGTTTTTTAATTAAAAAAATTATTTAATATAGGGAAAAAAACAAATTCAATTAAATTCTGACTTTGGGATATCTTCCAGAAAGAAAAGAGAGAGATATTATATAATAAATATCTCTCCATTTGTTTAAACGTTTTGCATATGGCAGTGGCTTCATATTTTAAGATAAATTTGGTAGATAACAATTTTTCATTTTTTTTAAATTTTATATAACTCTTCATGATAAATTTAATTAATGGCATTTTAAATGCACTTTCCTACGTCCTAGAGAGTTAAAATTTGGTACACAGCTTAAATTTGTTGAACATTTTATTCCACAAAAATTTGATGGATCTTTAAATATAGATTATACATTTTTTTCGAAATGGCCTGAAAATAATCCCCGTTCACTACTATAAATCATTGGTGTAATATTGTTAAAAATTCTGATGTGGACAGCACATGTCTTTCCCTGCAGACTCATATTCGTTCTCTTTATTTATTCAATGATAATTTGAGTTTATCTGCACAACATAAGTATTTTAAATGACATTGAATTTACACGTTAAACTTAAATTTGGTTCTCATTTGATAGCTGGACTTATTGTCAAAGGTGGCGTAGCAAAAACGCGAAAAAACTAGAATATCTCAAGAACGGCTAGTCCTAGAGTAATGGGGTTAGTCTTATTCTTTTTGTTGTCAAAAATCACATATAAAATAGGAATTTAATTGATATAATTGAGCACACGTAGTCTTTTATTTTTATATATAACGATTTTTGCTGGCCATTTCGCAAAAATAGCCCGTTCCTTTTTCCCGAATCGTAGTAGAATAACCTAAAAATGATTTATATACAAAATTTTGTTAAATTTGGTATATAAATCACTTGTAGGTTATTGAAATATTATACTCCAAATTTTGTTAAATTTGGTTCATTAGTTTTTAGCTAGAGTGGATAAAGGCAATTTCTGCGGCCATTTCGCAAAGAAGGCAGATTCTTTTATTACGAATCGTACTATAATCTAATGAACATCAGGATTTCCCACAAAAAACATACCTACCAAATTGTATGAAATTCGGTCCATTAGTTTTTCAATTAGAGTGGATGTAATATCCACACAGACACACAGAAACATACACAAATACACCCTTACACACACAGACGTCTGGGGGCGCGGCAGCCCATTGGTTAGCGCGCTGGAGTTGCACTCGGTAGGCCCGGGTTCGATTCCAGCCACTGCCAAAACTGCCGCCGTGTTCATGCGGAGTACGATCACGTTAAACATGTGGGTCCGAAAGTCCTTCCGAGAGGTTGGTGGTAGGGGAAGGAGGGTACGGTCCCTGTGGATGCCTCCCCCACTGGGTTCCGGTCTAAATTGGGTGGCACTTCCCGACCGTCCAAACAATTACCTTACACCTTTCTGGTAGGTCGGACGGTCTGGGTTTCAACAACAACAACACACAGACGTCTTCCTAAAAGTAGTTTTTTCGTGTTCTAGAAGTCCCAAAACGTGTAGATACTTTGAAAATTCGAGTTCCGATCTTCGGCACGATTCCAATACTTTGAGTACATACACATACACATATATATTATCTGTGTAGTATCTGTGTATCTAAATTCCGTGCCTATGCAATTACAATAGTTGTGATTTTAAATGATCCCTAAACTTTTATTATTTCTTCAAGGAAGCCTAATTTTAACATATGCAGAATGCAAATATCTCAAGCGATTGTAAGATGAATTACATAAGAATTGCTGAATTTTTTTCACACAAAATTATTTAGCTCTGGAGTCTGGAATACAAGTTATATGAATGAAATATTCATTGATTTTGCATAAAGAATCAGATGATTTATATTTCGATACAGTTTTAAATATTTATGTATAATAAATTACTGTAGTACTGTGATAATGTAAAAGATATTACCACTGAATGAATCACATTTTAGAAATTTTTAAATGAAATTACATTTCAGTTGGAAAGAGTTTCATAATCAATGCTTATGCATGATTGATCTTTCTTGTTATTCATTTGGCGAGAGTTTCGTTAATTTGGCAACATTTCAAAAAGTCGCCAAGTTGGCGACATTCCGCCAAATTCGTCGCCAAAATCTCGCCAAGCGTTATGGACGAAGAAATAAGTTATTCTTACAGCAGATAAATGACTATTGGCATTCAAATACAAAAATATTACTCAAAGTATCTTTTTTCATGAATGGAACGAGGTAGATCCACGAAAATGATATCACCCAATTTATCGCATGGAATTACATATGAAGAGTGAACATGTTTCTCAATAGGAAATATTTTTTTTTCATTTTATATGACTTTTTAATAATTTTTTTGAAAAATGTGCAATATCTCAAGAATGGTTCATGTTAGCGTTCTAAAATTTATGTCAATCGTTTTCTAATGAAAAATTACATAAGAACTGTCTATTTGCGTAACTTTATTAGTGGTTTAGATTTTTTGACGATTTTTTCAAAATTTTATTCGAAAATTTAGGGGGGTTCTGAACATTCGATTACGTATAAAAACAATAGGCTTCCAGTGTTTACGGATTGTGACTTTTGTACCAAATTTGGTTCAAATCGGTCCATTCGTTCGTCAGTTATCGTCTCCACAGACTCACTGACACACACACACACATACTTTCACACACACACACACACACACACACACAGACATCACTTCAAAAATGTTTGATTCGTGATCAGGGATGCTTGAAACGTGCTCTCCCGTCGAAAACTCGATTTCGAATTTTCGACACCGTCACAATACTTTCCTTATACATTATGTATATAAGGAAAGTAAAAATGTTATTCTTATAGTAGATACTTCTTTCTTTCCAAGATATTGAATTTTCTCTTCAATTAGTCGTCATTTTCATTGATTTAGCGTAATTTTTATCCATTTGGCGAGATTTTCGTTAATTTGGCAACATTTAAAAATGTCGCCAAGTTGGCGATATTCCGCTAAATACGTCGCCAAAATATCGCCAAGCGTTTTGGACGCAGAAATAAGTTATTCTTACAGCGGATAAATGACTATTGGCGTTCAAATACAAAAGTATTACTCAAAGAATCTTTTCTCGTAAATGGAACGAGTTAGATCTACGAGAATGATGTCACAAAATTTATCACATGGTATTACATATGAAAAGTGCACATGTTTCACAACAGTTAATATATTTTTTTTAATTTATGGGATTTTTTGATAAATGTATTTGAAAAATGCGCAATATCTCGAGAACGGTTCATGCTAACGTTCTAAAGTTTATGTCTATCGTTTTCTAAGGAAACATGACATAAGATATATCTATCTTTGTAACTTTATTAAAGGTTTTGATTTTTTGGTGATTTTTTCAAAATTTCACTCGAAAATTTTGGGTGGTTTAAAATATAATATTAGATATATCTTTATCCTTATGTATGTGAAATGCACTCCACTATACATTAGTTAAATTAGGATATTTATTTTTTTGCTGGTTACTTTAGATCACATTATAAATAGTTCATTTGCATAAACATTTTAAAAATTTTCTTGAGATGTCGTTTCTGCAAAAGAAACATTTGGAAGAGTTAGCAGTTTTCGTTTGGGAAGTATAAAGATTTTCGGAAGAAGAAACCTTTCAGGACATAATGTTATAAATACTGTATCCACAAATGACTTTATAAATATTATATACACAAATAACTTTTTTGGATATAAGCTCATAGTGATTCATAATCCATATTTAACTATATCTCTCTGTCAATTTAAGACTAATGTTTTGAAAAGGAACAGTGGAGTTCCAATATAAACCAAGCCATTCCAATACGAAAGTAGAATTTATCGAAGAAAGAAAGTTATTTTGTTTACTTCTTCAACAAGAAAACTTTCCGTTTCATTCAGGAGAGCTGTAATTCTTTAATCTACAGGTAAACAAGAATATTTGATTCGATAGGAAAACTGCAAGAATCTATTCTATACTACAAAATTGCAGGGATTCTTTTCTACACGACTTTTCCTACAATATGTTTATTCTATAATACAGCTGGATGAATTTTTCTTTCAAAAAAAACAGTATTTTCTCAGGTAATGTTTACTGAAATCAAAATCTGTTTAACGTTAATTTAACTTTCTAACTCAATACAGATATCAGAAAAAAACGGGACAAAATCAGAATGGACGAAAATTGTCTTCTATGCGAGATTTGGAAACGTTAACTGTGAAAGAAATGCAGATACAACTAAAGCATTATTAAAAAATCTGATGTGGGCAACACATGACTTTCCTTATATAAAGCAATGAATTTACTACTTTAACAGTAAAAACAATAGGTTATTCTTATAGTAGATATGTTTTTTCTAAGATATTGAAGTTTCGTCAATTAGTCGTCATTTTCACTGATTTAGCCTTATTTTTATCCATTTGGCGAGTTTATCGTTAATTTAGCAACATTTAAACAAGTCGCCAAGTTGGCGACATTCCACCATATTCGTCGCCAAAATCTCGTCAAGCGTTATGCATGGAGAAATAAGTTATTCTTACAGCAGATAAATGACTATTGGAGTTCAAATACAAAAGTATTTCTCAAAGTATATTTTTTCATAAATAGAACGAGCTAGATCCACAAGAATGATGTCATCAAATTTATCGTATGATATTACATATGAAAAGTGAACATGTTTCTCAATAGGCAATATTTTTTATTTATTTTACATGATTTTTTGATAAATTTTTGAAAAATGTGCAATATATCGAGAACGGTTCATGCTAGCGTTCTAAAATTTATGGCAATCGTTTTCTAATGAAGAATTACATAAGAAAAGTCTATTTGCGTAACTTTATTAAAGGTTTTGATTTTTTAATGATTTTTTTCAAAATTTCACTCGAAAATTTAGGGGGGTTCTGAACATTCGATTTCGTATAAGAACAGTAGGCTTCCAGTATTCATGGATTGTGATTTTTGTACCAAATTTCGTTCGAATCGGTCTATTCATTCGTCATTTATCATCTCCACAGACTCACTGACACACACACACACACAGACATCACCTCAAAAATGTTTGATTCGTGATCAGGGATGCTTGAAACGTGCTCTCCCGTCGAAAATTCGAATTCGAATTTTCGACCCCGTCACAATACTTTCCTTATAGATTATGTATATAAGGAAATTACATAAGAAATACAATGTGAAGGATTTTAATTTAAAGTCACGTTATTTTCAATAAAGATAATTATCAATATAAAGGATAAATTATTCCCCTTAAAACTTAATACATTTAAGATATTTTAATATAATCTTTCATATTTGAACATTTCCGATCAGGGTGTTAGAGAGAGGGAGTTAAAACACTTATGGATGATATAGTTGAAAATGCTATGGCGCTTTGAGAATTATATCTAATTGTCGCTAGTGTAAGTAAAGCTCTCTATCATTCCATGTGGCAAAATTGGGAGTCATAGTATTGTGTTTATGTGTTTTAGGTTATTTTTAAATTAAGATTCCCTAATTCTAAGTATAATTAATCAATATATTTCCACATCTGTAGCACAGGGTTAAGATTAAAGAGAGGACAGAGTTCAGAAAATAAAGAGATAAAAATAAATTGAAAGGTAAAATAATTTTGAATACGTAGCAATATTCCTTATTGCTTAAATTCTAATTTGCATTGCGCTACGATTTATTTCTACAAAATTGACAGTTTAAATAAATATTTTAAAACTTTCACTGTAGGAATACACATAATCCAGGGGCGCTTATCTTATCTTGGCGCCACCTAAATAATTGTCTCAAATGATATTGGCATTTTCTCAGTATGGTGTTTTAACTCCTTACCTTTACCTCCATGATTCCGATGTTATGAAGAAAACAAGGTTGTGTACCAAGGCCTATATTCTGTACTAAAATGAATTATCCGGCGTAGACCTGTCCCTAAATAAGCGATCGCTACTTAAGTAATACAGATCCTTTGATACGCTCTAAGAAAGCTTATAAGAATGTCAAGAATAATCATATCAATGTTGTTTAAGAAAGTCATCTTTCGTATTATTAAAAACTTTAATAGAGAAAGTGAATATTTCTCCTTAGAGAACAAGGATATAAATGGAATTCATAAAGATTATCTTTGTTTTTATTTTATAAACGGCATAAAATAGCTATTCATTAAAGTCCTTCTTGATCAGTAAAATATCATTCAAAAATATAAAAAAATAAAATATCAAATTAAATTTAAATTAATTGCATGGATTTAGTTATTGTTGCCATCTAATTCATTTCATTAAAATACATGACCTTGCATAACTGTGGAAATTATGATGAGATAAATATAGTTCAACTGTGTGAATCTCTACTAATTGCTTTATTATGTAACTGAAGTGATAGTTTGAGATATTTTTCCCTTTTTCCCTTTATGTTTAACTTTTATTATTTTCCCCTTATGTATGTGAATTGAATTCCACTATACATTAGTTAAAGTAGACTGTAGGTATTTTTGCAGGTTAGTGTAGATCACATTATAAATAGTTAATTTGCATAAGCATTTTAAAATTTTTCTTGAGATTTCGATACAGAAAAAGAAAAATTTGGAAGATTTAGCAGTTTTCTTTGGGAAGTACAAAGATTTTCAGACAAAGATTCCTTTTCGGACATAATATTATAAATATAGTATCCACAAATGTCTTTATAAATATTATATGCACAGATAACTTTTTTGAATATACTCTCATTGTGATTCACAATCTACATACTCTTATAGTGATTCGCACACAGTGAAATAAGAATATGTTTGAAATTAATTTAATTTTCTAACTCAATACAGATATCAGGAAAAATGAGACGAAATCAAACTGGACGAGAATTGTCTTCTATGCGAGATTTGAAAAAGTTAACTCAGAAATAAGTGCAGATAGAACTAAAACAGTATTAAAATAGTTATATAAATATACAACGTGATGGATTTTAATTAAAACTTACGCTATTTGCATTTAAAGAAAATCTGATGTGGGTAGCACATGGCTTTCCTTATATAATGCAATGAATTTACTACTTTTATAGTAAAAAAAAATAGAGTATTTTTATAGTAGTTATTTGTATTCTTTCCAAGATATTGAATTTTCGTCAATAAGTAGTCATATTCCATGTCTTCATCATCACTGACTCGCCATTGATTTAGTGTCAGTTTTATCCATTTGGCGAGTTTTTCGTTAATTTAGCAACATTTAAAAAAGTCGCCAAGTTGGCGACATTCCACCAAATTCGTCGCCAAAATCTCGCTAAGCCTTATGGATGAAAAAATAAGTTATTCTTACAGCAGATAAATGACTATTGGAGTTCAAATACAAAAGTATTACTCAAAGGATCTTCTTTCATGAATGGAACGAGCTACATCCACGAGAATGATGTCACCAAATTTATCGCATGGTATTATATATGAAAAGTGGACATGTTTCTTAATAGGAAATATTTTTTTTATTTTATATAACTTTTTGATAATTTTTTTGAAAAATGTGCAATATCTCGAGAACGCTTCATGTTAGCGTTCTAACATTTATGCCAATCGTTTTCTAATGAAAAATTACATAAGAAATGTCTATTTGCGTAACTTTTTTAGCGATTTTTATTTTATGACGATTTTTTCAAAATTCACTCAAAAATTTAGGGGGCTTTTTACATTCGATTGCATATTAAAACAATAGACTTCCAGTGTTTACGGATTGTGATTTTTGCACCAAATTTCGTTCGAATCATTCCATTGTCAGTTATCGTCTCCACAGACTCACTGATACACACACACACACACACACACACACACACAGAGAGAGAGAGAGAGACATCACTTCGAAAATGTTTGATTCGTGATCAGGGATGCTTAAAACGTACTCTCCCGTCGAAAACTCGAATTCGAATTTTCGACCCCGTCACAATACTTTCCTTATACATTATTTATATAAGGAAAGTAATAATGATCAATTCAAAAGATGAATACTTCTTCATAGAAATTAATGCGTTTAAGATATTTTATCAATATAATCTTTCATATTTGAAAGATTCTGATCATGGAGTCAGAGAGAAGGAGATAAATCTCTTATTTAATGAAATGTTTGAAAATGCTATGGCGCTTAGAGAATTATATACACGCCTCGCTAGTGTAAGTAAAGCACCCTATTATTCCATTTGGCAAAACAGAGAGACACAGTATTGAGTATATGTGTTTTAGGTTATTTTTAAATTAAGATTTCCTAATTATAAGTATAATTAATCAGTATTTTGCACAGTTGTAGGACAGAGTTCAGAATATATATAGAGATAAATAAACTGAAAGGTAACTTAATTTTGAATACGTAGAACTGTTCCTTATTGCTTCTATTCTAATTCGCATTACGCTCCGAATTGTTTCTGCAAAATTGATAGTTTAAATAAATATTTTACGACTTTTATCTTGTCGTGGCGTCACTTGAATTATTGTCTCAAATGATATTGGCATTTTCTCAGTATGGACTTTTAACTCCTTACCTATACCTCCATGATTCCGATGTTACGAAGAAAACAAGTTTGTGTACCGAGGTGTATATTCTGTACTAAAATGAATTATCAGGGAGTTGCCCGGTTCCTAAATAAGCGCTTGCTACTTCAGTAATACAGATACGCATTTGATACGCTGTATGAAAGATTATAAGAATGTCAAGAATGATAATATCAAAGTATTTTAGGTAAGTGATCTGTCATATTATTAAAGACTATACAGATAGTGAACATTTCTCCATAAAGAATAAGGCTATAAATGGCTTTAATAAAAATTATTATCGTTTTTACTTTATAAATGGCACAAAATAGCTATTTTTTAAACACTTTAACAATATTTTTGTAGTATTTTGTTAACAATAGAAATTTGTCAATTCCTTAATGTTCTGATATTGATCCAATATCCTTAATAATTAACATATGCGTCTGCAAATTCTAAAAATTGTTCCACGTTTCATTTGAATCGAGCGATTTGTTAATGAGATATTTTCTTTAAAGGTACATGGATTGACACAGAAATGATGTAATTAATAAAATATTTGCTGAAGAACAGCATAAAACAACTTAGCAACGATAGAAATCAGTTCCGGAGATAATAAACAGATTCATTATTTGCGATAAAAATTCAAAGAAACCACACCAGAAAAGACAGGAAGGCAACTGTTTGAACAAAAAAAGCATCTATCTGATTCAGATAGACTCTTTTATGCTGTCTTTTAACGAATGTTTTACTAAGTTCAGGTATTTTGGAAGAAGGTTTGGTTATTTAATTTAAGTTCAAAACTCATAGTTAGCTTTTCTGTTAAAAATGGTTTAACCATATTCAGAGAAGCTCTACACTTTTAGATGCTGGGCGCGGTAGCCCAGTGGTTAGCGCGCTAGAGTTGCACTCGGTAGGCCCGGGTTCGATTCCCGCCACGGCCAAAACTGCCGCCGTGTTCATGCGGAGTACGATCACGTTAAATATGTGGGTCCGTAAGTACTTCCGAGAGGTTGGTGGTAGGGGAAGAAGGGTACGGTTCATGTGGATGTCTCCCCCACGGGGTTCCGGTCAAAATTGATACTTCCCGGCCATCCAAACAGTTACCTTACACCTTTTTGGTAGGTTGGGTGCTCTGGGTCTCAACAACAACACTTTTAGATGCTTCAAAATTTGGTGTTTTGACCCCATTACAGTACTTTCTTTTTACATACACTATACATGGATGAATATTGAAAAAGAAGAAATAAATGAACTAATGCTTTCTTTATACAAATAGAAAAAAATCGAATTTTATGTAAAAAAAATACTTTCATTAACAGTTATATATTACTTTCATTATACTAAGTGTAAAAAAACCCAGCTATTAAATTTAAATTTGGTTATTTAATATAAAGAGAAAATATACATGGCAGAATATGTAAAAAATGTAAAGAATAAGCTAATGTTTTCTTTATCCAAATCGAAAAATATCGAAATATTAATTTGTATAAAAATATTAATTTCATTAACAGTTATGTATTACTTTCAGCATCTAAAGTGTGAAAAAAAATTTTCAAACATCAATTTTTCATAACTAATTATTTCCATTTGCATAAAAAAAATTATTATCTTGGTTTAACGTCAATATCAATGCGAAACTATTAACCTAATTATCTGTGAAAATAAGGCCCAGAAATTAATGTACGCATCACAAAATTAAAAATCTTAATTAAAGTTTGAATAAGGACATTTTATAACCTCATCCTTCGGTTTTTCACGCCTTTGAGTATGGGTTTAAAGCATCTCCATCAGCATTCGTGGAATGGTAGAAGCGAGGAAAAAATAACGAGAAAATATTAAAAAAATGCTATATTTATCTGTATAATTTATTTTTAATTTCTCAATATTTTATTTATAAGCTTAATTTAGTCGTAAACATGGGAAGAGCGCGATAAATCAGTACTAATTAAAAAACTGATTTAGTGCTTAATTATTTACCTTATTTCTGAAGTTTATTTTTATATTCGCTGCATAGTGATTATAGTGCTATGTAAATCTAATAAGTAAATAGAAAATTAAACATACGATCATTTATTTATTTATTTATTCAGTACCCAGGCGGTTTATTACCCAGGTGTAGAGCAGTTAAAAGGGACGACCGGAAGAAATACAGAGAAACAGATAAACAAGAATACATAGGTATACATAAATAATATACCGGGTGGTAATAAAATAGCGTGAAGTGTTTAGAGGTCTCCAGCGAGTAATGTGTTGAACGAAACGAAACAAAATTCGATGGGCGTACACAGTGGAACATGTGGTTTCGATAGACAGGGTGTCCGGTGCTATCGGTGCCCAATGCCTATTTCCTCAACCATTAGTCACAGAGATACACTTCCAATTTCAAAAATGTTTTAAATTTTAAAATCTATTATCTTAGAAGCAGTTTAAATCAATAAATGAATTTCTGAAAGAAATACGAAATATAAATTTTTATACAGCCCCCCGGTCCTATCAATTATATTTAGGAAAATCATTCTCATACAATTTTCTGCAAAATAAAAAAAATCATCCTTTTACGACCAGAATTGATCGATTTATAGCTGTTTAAAGTTGGAGCACTTTTTGTGCTGAGAAATGGTCAATACGGTCCCTGATTGGTTGGTTGCTTGGAGAAATGGTCATTACGGTCCCTGATTGGTTGGATGCCTGAAACGGGACATTTTTATGCGTGGAAAAGCGATTTAAGTCATAAAGTTTAATACTTCAGAACTCAGCGAATTTTGGTCGTAAAAGGAAGATTTTTTTAATTTGGCATGAAATTGTATGAGGATGATTTTCCTAAATAAATTGGTGGAACCGGGGGACCGTATAAAAATTTATATTTCGTATTTCTTTCAGAAATGCATTTATTGATTTAAACTGTTTCTAAGATAATAGATTTAAAATTTAAAACATTTTTGCAATTGGAAGTATATCTCTGTGACTAACGGTTGAGGAAATAGCCATTGGGCACCGATAGTACTGGACACCCTGTATATCTAAAAAGAATTAGTTCCAAAAGTCGCCAATTTTGGCGCTGTTTAAAGAGTAAAATGCAATAATATGCATAATCACGTTCCGTGTAGCGATCATGTTGATTAAAGAAAAGGCTAGGAGAATTCTCATTAGAACCTGACATTAGAACCTGGAAGTAACATTATGTTACACGAAATTTTGGTTGCTCGGGAAAAATATCAATTTACCCCTATTTCACATAATGCTGGGATTGATAAAGCAATTTGTCAATGCTTTGTCGAAAAAATGAGTGTTTTAAATGCTTCTGTGCAACATTTCGGAGATTATCTATGGAGATTATCTATGTTTTTGGGGCAACAAAGTGGATACACAAAATACCCGTGTTTATTGCGCAAGTTAGACAGCCGAGATAGCCAGCAATACTGGATCAAAAAGAAATGGACTGAAAGAGTCACATTAGAACATGGAAGTAAATATATTTTACATGCATCTTTGGTTGCACTGGAAAAATCCTTTCATCCCTTCTTCAAATGAAGATAGGGTTGATGAAGAAATTTGTCAAAGCTTTGTCTAAAGAAGAATAGTGTTTTAAACACATCTATGCGATATTTCGGAGATTATCTACATCAAAATTGAAAGAAGGTATTTTTGTCAGTCCAAACATCAAGAAACTTATAAAGGATAAACTCTTTCAAGAAAAAATGGAAACCTTTGAAAAAGTATAGTGGAAAGCATTAAACGGTTACCAAATGTTTAGGAAATTAAAAGGACATAAATTATAAAATGATTGTGGAAAATATGTTATAGAAATTTAAGGCTTTGGCATGTTCCATGAGCAGCTTAAAACTGCACTTTGTCAACTCTCAATTAAACTACTTTCTTGAGGAACTAGAAGTTGTTAGCTAAGAGCAATGATAGCAATTCCACAAAGGCTTCAAGGAGATAGAAAGAAGGTATCTAAACAGGTGTAGGAAGTCACCCAGAAAAAGGAACATACACCACAATCAAATATAACTATTTATCAGTATGTATATAAATCTTTAATTACTTTAATTAACAATATCTTTTTTCCAATATTTTCATTCCAAAAATGTTTATGGAAAAATTTTAAATAGTGTTAATTTACTTAATATAATACTTTTGACAGCTATTTTCCTGTAATATTGAGCGCTATTTTATGAAAAATCCTTACGTGATGGAGAAAAATGAAAGAGCTATTTGAAATTGGTGGCCAAAAATACACCACTAATAATTAATAGCTTCTAGACAACTTTTCATGATTCAAATTTTGCAGGCCTGTGAAATGAACAACTCAAAGAAGCAAGCACGTGTGTTCATACTATTTATTTTGGATTGCTAGTCATAAATTATTGCATATATGACTTTAAAATAAAATACAATAAAATTACAGATTGGAATGCTTATTAAACTATTTGGCATTATCCCAAAGACCGGCACGGTCTTGAATTTGGCGACTTTTCTGACGCCGGATGTTGAGACATTTGCCATAGTATCTAACCAACTTGCAAGGTTAACATGATTATTAAGAGTTAAAGAGTTACTAAGGTCGCAACATAGCACTCAGCTTATCGCCGATTTGGACGCGATAGAAAAAAACAAGAAAGATCAATCATACATAAGCATTGATTATGAAACACTTTCCAACTGAAATGCAATTTCATTTAAAATTTTTTAAAATGTGATACATTCAGTGGTGATATCTTTTACATTATCACGGTACTACAGTAATTTATTATACTTAAATATTTAAAACTGTATCGAAATATAAATCATCTGATTCTCCATGCAAAATCAATGAATATTTCACTCAAATAACTTGTATTCCAGACTCCAGAGCTAAATAATTTGTGTGAAAAAAATTCAGCAATTCTTATGTAACTCACCTTATAACCGCTGCAGATATTTGCATTCTGCCTAATTTAAAATTAGGCTTCGTTGAAGAAATAATAAAAGTTTAGGGATCATTTTAAATCACAACTATTGTAATTGCATTGGCACGGAATTTAGATACACAGATAATTCACAGATACGCAGATAATATGTGTGTGTGTATGTATTCAAAGTATTGGAATCGTGCCGAAGATCGGAACTCGAATTTTCGAATGATCTACACGTTTTGGGGCTTCTAAAACATGAAAAAACTATTTTTAGGAAGTGTGTAAGAGTGAATCTGTGTATGTTTCTGTGTGTCTGTGAGGATATTACATCCACTCAAATTGAAAAACTAATGGACCGAATTTCATAAAATTTGGTAGGTATGTTTTTTGTGGGAAATCCTGATGTTCACTAGATTATAGTACGATTCGTAAGAAAATAATCTGCCTTCTTTGCGAAATGGCCGACAGAAATTGCCTTTATCCCCTCTAGCTAAAAACTAATGGAACAAATTTAACAAAATTTGGTGTATAATATTTCAATGACCTACAAGTGATTTATATACCAAATTTAACAAAATTTGGTACATAAATCATTTGTAGGTTATTCAAGTACGATTCAGGAAAAAAAAAGGGCTTTTTTTGCGAAATGGCCCGCAAAAATCGTTAAATATAAAAATAAAGGACTACGTGTGCTCAATTATATCAATTAAATTCCTATATTATACGTGATTTTTGACAACAAAAAGAATT
This sequence comes from Amaurobius ferox, assembly GCA_951213105.1. Classification (NCBI taxonomy): domain Eukaryota; kingdom Metazoa; phylum Arthropoda; class Arachnida; order Araneae; family Amaurobiidae; genus Amaurobius; species Amaurobius ferox. Next base: position 56,717,859 of record OX578145.1, on the reverse strand, counting down.
AGACTAACCCCATTACTCTAAGACTGGATAGCCGTTCTTGAGATATTCTAGTTTTTTTCGCGTTTTCGCTACGCCACCTTTGACAATAAATCCAGCTATTGAGAACCAAATTTAAGTTTAACTTGCAAATTCAATGTCATTTAAAATACTTATGGCTGTTATTTTGTGCAGATAAACTCAAATTATTATTGAAGAAATAAAGAGAACGTGAATATGAGTCTACAGGGAAAGACATGTGCTGCCCACATCAGAATTTTTAACAATATTACAACAATGATTTATAGAAGTGAACGGGGATTATTTGCAGGCCATTTCGAAAAAAATGTATGATCTATATTTAAAGACTCACCAAATTTTTGTAGAATAAAATGTTGTAGAATAAACGGGTGTTTTCTATACGACAATTTGAAAGAGGAATATTCAATTATTCTATGCAAATATAATACAATATCTTGCAAAATAAAAATATCCTACATTTTTGGACATTTATTAACAACTCGATAAAACTTAACTGAGCCAATTTGGATTTAAATGACTACTATTTTTACCCTAAATGAAGCCATACATTATTAAAAAAATATAACTTATTAAGTAAAAGTTGCAACTTAATATTTTGAATGTGTTTGCTTTCCTGATTTTGGCAGGCTTAAATACGTTTACTCCTACAAAATTTCATTTCACGTAAATTTCGGACAGAGCAACATGGAATCGCTGAATATCAAAAAATGTCAAACCATATTTCAGATACAAGTGTTCTCTTGGATAAAGATGTATGGTTTTATTCTTATGCACATGCAAATATGAATATTTTATTCAAACATTTAATTCTTTCATAAAATTTTTAAATATTCATTTTACTTAAGATACGTCAGATTTTAGACCCAATATAACTACATAAAACTTAAAATATATATGCATTCTGAAACAATTCGATTATATGTGTAATTTAATTGTCCATCACATTTGTTCTGGCCATCCGATTAAAAAAAAATAAACTCAGGTGAAACTAACGGTTAAGAAATGGCGAATAGAACACTGAATTGGAGAATGGCTATAGATAACATAAAAAAAGTAAATCTTTTAAAACGGTTGATGTTTGAGTAAATTCTTACTTCTTAGTGGATTCCACAGTTGAACGTACAAGCGTAAAATCACATAAAATGGTCAAATTCTGAAAGTCTACCATGGCATTGTCAGTCTTAAGGTTCAAATGACAAAACTTAATTTGGTGCAGATAATCAAGGCCACTGAGGATATCTTTTAACCACAATTTTACAAAATACTGACGGTTTTCTAGTCATATTTGCTGTTAAGATGTTGTCAAGGTTTTGCGCCATCTGTTTCAATATGAAAATGCTTGCATGAAGCAGTTGTATGTCTAACAACGGCATTACATTGGGATGCTTAAACATTTTCCAGGCTCTCAGTTCATGTTCATATGTCTAATTGCTTCTAGTTATCTTAATGATGACTTTGCTGTTTCGGTCGGGACTCATGGCCAAAAGGACATCTCCAAAATCTCCCGATCCGAGATGTATCAATATTTGATACATGTTGAGCACCAAGACTTCAATACCATGTTGTTGAAGTATACGCCTATACTCTTTCTATGTCGGTTTTCTTATCATCAAGAAGCTTCTTCAATTGCTCCATACATGTAGTCATAACTTTTGATGTTTATCAGATAACAAAAATCATGATGCTTTGAAGGTTTCTCAAATGAAAATTTGAGATAGGAAAATTGAACAAACTGATAAGGATACAACAAAGTATGATGGATAATGCAAAATACACAAAATTAGTAGGTATAAGGAAACTTTTAAATCACTTTCAGATCGCACGGAAAACACATACAAATACCATTTAATTCCAAAATTGAAATGGAAGAATAAATCGAAATTGCAACAATGCCGCTATAGTTTTCGTTGTTGTCTTAAACAGCATTGTTTGGTTCAATGCAAAAGTTTAATTGCTTCAATTGATTTTGAAAACAGAATATCCGATACTGTTGGCAGAAATTTTATGTTTTTTCGCATAATTTATACAAAATTTATATACATCACATGAAACATGCTCAGTTAGCTTTCTTCAGATGTGGTTAAAATTATAAGGTTATATTTTTCTTAAAATTAGCTTATAGTTTGTAAAGTTTTTCTTTGCCTTTAAAACATTTAGAATAGTTTTTACATTTCAGAATTTTAAGTAATTTAATTTAAAATTTTGAATTTATGGTTAAATTGTAAAATTAAATTGTTTTAATTCAGTATTTTAACAGATTTTAAATAAAAAAAATGTTTTATTTACGTATTGAGTGCGATAAAAATTGAATCAAATAGGTTGGTAAATGTAAGAGAGTTTCTCAACTAGTCCTAAACTTTTCTGTAATTTCAGTGTTCAAAAATATTTCTTTAAAATTTAGCAAAATATTCTATTGATTTTACGGAAGATTTACTAACAGCATACCCGTTCTTCGTACGGAGTATATAATATAAAGAAACTTATAATTCGCAATCATGTGCAAATTCTGTTAAGATATTAAATTTACTGCTTCTAAAGAGACGTTTAAAAATATCTGTTCTCACTATGCAAAATTATCTTCACGGGCAGATCTGAGGAATAAAACATCGTGGCCCCTTTTGTAAGCAAATTTGCAAAAACAAAAAGGAATTGAATCAATATATGCAACCCCGTACTACTTATATTGTCGCAGATTAGAAAATATGCCAGTGTGTTAGTAGAAGATTACCCGTATTACAATATGAGTCTCAAAAATCTTTGCCAAAGTAAAAGAGATGACGTAATAAATTGAAAATATCAATAATCCCCGTAGTCTTTATACCAGAAGGTCGTAATTTATTCCAATACATGCCAATATATATCAAAACATATGCCAATATTCCTGTACTACTTATATTCTCGTAGATTAGAAGATGTACCCGTGTATTTGTAGAAGATTACTCGTACAACATACAATATATGAGTTTAAACAATTTTTTCATAATAAACCAATTGCATAATAACATGAAAATATCAATAATCCCTGAATCAGTAATCCCCGAAAATATCAATAATAATAAACTTTAAGCCTGCAGACCGTAGTTGATATTATCCAGTCAAAAATGCTATCAGAAAAATCAAATCGTTTTTTTCTAAAATATATTTTTATATCCATTTATTTATTATTCAAATCGAAAAAATAATAATTAAAATTAACAGACAGATTTAATTTAATTACGTTTCTGGAAGATAGAATCTTCCTTATAAACTGTGAAATTAAATAGCCATTTTGATTTCTTTATACTTTTCATTGTTCTGTAAAAGCTTGTGAAAATAAACCATGGAGATAGATTTACCATTTAAATTATGTTTCAAACAATTCATGTTTTCAGAAAGTGACTAATTAGCGCAAAAAATCTCCCACTAAACTTAGAGATACAGTTTTAATTCATTTTCAAACGATTTTCAGCCTTTCCATTTGGATAAACCAGGGAGTTAGAGAGTAGAATTCCTAGGAAAAAGTTTCGTTTTTCATTAACATCTCGACAACTCCTGGTCTTAGATATTCGAAACTTGAACTAAATTTATGGGGGGCTATTTGAAGGCTATCCACAAAATTTCATCAAATTCGGTTCAGTAGATCTCCCGTGATGATGAGACAAACGAAAATGTCATTTTTTGCTAATATCTCGAAAACCACTGATCGTAGAAATTCCAAACATGAAACAAGGACTAAATTTTAAGTAGCACTATTTCCAGGCTACCCACTAAATTTCATCAAATTCGGTTCAGCCGTTCTTTCGTGATGACGGGACAGACAGACAAACAGATTTTCAATTATATATATATATATATATATATATATATATATATATATATATATATATATATATATATATATATATATATATGCACAATATATATACAATATATATATATATATATGGGGGGTCGGAAATAAAACGAAAAGGCGCCAGTGGGCGCTTAATTGTCAAACCGATGAGGTGAGGTGAAAACACAAGAATGACTTAGAAGTTTTAAAATGATATTTTATATACAATAATTACAGTAATAGTTCAAAAAAGTGATCACTAACCTGAATGCACGTCTCACAGCGGCGATGGAGGAATTGCAACTCAATGGAACAGATCCTGTATGTCGCGCACTTCAGCAGGAGAGGCCGAAACTCTGGCTACTAGTTCCTCTTCAGATTGAAGTGGAATGTCATAGACGATGCTCTTGAGATATCGCCACATAAAGAAGTCAAGACACGATAGATAGGGAGACAAGTTATGGGACCACATCGCCTAATCCATCGCCCTATAACTCCTTACGTCGTTTCATTTCCGACACGGTAAACTATAACGCACAGTGTTTGGTTTAGTGTGTACTACCTCCTCGAAATGTTTGGCCTACCTTTCTGGAATCACACACTATATATATATATATATATATATATATATATATATATATATATATATATATATATATATATATATATATAATTTAAAAAAATATCGTAGGAATCTTTAAAAATTATGAAAACTTTTTCAGTTATGCAAATGTAAAAATTGCGTAAATAGGAATGACAAAACAAAATTCATTTAATGTATTGAGCAAATGCAGCTAATAAATAAAATGATTTTAATAAGAAAAAAAGATTTGAAGATCCAATGAAAGGAAAGTGATAATCTGTAACAAGAAAATTCAAATATCTAACAGACTTCCGAAATAAAAGTATAAATCAACAAATCCTCAAGCAAACGGAAAAAAATAAAAAACAAATGAATAAAATAAATATCGAATCAACAAGTCAATGAAAAGTATCAAAATACAAAGGTATGGAATCGAAAAAAGAATAACAAACGAAATCAAAGTCAGGCAAAAATTTAAAGCAATATTAAATAAATAAAATTCAAGAAAATCCAGCTATTCTAAATTTTTTAACTATACCATTTACAAAATAAGAGGGATATTTATATAAATTGCTGGTAATTTTTAGATTATCAATATGTAATGCATGGAATTTTTTATCAGATAATCTATATATTCTAAAAATCTGATTAAGAATAATATTTCTAAACAATAGAAACGGAATTAATTCCTAATGAAGCTACTATTAGTAAAAATATTATTTTTTGGGATCTAAATCTTTTTGTTGAACCTTCTAATAGAATTGTTACTAATTTATATGATAAAAAAGACCCTTTTAATTTAAAAATTAATAAAATCTTACCATTTAATTCCTGCAACTCGTTTCTAGTGTTTAGAAATATTATTTTTAATCAGCTTTTTAGAATATGTAGATTTTCTGATAAAAAATTCCATGCTTTACATATTGATAATCTAAAAATTACCTGCAATTTATATAAATATCCCTCTTATTTTGTAAATGGTGTAGTTAAAAATTTAGAATAGCTGGATTTTCTTGAATTTTATTTATTTAATATTGCTTTAAATTTTTGTCTGACTTCTCCCTTCTCTTGTTTTAATATTTTATTTATACGTCCACTTTGACATTAGCCTTTCTTTATTGCACCTCTTGGTGGTATATTATCTCTTGTACATGTCTTTTCGCATTACTGTTATTTATTTCTTACAAATGGCAACAGTATATCATATTCCTTTGTGAATGGCAACACTTGTCACTTCTTTCTGTGTTCCCATGCTTACTAGGTTAGTGTGTTTTTTCAGTCCGTTTTTTGGTATTCATTTTTCCTTTTATTTTTATTTTTATGTATGTCGTCCAGGTAGAAATAGTTTATAGATATAATCTGTCTATTTCTTCAGAAACATACATTTTTGTGTTTGCTTCTACAAAAAACTTGGGCATGAATACGATTTTTGTGAACAATTCATGATTTAGGCTTGGAGCCTTGTCCACGTGTATAGCGTTTGTGCTTGACTTCGTTTGTTATTCTTTTTTCGATTCCATACCTTTGTATTTTGATACTTTTCATTGACTTGTTGATTCGATATTTATTTTATTTATTTGTTTTTTATTTTTTTCCATTTGCTTGAGGATTTGTTGATTTATACTTTTATTTCGTAAGCCTGTTAGATATTTGAATTTTCGTGTTACAGATTCTCACTTTTCTGTCATTGGATCTTCAAACCTTTTTTTCTTATATATATATATGTGTGTGTGTGTGTCATTCACAAATTACGAAAGAAAATAATGATTACATAAATAAATAATAATTTTGCTATTTATTGGTACAAAAGTATCTACGCTGTGTAGAAATAGTAACTTTACATAAAGATTACAAAGCTTGTTCAAAATGTTTTCCATCCATACCAAAGATCCATTAAAGATAAGAGGCAGATATTAATTGCGTATGATGCATTTCTGCGTTGCGTTATTTGCACTCTTGCTGTAAACATTTACATTTTAATTTGTGATTAATTCCTCAGCAATTTTGTTTAAACATATCTCTGGGACTTTTTATGATAAAATGCTAAAATTGTACATCAAGTTATTAGTGTATGTGGCATATTTTTCTCTCTGGAAATGTTTTTTTACGGGGGCCGTATAAAAATTTAAATTTTGTATTTATTCAAATTTAATCCCTTAAAATTTTTTATCGATTTCATAAAATTCTGTACCCTTTCTTACGCAATTTTGTAATTTATTATATATGTCTAAGATCAATATTTAAGGAATAAAAGCCGAGGTCAATGTTTTTGTGGCAACTTGTATATATATATATATATATATATATATAGAAATATATATATATATGAACGATCAAGTATGCAAATGAGAAGAATATGCTTAATAGTTTCGTGTGAAATGAAGCGTTTGCCACCATATGCAGGCTTCTTCATAAATGTATTTTTATTTTGAGATTAATGTGAAACTTATTTTACATAGTCCTGTACTTTTTTTTGCAGTAGAATAAAATTAAATTGCTTTAATGAAATTTTTAAGTACAGTATGATTTATAATGTCATTATACTTATACATATGTTCAATAGTAAGCAAAGTCGCCTACATCTGGTAGAGCAAAAAAATCGATTGATTTTATTCAACTCCGTATGTCAAATATATTAATAACTTTATAGAATTTTTGTAAAATGTATTTACTCTTACAATAATGCATATTGTAGCTTTAAACGTTATAAAGACTTTCATTATCACAAACTTCTATAATAATTGTTGACTTCAATGCAAAATTTTCTATTACTCTTACATAAATGAACTTTCTCTGTTAGCAATTGCTATCAGAGAAAGTTCATTTATGTAAGAGTAATAGAAAATGCTAAAGAGTAAAGTTTATATCATGCATAGATAGAACTTGTAAATTGTTCATATTATTGATTCAAATCGTCTTACGACTCGTTCTAAAGTTCTCTAATGAACTGACATGAAATGAAGCAGTCATTATCATATGCAAAGAGAACATTTATTACTTCCATTTAAATAGTTTAGAAAGGAAGTTATACATATATGAATGTAACATTAAGAGGAGTTAGCAGTTTAGCAAGTAGAAACTTATAAAGAAATGAAATCCTGTCGGAATATTGCACAAATTAATTTGTTGAAAGACTTTTATCTCATTTGTGCAAATGATAAATGGAAAGTGAGAAGTTTACGAAGGGACGGGACTTAGATGAAGGAACTTACGATGAAGGAACTGATTTTTGACTTTATCTGCTACTGTAAGAAACAGGGATGTATGTGGTGCTAGATGAATATACATTTCATTTCTTGCGGAAGTATTATCCATTTTTATAATCTCTTATATATTTATTTCGTAGAGCTGTACGACTTTTTGGTGACACCAGTGACACATTTGGTAGCATCACTTGATGACATTTGAAAACAGTAAGCGTCATTTCCAGAACCGGAAATGTAAATATATTTTTTGCACTCTAAAACAAAGAATAATTACGCAATGTTTTAATTTTCTGTAGATTTTCAAACAAAGACATGAAAATTTCAGATTTTCGATTTCGCTAAAGAAATGCTACATTCCCCGGGTCGACGGTTGTAATGCACCGGTCCTTTCAAATGACATCACACACTGTATCTCTTACTATAGGAAGCAGGGGTGTATTTATCGAAAAGCGTTGACAGGTTTTCGAGAATTCGCTATATGTTCAGTTCTAGTTAAAATCAAAGTTTTGCCTCTTAAATCCCGGGAAAAGCTTGATACATTTTCCTGTAAAATATTTTAATAGCACTTTAGAGATTTTGCATAATTCACCTTTTTTTTTTACTTTCCTGATATACATAATGTATAAGGAAAGTATTGTGACGGGGTCGAAAATTCGAATTAGAGTTTTCGACGGGAAAGCACGTTTCAAGCATGCCTGATCACGAATCAAACATTTTTGAAGTGATGTCTGTGTGTGTGTGAAATTATGTGTGTGTGTGTGTGTGTCAGTGAGTCTGTGGAAACGATAACTGACGAACGTATGGACCCATTCGAACCAAATTTGGTACAAAATTCACAATCCATAAACACTGGAAGCTTATTGTTTTTATACGCAATCGAATGTTCAGAACCCCCCTAAATTTTTGAATGAAATTTTGAAAAAATCGTCAAAAAATAAAAATCACTAATAAAGTTACGCAAATAGACATTTCTTATGTAATTTTTCATTTGAAAACGATTGACATAAATTTTAGAACGCTAACATGAACCGTTCTCGTGATATTGCACATTTTTCAAAAAAATTATGAAAAAGTCATATGAAATAAAAAAACAATATTTCCTATTGAGAAACATGTTCACTTTTCATATGTAATACCATGCGATAAATTGGGTGACATCATTCTCGTGGATCTAGCTCGTTCCATTCATGAAAAAATACTTTGAGTAATACTTTTGTATTTGAACGTCAATAGTCATTTATGTGCTGTAAGAATAACTTATGTCTTCGTCCATAACGTTTGGCGACGAATTTGGCGGAATGTCGCCAACTTGGCGACTTTTTGAAATGTTGCCAAATTAACGAAAATCTCGCCAAATGGATAAAAATGACGCTAAATCAATGAAAATGGCGACCAATTGTCGAAAATTCAATATCTTGGAAAGAATATTAGTATCTACTATAAGAAAAACCTATTTTTTTACTGTAAAAGTAGTAAATTCATTATATTATATAAGGAAAGTCATGTGTTGCCCACATCAGATTTTTTATAACATTTTGGCTTCAAGCTATGTTTAAAGGCTTTAATTGTTACAAACTTTCATTAACATTATTGTTTTCAATGCGGATTTTTCTGGCACTATTACATAAATGAACTTCTTCTGTTCGTAAGTGCCCTTGTTAAATTCATAACGTACATACGGACTCGTAAATTGATTAGATTGAATCAAATCATTTTACAACTCTTTCTCAAGTTCTTTAATGAATTGACATGAAATGATGCAGTCCTTATCATAGATAAAGAGAGCGTTTATTACTTCTATTTAAATTGTCTAAGGGAGTTATAAATATATGTATATGTCAGGGTGAAATTAAGAAGAGTTAGCAATTTTGAAATAAGAAATTTATATATAAATGAAAACTAGTGAAAATACTACACAAATTCGTTGGCTAAAAGACTTTTGTCTCATTTATGCAAATGATAGATGTAAAATAATCAAAAAAATTAAACATGCTTCGTAAACTGCAGGTTGTAATTTGTGAAATTAACGTTTCTTTATATTCACAGGATTCGTTGATAGGAAGAATTCATTAGTATTTCCATTGCAGCAACTAGTTGACTGGTTTTATTGTATTATCAGGACTTACCTATGTCGGATCAGGACTTACCTATATCGGATCAGGACTTACCTATATCGGATCAGGACTTACCTATATCGGATCAGGACTTACCTATATCGGATCAGGACTTACCTATATCGGATCAGGACTTACCTTTATCGGGACTTACTATATCGGATAATTACTTTTATCAGGACTTACTTATATCGGATAATTACTCTAGATGCAAAAAAACTTACAATGCCCCGTAATTTTAGAAACTTGATGTTGGATCCTGAAACTTACAGTTTGCGTTTGACTGCTCTGGGTGTACGAAAATTTACGATCTTCTGCAATTTTCGAAAATGTGTTGTGTTGACGACTCTGAATTGGATCTGAATACATAATGCTACAAAATCGGCTTCATGGTTAAAAATCATTACGCACGTGGCCTGGCAACAGCCTTTGGCAGTTTAAATTAAATATTCTTTAAACCTTTCGACTGCTGTGTAGTATGACAAACTTTGTTGGTGATCACAGCAGTTAGCAAAAGTATACTGCATACAGAAAACTAATACAAATACCTGACGTTGCCTGGGTTTTATGGTGTCAACCTCTGGTTAAAATTATATCGGAGCATACAGCCAATTCTTGAATAATAGGAAATGATTTTACGATACGCCTTCTTAGAACGAAAAATAAAAAACTGGTTTCGTGATTTTAAACTAAGAAAGTCCCTTATCGACGGGTTTTGTGCACTTGTGATTACTAATCTATCCATTGTTTGCCTAATAATGAGTAATCACAATCTTGCGTAATCTGATCTTAATATTCAGTAAATTTGAAGTCATTTATTTAGTTTGAGTGACTTCGATCAAGACAGAAGTTTACAAAATTACGGTACATAGAAAATATGTAGGGAGGAAGTGAGATCACCAACTTGGAAGTGCCGGGATTTGATCAGGGGCCAAAAGCGTGGTAGGTCAGCATCATGGCGTTGAGCAAAGACGTTTCCATTATCAAGGCATTTAATACTGCCTTATGAGCTTTCGCTACAGTGCTCTCCCTCCCAGTGAATTTTGTTGAACCCGAACGAAATTGTCAGTGAGTTGCAGATGAGGCGTGGGAGCTCCTACGTTAAAGTGTAGGAGTGGTTGTGAGCAACTTCGTAGCAAATCACAACGGCCGAAAGATGTAAGGTAGGTTGGCGTCAGAAATCAAGTAATTGTGGCCACACCATCTGGACCTAACAAATGAAGTTCCATTAACCATAATAACATGATATTTGGTATATCGTGGTATTTTGTGATGCATTTAATTTTTTTTTATTATTTTCGAACTTATCAGAACAGTCCGTCTTAGGCCCGGCATATAATGCCCTCGTTTTTTACTTTCCCTGCAATACATGGTAATGTATAGGGGAAGTATTGGAATCATGCCGAAAATCACAACTCCAATTTTCAACGGATCTACACGTTTCGAGACCTCTAGAATCCGTAAAAACCATTTTTAGCGTGACGTCTGTGTGTGTGTGTGTCTGTGCAGATTTTGTATCCACTCTAACTAAAAAACTAATGGACCGAATTTCACAAAATTTGGTAGGTAAGTTACTTGTGAGCGAGTCTGGTGCTGATTAGTTTTGGGTACGATTCGGGATAAAAGAACCCGCCTTTTTTGGCGAAATGGCCCGCAAAAGCTTGTATCCACTGTAACTGAAAAACAAGTGGACCGAATTTCACAAAATTTGATTTGGTAGATGAGTCACTTGTGGGTTACCCTGGTGCTGATTAGATTTTGGTACGATTCGAAAAAAAATAACCTGCCTTTTTTTGCAAAATGGCCCGCAAAAATCGTCAAAATCTAAACTAAAGAACTAGGTATACTCAAATATATCCATTAAATGCTCGTTTAATACGCAATTTTAAACGACGAAAAGAATAAGGTCAACCCCATTACACTGGGACTAGCCGTTCTCGAGATATTTTAGTTTTTCGTATTTTCTCTACGCCACCTTTGATAATAAGTCCGGTTACCGAATGAGAACGAAAATTGAATTAAAAGTGATATAAATTTAATTAATAAAGAGAACGTGAATATAAACGTCTGCAGGGAAAGTCATGTGCTGGCCACATCAGATTTTTAACTTTTAAATACCCTAATTTATTAAGAGCCATTAATCTTGGTAACATGAAATTTGGTATGTCGGGTTTTTCTTGTGGTACATAATTGTTTTATTTTTCAACGTTATCGGACCAGCCCGTTCTGGGCCCGCTATAGGAATGCACTCGTTTTTGGAGATTATTTTTGGAGAACCGGATCAGAGAGAAAATCCAAATTTTGTATGTCGTTGTCTTTTACGGTATGTGTTGATTTTGTTTGGATTATGGACTACATCGGGCTAGCTCGTCCTGGGCCCTTCATAGGATGTACTAATTTTTTTTAAAGAACTCGAGAACTGGAGCAGTTAGAAAGTCCAAATTTGGTATATCATTATATCTTGAGGTATATTTTAATTGTTTGGATTCTGAAAATTTTCGGACTATCCTGTCCTATGTTTGCCATAGGAATGCACTTACTTTTGGTGTATAACTCAAGAACCGACGTGTTAGAAAGTCCATAGTATGCTGTTGCATTTTGTGGCAAATTTTAATGATTGGGATTTTGCACCTTATTTTAATTCTTGGGATAAACACGCCTTCTCCCGCTGCGTGGCGCAATACGCCTTTAGAGATAAACATCATGTGACGCCATACTTCGTGTAGGACTTATCGCTTCTAATTAACCAATGCTCCACGGCTGCTGCGCAAACGTAATACGCCCTAATTAAGCAAGCGCGTTACATGCAATGTAATTTCGCAGCTGTTAAGAAGTATAGCATTTAAACCTTAGCTTTAGTTCAATAAAGGGCTGTTTTATGTAAAAATTAGTGAAATGCATAAAATTGGGGGCGATAGTTAATAAAACTATCCCAGGACGTTTACAATCTATTTAATTTTATTGATTAGAAAAATGTTGGAGGCAAAATCTATTTCATTAGTTCTTTAAGATAAAACTGATAACTCGCTTTACGACTCCACTTAAATAGCAACCTATCACATAATTTCAAAGATAGATCGAACTGAGACATTACATAGATTAATTTCCATCATTCGAAGATACCAGTCGACTTAATGGACACTCTCATAATGAAGTAGCCATTTCACAGCATGAAAGACACTTATTAATTCCGTTTAAATCTTATATTACGGAAATCGAGAAAATGGTTTGCAATTTCAAATTAAGCAATATAACGAGTAGAATTATGTGCTTGATATGTATTTCATTGGAAGCGTCAATGCTGAAAAATAGGTAGATAAATAACAATGCGTTTTTATGTTCTCTATATCTACATAAAAGTTTGAAACCAAGTATAATATTATACGCTTGGTGCATTTTTATAGAGATTACATTGCAAAACTAGCCATTTCCATCTGTGCTTCAAACGTTTAAAATGGCTAGCTGTTATTAAATAAGACGCTTATACAAATGTAATAAAATTCCTGATAACTTTTCGGAATATCGGAAATTCCTTCAGATTTAAGCTTGATAATGGCGCTCATTTAATAATTCTGTTAACGCGCAAAATGGAAAAATATATTGAGTCGTGTTTCCGGAGGCAACAAGATGATTTAATTGTTTAAATCTTCCTTTTGTAAGCGAAGCGATATCAAATTTATCAAAATGTGTTTTTATTGCTTCTGTGTGGCAAAGTTGTGCAAATTGTTTTTTTTTAATTCCTTTGTATCATCAACCCTAATTCGAATTCTCGAATGATTTTTGCATTGATTTGGAAGTTGAGATGGTTTGAATAAGGTCAAAGTTTCTAACCCAAATTCTAGCTAGTGTAGAAGAACTAAATAATTTTCTTCTTATTTTTTTTTAATAATTCTTCGCATTGTCGTCCGTATTCAAATTTTCAAAATATAGTTGCCCCCGCTTAATTGCATACATTTGGTTTCACTCTATTGTATACCATTAACCGGATACACGTATTAATATATTTTATATTTCTCTTTGATTACAGACTGTAAAGATATAGAATATAAAATAATTATACCAATTAACATAAAACATTGTACTAATGTATTATTATATGTATAATGCATTTTTTCATATATTATTTAAATACACATTTTGAACTGCATAGGGAAAAATTTCAAGGTTGTCAACTTTGGCGATTTATCCTTTCCTTCTCCTGTTTACTAATACCAAACTGAAATTCACAAGATTGGGCTCTCAGCTTATGCAATTAACTGGGGATTGCTATGCGAATTGTATGTATTCTTTTGCAAATCGTATGTCAACATTGTATGTTTTTCTTTCTATCCTAAAATTAGTCATAAAATTGCCAGAATTCTGTATAAGTTTGACTTCAAAGTGATATTCATCCCTATCAATAAAATTAAATTTTCTTCAATTTAGGGTCCCATTGAAAAGATCAGTAATTGGGGTATTTATCAAATTCTTTGTCAATGCGGATTATTTTACATACATCAAACTAAACGCTACTTAAAGTACCGCTGAAATAAACATCGTAATTATGTAAAAACCACGAAATTAATACATTTCCTATCGCTAATCATTCTTAGATGGCTAGTCACCGGTTTGTGATTTTCTTCTGCCTCCTTTATTCAAAAATGCTCTTAAAATTATGATTTTGATTTCTTCAAATCATTTCCGTATTAATAGAAACTCCAGTAATCTAGTTGATGTTTTGTCAATGACTCCATATTTCTCCGAGGTATGGTATGAGCATGTCTAATATTTTGTTTCTTCATATTCTCTACCTTTTATTTTTTCTTGTTCTAAATGTTCACCTTTTCTTGATTCCTATATTTCTTGTTTTATTTCAATTTCATACCACTAGGTGACACCACTATATAGCATTGTTTAGCTATTTTAGTTTAGCCGACATTGCTGTGCATTTATCTGGCAGTTTCGTTTAGATACACACTTTTTGCGCTGATGATGAAAATCCAATTGAATTTCGAAACGCATCTATACACATTTATCTTGATTTGCGCTACATTTTACGATGTAAACCAGTTTGATATTGTTTGTGCGCAAAGTTACGTGCTTTACTTATAATGAGAGTGTTCGAAAATGAAGCAAAGTGATTTTGAGTTTACGATTATTCCTTCACTTTTAATAAGAATTTTCGAAATAATGGCTTTTTTTGTTGATCTGTAAGCTAAGACGGATCAAATGGTATCAAAACCGAGACTCTAACTCGAGTGAAAGTTCTCGAAAATTTTGAAAAATGGTTTTAAGTGCTTTAATTATCTCTTCTCACCTTTTTACCTAATTCGAATTTTCGAAAATGTAGATTTTTCGCTCATTCTTGAAGCTGGGTCGAATCGATTTACACAAGACCTTATAGTGAAAGTGCACGATGAATTTGATATGTCAACCGACAACCGAATATGCTGTCCATCTAATCCGGATAGTACCGGCAGAATCTCTGAGATTTGCATGAGATGGGCTGAATTTAAAATTGCCTATGACCCTATTTCATGCACCTATTATGGCCATATTTCCTGGACCGATCATGCCCTTATTTCCTCGACCGATCTCTAGTCTCATATCATGGCCTTCACTTCAGCGTATATAACTATGTTATTACATTTCACGTTTTTATATAATTGGGTTATAGAATATAATATAAGTTACTGTCAGAAGTTTCGCAATTATGTAATATCTTAACTCCCAGCATAACTATATCATTGCAACCTATAGTGTCGAGTCAAAATACTGTTATAATTATTACGAGATTTTGCAATTTACTAAAGCGAAGCCTCCTTCTTGAATGACGTCAATGTCAAAATATTTGTAAGAGAATTACTTTAGAACGGCATAACCGATTTTGATGAATTTTGATTTTTAACTACCGGTCAATCTTAAGATGACCTTTTTAAAAACAAAATCTCTAAATCGAAAATGTTTTACTGAAATTAGCACCATACCACCGAATTTAAAGATATTTATATGGAATTCGAGCTGATGGGTGAGGACTAAATCGAATATCTCCTGTTTATACACATCGGCCTAGTAAGGTTTGTCCAAAGTGTGGTAAATAGTTTTGTAATTCTCTTATTGTCTCTAAGTTTTATAAATAGTCCTTATTGGAGCGTAACTCACTTCTTCCGTCACTTCAATGTCAAAATGTTTGTAAAAGCATCACTTTAGAACCACCAATATCATTTTTTTGATCAACATTATGGTCAATGGATAGATGAATTGGTTTTACAAGAAAATTTGAAATCAGTTATGTATGAAGGAAGAATTGTCTTTGGAAACCAGGTGTTGACACAACTTATTGACCAGGTGTTCATGGACCAACCAGTAAAAAATAAACTCATCTTTAGAATAAACAGAACATAGAAAGAATGGGCTTCTTAGAACAAAGAAATGTTCAGCTTTTTTCTGCTTTACAATAGCGACTTTAAAAGTTAAATCTGTCACGTATTGATAATTCAAACAACATACAAGAAATGTTAATATCGGATTAATTTATTGTGATTATTCATAAAAAGTCAATTTGTTGATTTGCCCCAATTTGCAAGCCAGGGTATATCCTAGTATATATAATAATGAAGGGATGGATTTGAATATGAGAAAATGAAACAGGTTTGAATGCAATAATAATTAAAACATTCCATTTGCAATAATGCAAAGCGAGTTCAACAGCACTATAGAAATGTATGTTCCTTAAATGCAGATAAAATTAAGCCAAATTTCATTTTTACTGCTAATTTGATGCTCCATATTTAATAAGTTTAAGAATTATTAAAAATTTTAATTTTAAGCCTTCACTACTGAACAAAATTCAACTTATTCTATTGCTGTACTTTTACCTCCTCCTGCCATACATTACAGAAAGGCTGGTGTGATAGGGCTTTAAAAATATGATCCTCGGATTTTGATGGATCTACACGATTTTAGCATCTTCAAATATGAATGAACACTTTTCAATTATGTTTAATTAGGTTTAATTATCGTCTGCATCATTAAAAAATATTCTTTGATTTAAAATGTCGCTAGAAAATAAGCAATGGATCGAAAGATATATTTTTGCACTTTCCGAAGAGAAATACTCTTATTAAATTATAATACTCTTATTCGATTATTAAAAAAAGATGTGAAAAGCATAGCTTTAATATTTCAACATGTAAATTAAGTGACATAATTAATAAAAAGGGAAATAAACGTCAAAGTTTATATTTGACTGGAAAAAAGGTAAAAAATGCATACCCAACAAAGGTTGGTTCAGAGAAAACAAGGAAAGTTTTTCAGAAGGTTTTATGGTTATTGCAAGATTCTCTTATAACGGAAAACTTAAAATAGGAAATTAGAAAAAAATGTCAAAATTAACTCGGATTACTATCAGAAATATCTCTTAACACCGGTCTTCAAAAAATATATTCCATCACTTTACTCAAACAATCTCCACTATGTTAAGTTCCATCAGGATAAGGCTACCACCCATACCTCTAAATCTACTACTATATTTAAAAAAAAATAAGAGGAATGAAACCGGAATTGAAGCTATTCCATTTAAATGCATCCTACCCAAGTCCCTCGACCTATCTCCTATAGATAACTGTGCATTTGGACTTTTAAAACAAGCTCTTTATCAGCGGCATCCCAAAACATTGGATGGACTCTGGAAGATTGTGGTGGAGGAGTGGAACAAAATCAACCATGATATTTTAAGAAAAGCTCTTTTATCTTGGAAATCAAGATGTAATATGATAGTTCAACAAAGGGGTTATCAGATTGAACATATTAGGAAATGAAATTCTTATCTTTGTTTATATATATATTTTTTTCAAAATCGTTACAAAAATGTGTGAACACACCCTCCGTACATTTGTGCATCTATGTGTTTGCCTCTGTGTAGGATATTTTTCAAACAAATTGAGGTAATCAAATAGAATTAAATATGATTATTTCAATCGTTAAACACCAGACGTCTATTGAATTTATACGTGAACGGCTTGACTGAACTTCCCCAATTTTTCGAACGTTTTTCAAATGTGAAAAAAATGTAATAAAACGTAAAGAGTTATAAAAATATTACTAAAAGCAATGTTTTACATGTGATTTTGGATCATTTGCAAGATTTATAAGAGACTTATGTGCGACGTTCTCGAGATATTTATTGTATTTGTTCAAAAAGGGACAACAAGGTAAGAAAATAATCTTACTAGCATTATCGAATAACTAAATACGCTCTGCCGATCGCCATTGTCGCCTTTTGCGAAAGAAAATTCAATTTGACGATTGAAAAGTTATTTGGCGAAAATATTGGCGATTCGATGTCAAAATCAAAAGTCGTGGTATACTAATTGTAATGTGTACTACGATACTATTTGTCTTGTCCAAAACATTGAATAAAAACTCTGTTTGGGAAAAAACATTTCATTTGGCGAATATGTTGGTGAAAGTAATAAAAAATCCAGAGCAACTTCTGCGTAATAAATAGTTTTCTCGGAATGGATGGATGCAAATGAGTAGAAATTATCTCCAACAATTCTTGAGATATTAGAAATGAAAAATATACCACTAAGAGTGCTACATTTCTTGAAAAACTAAGGAACTTGAATAAAGTGTTGTACGAATTTTGTAATCATTAAATATTAGAGGACTGTTTATTATTATTTGGGAGCTGGAACCCATGTAATTTTTCAACCGTTCCTCTCCCCCTCGAAAATCGAAAGAATAAATTAGCAAAACAAACGGAAATCAAAATGTGTTGCGAAAATAGCCATTTTATGTCACATAATTTGATATTGCCAGCCGTTTTCTCGATTTGTCAAATATCCGATGCATGAGCGAGTAATAAGTGTCTTCTATACTATAGAATGAGTACGTCATTATGACTGTCCATTAGCCGATTGCAATCTTCCGATGATTTAATTTAATCACCATTATTTCCTACATAGTTCTGCCTATGATATAAATGTGATATTCAGACATGAAATCGGAGTGGAATTAATTCAATGAATTTTTTAATAAACTAGAAGATATACCCGGCATTTTTCGAGATTTTAGATGCAAACCTCTGACTATTATTACACCGGAACATATAATTTCTTCCATACTGTGGAATGAGTATGTCATTATGACTGTCCATTAAACGACTGCTACCTTCCGATAATTTAATTTAATCACTATCATTTTCTATATAGTTCTGCTGTTGATATTGTTATGAACGCGCAATATTCCCTTTGACGCCTCCTCTTTCGTCTGTATCGAGTGTCAGGCGAAGAAAACACAGTCCATGACATCAGCATAATTTGAGGCCAGGACAACGAGGATTTCCCAGAAGGATTGACAGATTTAGCGATTTATCACCAATTTGGTGACTTCCGGAATGTTCCAGAAACTTCACGAAATAACGATTAGTCTAGGAGATATGAAGATATTTCCAGAAGTTTCTGTGGAAGGACTATACAAAGGCTCATCCCTCCGTGGGAGTGGAGTTGTCGAATTGGCATGACACAACCTACATGGAACTATGATTTTTGTCAGTGTTTCGAGAATAGTAGCCGTCGTTTTGTGAAAGTATTATCGTCAGTCCTTTGAGATGAATATCACTTATTCTGCGAAATTAGTGGAGCATGTAAGTGCTGTGTGATTGTATACTGCTCCTGATTACTTTGTTCTTGTGAATAAACTTGAATTATCCTGAAACTTGGACTCGTTGCTGTATCTTGCGCGTACATCCACGATTTCAGAGGATACGCTTGTAACAAATTGGTGTCAGGAATTTGGTTTAGGGAAACTTGTCAAACGTATATGGTAGTAACTAGAAAAGCGGAGGAGGAATAGTTGAAAGAGATGATGATTTTGATAAAATCCTGACAAGACAAAATGATGACTTTGATGGAAGCCGGACAAGACGAGATAAAAGTTAGACAAGAAGCAACGAAAGACGAGATGGAAGAGATATAGGACAGTCCCACTGGAGGACATTTTGGCATCAGCAAGACGCTAAACAAAGTTCGTCAACGCTCCTTCTGGTGCAATGCGAAATCCGATGCTGAGCGCTGGTGCAAAGAATACAGGAAATAGAAGAATACAGGCTTGAACAAAGAATACAGGCTTGGAAGTGCCCGATAAAGAAAACACGTGGACCTCTTCAGTGTTACAATGTTGGAGCTCTTTTCGAGACAATTGCACTCGACATTTTGAGGTCACTTCCACGAACCGCAAACAATAAGAAGTACATCATATTAGTAATCTGTCACTTCACAAAGTGGCCATAAGCTTACGCAATCCCTGACGAAGACTCTACATGTATTAGTGAAGATCTAACTCGGAATTGGATATACCGTTGCGGTGTTCCCTCTCTCGTACTTTCTGACCAGGGAACGAACTTTAGCTCTGGCATATTTACGGGACTGTGCAAACTACTCGGAATGGGCAAAATTCGAAATGCTCCTCTTCATCTTCAATCGAACGGCATGGTAGAGAGATTTAACAGAACGTTACTTAATCATCTCTCCATATTCATATCCAGAAACCAGCAAGATTGGGAGGGTAGCCTACCTTTGTTCCTGCTGGCCTACAGAAGTTCGGTTCACGAATCGACCGATCATTCTCCATCAAAAATGCTGTTTAGCTGGGATCTACGATTATCATGGGATCTACGATTATCATGTGACCTAATGTTTGGAGGACCATGTGATGCTCCTTCATCGCCTTATGAATATATTTCAAATATGCAGGCCTCCTTTTTCTCCAACTTGCATTAGTCAGAACCAGGAATGCGCGCGCACCGATTTTAAGAGATGCAGTGTCTCTTAGAGTCAGCAGCTGTTAACAGTTATAGGATAGATGTGTCTATTAAGTCTCCATCACGAGGAACTCGTATCACGTTTCAAATTGAGTCCCTAATTAATCAGATTCCACTATTCCTTGTGACATGCAATTTGGCATGTCGTTGCCATTTGAATTTATTACGTTATGATTTTTTGTATTTTGAACCTTACCGATCCAGCCTGTTCTGATTCTGCAATAATAAGACATATATTTTTTGGAGAAAACTAAAGAACCACAGAAGTTAAAAAGCTCAAATTAAGTATATTGTTACCATTAGTGGTATATTTTAATTCTTTCATATATTACTAATGGTAACAACACCAAGTGTTATTTTTCGAACCTTACTGGTCCCTTACTGGTGATTGAACCTTACTGGTCGTGGGACAACAATAGGTAGGTACAGTGGACGATTTTATTCAGAACGATTTTATTGCAAAAGATAGCTAAAATTAATAAAAAATTTTTTTGACAAGATCTCATTTATTAAAAGCTGAGATATCGTTTGCTGCAGTTAAATTTTGTTTATTTTAAAAATGGTGCATGTAAAAACAACTTTGGATTGAAGGGTACGTTTTGCTCTTTCGATGAGAAGTACCTTTATTCCGTATTTAAAAACGTTGTGAAAATCAAGCAATTCGCATTTCTAAATACAAAATAAGAAATATCATTAATAATAAAGGGAAAAGCGTAAAGCATTGCTTTTGACCGGTAAATGAGCAACGAATGAATACTCAAAAAGAAGGTACGTATATTTACGACTAATTTAAAAATAAAGTATTTTGTGTCAAAAGAAAATTAACCTACACAAAGATTAATCGAAGTGTCTTTAAATACCTCTGTAGCGACCGTAAATAAAATAATAAAACATTTTTATGTGGGCAGCACATGATTTCCCTTATGCGATGAATTTACTTCTTTCACAGTTAAAAATTGATAGCGCCAATGGCCCTACCGTGCTGAAAACACCCGTTCTCGTTAGATCACTGAAGTCAAGCAGCATTGGGTGCGGTTAGTACTTGGGTGGGTGACCACCTGGGAACACCGCTTGCTGTTGGCACATTTCGGGAGCGGTAGCTCAGTGGTTTGTGCGCTGGATTTGCAGGCTGCTACAACTGCCGCCGTGTTTATGCGGAGTACGATCACGTTAAACATGTGGGTTCGTAAGTCCTTCCGAGAGGTTGGTGGTAGGGGAATGAGGGTACGGTCCCTGTGTATGCCTCCCCCATTGCGTTCCGGTCTAAATTGGGTGGCACTTCCCGGCCGTCCAAACGGCTACTTTACACCTTTCTGGCAGGTCAGACGGTCTGGGTTTCAACAACAATAACAGTTAAAAATAGATGAAAAGATTCACAGCACAGTGTTTGTAACGTTGAATTGTACAATTGGCGCTTGGATGGCAGCATGTGATGTTATTTCGTACTCAATTAACTTCTATTTCACACAATTCTAAATTCATAATTATCAATATCGATAGCATCCTCAATAAGTAATATAGTCCATATATTAAAATATGTTAGTAATAAATTAATCAATTAGGGATCATTTTCATTAACTTGGTGTCATTTTTGCAATTTTGACGATATTTTCGTCAATCTGGGGCTAAATATCAGAAAGTTGGCAATATCTAGCTAGATAATTAACCAAGTTTGCCATATGTATCGTTAAGTGTTACAAACAAACGGAGAGAAGAGCATATCTTATATAGTAAAATGTATGCCATTTATATAACGGAATTAAAACTTGATAAGCGTTGTCTCCCATTTAGCATTATTTTTATCGATTTGGCGACATTTTTATCCATTTCGAAACATCTTCAATATGGCAATATGTAAAAAAGTCACCAAATTTACGACATCCCGCCAAATTTTTCGTCAAGCACTACGGATGGACGGAGAAATGGGATATTCTTATAGTCGTTTATTATGTTCTTTCCAAGATATTGCATTGTCATCAATTAGTCGTCATTTCCATTGATTTATCTTCAATTTTATCAATTTGGCGACAGTTTTCTTAATTTGGAGACGTTAAAAAACTCGCCATATTGGCGATATGCAGCCTAAATTCGTTGCCGGAGTTTTGCCAAGCGCTACAGATTGTAAAATGGGTTAATCTAATAGTAGATTCTTATGTTCTTTCCAAGATATTGAATTTCTTCAATTTGTCGTCATTTTCATAGTTTTAGAGTAATTTTTGTCAGTTTAGCAACATTTAAAAAAATCGCCAAGTTGGTGACATTCCATCAAATTCGACGCCAAAATTTTGAGTAGGTAAACGACTAATGGCGTCCAAATACAAAACTATTAGCCAAAGTATCTACTCTTATAGCAGATTCTTATATTCTTTGGAAGATATTAAATTTTCACCGGCTTGCCGTCATTTTCATTAATTTGTCGAAATTTTAGCCAATTTAGCAACATTTAAAGAACTAGCCAAGTTGGCGATATTCCGCCAAATTCATTACCAAAATTTCGCCAAGCCTTATGGACTGAGATATAGGTTATTCTAATAGTAGTAAAACGACTAATGGCGTACAAATGCAGAACTATTATCCAAAGAATCTTCTCTTGCAAATGGAACAAGCTAGACCTACGAGAATGATTCGATTACGTTTAAAAACAATAGGCTTCCACTATTTACTGTTTGTAATTTTTGCACTGAATTTCATTCGAATCGCTTCACTCGTTCGTGACATATCGTTTCTACACACACACACGCACACACACTTAGGTACAGACATCACCTCAAAACTTTTGATTCACGTTCAGGGTTTCTTCAAACGTGCTCTCCCGTCGAAAACTCTAATTCAAGCTTTTGATCCCGTCACAATACTTATAAAAGATAATATATATATAAGGAATATATATATATATATAAGGATTATACCTTATAAAAGATAATATATATATAAGGAAAGTTATAAAGATTTAAGTAGCAAAAAAAGCTAAAAAGCATAATGTTCACCGCCTTTTGGCTAGACATGCGCTTGAGAGTAGAACATGTAGAATTTTCTATGTGAATAATTTAGCCGGTGACAGATGTAAATATATTGTAACAATTGATAAAACAAGGATCTATTTCAATGACTGCAACAAAAATAAAGATCGATTTACTATCGCAAAAGAGTAGAAAAAGACCTGAAAAATTTATTCTGGGAATTAAAAGAATGTTTCAATAAAAGATTCATAATTATTGCTGGCTTTTCGTACAACAGTGAATTGAAGTTTACAAAAGTTTAAAAAAGTGCCATAATCAATTTAACATTGTACTAAGACAATGTTTTAAATCCTTGATTTATAAAATAAATACCATCCCTTTATCTACAGAATCTCAATAGAATATAGCGATGTGTATGAATAAAATAGAATGGTGTGTGACTGGCGATTTCATCAGGATAAAGTTACCAGTCTCACATCAAAACATACTGCTAAATTTCTTTAAAAATGCAAAATGTACTTGTATAAACGCTATACATTTTGTTCATATTTTTTAAAGGTCCCATTATGTGACATCAATGAATTATTGGGCGTTTAGTTTGTTAAAAAAGAGAACTTTCAATACTCAGGATGACAAAACTCACAATCCTCAGGATAATAGACAATGGATGAACTATGGAAAACTGTCAAAGTGGAGAGGAATAAAATACCACCCATAACTTTGAGCAAAGCTCTCTTGGAAGTCAAGATGTTGAATGCCCATCCAGAGAACAGATCATCAGACAGAACATTTCAGAAATAAATATCTTTACGAAAAACTTTAATTTTATTGATTTAAATTTGTTCTAAAAATGTATAAACAGCCTGTGGCGATTTTTAAACTCAATAATCGGAGCTGGTAGAAAGCTCAAGTTAAGCACATCGATGTCGTTCATGGTATATTTCAAGTTCTTGGATTTTAAGCATTATCCGTTCAACCCGTTCCGTGACGTCAACAGAAAGGTGCATATTTTCCGGGGCACAGGGGCGGCTCGTGTATAGGCACTGCGGCACTGCGTGAGCGACAGTGCTCTCTCTCCCTCACAGCCTCGCGTGCAGCTTCTTATTTGCGCGTGCGCACAACAGTCAAACACCACGCCTCTGGAACTATGAAGCGTGGTGCTTGACTGTTGTGCGCATGCGCACGTAGGAAGCTGCACGCGAGGCTGCGAGGGGGAGAGAGCACTGTCGCTCCCGCAATGCCGCAGTGCCTATACACGAGTCGCTCCTGTCCGGGAGTAATTTGATAATCGGAACAATTAAGAACAGACAGAGTCAATAAATTTTCATTTAAATAATCATGATCAAAATTTGAATGTGTTCTTAATTTTCACAAAATGTTGAGCAAATTGTAGGTGAACACCTATCGCCTAAAATAATATTATAAAAATTGGCAGAGAATATTCTAAGATATCGCTGGAGATAGAAATGCCTTTAAAACTTGAATTTATTGATTATCATCCGTCTTCATGATTTCCTTAATATCCGATTTAAGCGCAGGTGATAAACATATTCCCTACTGTGAAATTGCTACTTCATCATGATTGTCCATTAGACGAAGGAGTCATCGAATGATTCAAATTAATCTGCATTATTTCCTAGTTTCAGCTATCCGTGATATGAATGTGATAAGCGAATGTGAGGATTGGAATGTAAGGGGAGATATAATATTACGTAAAAGAACAAGTAGAGAAAATCTCTAACAAAATTTATATGTCAATTACGTTTGACGAGGTTAGTATCTATTCATAAGGAAGAATTTGGAAAAATTATCTGCGTATAACGCAGATATTGATGCATAGGGGTCGAAGAACTAAAATTTAAATTTCTTGCACTGTTATACCAGAATCCTTTTGTAATATAGTTGGAGCGGGAGGATAGTTTCGACGATCCTGGTCAAAGAAAAACAAAATGGAACGGACGGTATATCCCAGTGGATTAGGCACGGGGATTGCACTTGGCGTATCCGAGATCAATTTCTGGGTCTTCCCATATAATCCCCGTGCTTCTGTGAAGTATAAGCACGTTAAATCTGTGAATCCGAACGTTCTACGTCCTTTCAAGAGTTTGGTGGTAGGAGAAGGATCCCTATGGATGTCGTCCCACGGTGTTCTGGTCTAAAATGGCACTGTCCCAGGCGTTTAAACAAATACTTTACCCCTTCGGATAGGTCGGACTGTCTGGGTCGAATAAAAAAGTGGAAGCGTATACATCATCAAAATAAAATGACATATTGGATTCTATATGGAGTTCGGCAGAATGTTTTCCTTATATCACACTGACAATCTAACTGATATACTTAGTGCCTCTGTAAGATGTTCGGGAAAAAGCACGTAACTCGTGAAGTTTTTAGTCAATCTATAAATTTCGAGATTTTTTTAAAGCTCACCAAACGTCGCCAAGTTTGCGATATCTCGGCAAATTCGATGCTAAGGCCACGAATTTTTCGCCGAGGTCAAGCAACATGGACCTTAAAATTATAACAAGGGTTTTCAGTTGAGTATTCGTAACAAATTGATGTAACATCTGTTACTTGCATTTCATTTCTGACACATATTTTTAATGGGGCGCGGTAGCCCATTGGTTAGCGCGCTGGAGTTGCACTCGGTAGGCCCGGGTTCGATTCCAGCCACTGCCAAAACTGCCGCCGTGTTCATGCGGAGTACGATCACGTTAAACATGTGGGTCCGAAAGTCCTTCCGAGAGGTTGGTGGTAGGGGAAGGAGGGTACGGTCCCTGTGGATGCCTCCCCCACTGGGTTCCGGTCTAAATTGGGTGGCACTTCCCGACCGTCCAAACAGTTACCTTACACCTTTCTGGTAGGTCGAACGGTCTGGGTTTCAACAACAACATATTTTTAATGATTTAGTCTAAATATTGCTCCCTAGGATGTTTCTTATTGAATGGCACATTCGCACGTATAACAGATAAATAGCTACAATAGTAAACTGATACATGATTGACTATAAATGCCAAAATTTAGCCATCCAAGTTTTGCTTACCAGTCATATTTTGGTACTTGGAGATCTTTAGCAATATATAATTAATCTGAAAATGCTCTACACATTCTTCAACTATTATTATAGTTGGCAGTACATCTCAATAAATTAAACGTATAATGTTAAACCTGAAACGCTTGAAGAAATATAATTAAAAGAAAAATGTTCTTAATTTCTTTCTCTTTTAAACAAATTTTTATTAAGGAAAAGGGTATATGGTAAATTCCTTTTTCCTTAACTTCCATTATATTTTGGCTTATGTAGGAACATTTTGGCGTCTGTCGGGACATACTAAAATTTTATCAGAAATAGGGTAACGCGCAAGTGATTTAAATACCAATTCCATTCGTCAGATAGTTTTAAAGTTAAATTCGTTTTTAGTTAAATAGTTTAAATTCGTTAGTTTTAAAGATTTAGTGAAAATACACACACACACACATATACATACGTTGAGCTAAAATTATTTATTTGTATTTTAGAATAGCCAAAACGTGCAAATCCACCGAAAACGTGAATTTAATTTTTCAACTACATTACAATAATTTCCCTATACAATATCATATACTATAATTTCCCTATACACTACCATATACTATAATTTCCTAATACACTACCATATACTGTAATTTCCCTATACACCACCATGTACCATGTACTTTTATGAAAGTTAAAAGTCTGAAGAGTACAGCACCTGAATTTTTTTTAAATCTCTTTCATAATCAGTTAAATATAGCTTAAAAGCACAAAAAGCATAGACGTATATTTGAAACCAAATCGAATTTGTAGTTTAATTTTTTTCATCTGACAATTTATCTCATTATAAAGCATCGACAATCGCAAAAATTACAACAAAATTACATATCTCGAGAACGGTCTATCATAAAGTAATGGGAATATTTATATTTCTTTTATCGACAACCATTCCGCATGAAACTAACATTTTGTTGATACATTTACGCAACATTTGTTTATATATTTGTTTCATTTATTTTTTACAGACTTTCACAATTTTTGTGCGCAATTTAATAAAAAAAGATTAGGTTATAATTTGTTTAATCATACTAAAATTTAATCAACATCGAGGACAAGCAATTTACCTGCTTAATTTTGTAAAATGTTGTCGAATAGTTTTTCCTATAATGTGAATAAATTCATTACACACAGACATACTGACAAATACACACACAGAAGTCCCATTAAAAATGGTTCATTCATATTTTGGAGTGAATCTGTAGATACACCGAAAGCTCGAATTTCGATTTTCGACACGATTTCAAAACTTTCCCTATTTATTACCATGCATTGTAAGGAAGGTTAAAATCATCAAAATCAAAATAATTCCTTACTTATTTTGCTCTTATACGTAATATATATTTAAATAACACGATTAGTTTCAGCTAGTGCAATGATATACTTTTTCAGTTGCAATAGCTTAATTTTTTATTTTTACCAATGGCCAGGCATTTGATATTTCATCGTTCGCCTATACACGGGCAAGAACCTTGAACCTGTTAGCCGTCACATGACGTTGCCCAGCACACCAGTGGGGGGCGGAACACATCGTGTCCAACGACACAACATTCATGCCTAAAGGTGGGATTCGAACCCACAACCCGGCAGACGAACGATCGCTAGGAAACGTTTGCCTTGACAGTTCGACCACCGCGTCGGTTAGCTTAATTTTGTTTCGACACGATTTCAAAACTTTCCCTATGCATTACGATACGTTGTAAGGAAAGCTAAAGTGATTAAACTCAAAACAATTTCTTATTTATTCCGCCCTTATACTTAATGCAATATAATAAATAACACAATCAGTTTCAAGTTATGCAAGGATATACATTCTCAGTTAAAATAGCTTAGTTTTGTTACGATCCGATTTCAAAACTTTCCCTATACATTACCATGCATTGTAAGGAAAGTTAAGCAAAATCAAAATTATTACTTACTTATTCTTCCCTTATACTTAGTGCAATATATATTTAAATAACACAATCGGTTTCAAGTCGTGCAAGGATATACATACTTAGTTGCAATAGCTTAGTTTTGTTACGATACAATTTCAAAACTTTCCCTATAC
Source organism: Amaurobius ferox (assembly GCA_951213105.1). Lineage (NCBI taxonomy): Eukaryota > Metazoa > Arthropoda > Arachnida > Araneae > Amaurobiidae > Amaurobius > Amaurobius ferox. The sequence continues at coordinate 56,689,246 of OX578145.1, read as the reverse complement.
ATTACTATGCATTATAAGGAAAGTTAAACAAAATCAAAATAATTCCGTACTTATTCTACCCTTATACTTAACGAAATATATATTTAAATAACACAATTGGTTTCAAGGCGTGCAAGGATATACATACTCAGTTGCAATAGCTTAGTTTTGTTACGATACAATTTCAAAACTTTCCCCATACATTACTATGCATTGTAAGGAAAGTTAAACAAAATCAAAATAATTCCTTACTTATTCTACCCTTATACTTAATGCAATATATATTTAAATAACACAATCGGTTTCAAGTCGTGCAAGGATATACATTCTCAGTTGCAATGGCTTAATTTTGTTTCCAACCGTTTCCCCATTTCCTTAATAGTCTATTTTACAGAAAGTAATAAATGTCGTCTCAGGATTAGAATGTCTGCATCATTACGGCAGTCCATTAGACGTCTAATGCGTAGAATACGTGAAATAACAATGCTTTTAGAAGTTAGTTTTGTGCATAAGAATGTGATAAACATGTTAGTGTAAAATGATGGAGTAGTACTGCAGAATATATATTTGTCATTAAGAAACAAAGAGGGAAATATTGCCAAACTCTTCGAATATGAGAAAAATGTAGAAAAAACAATTGAAGGAGGATTTAAGTACATGGTTAACTGTAATGTGGCCCAACTCGACATTCTCATACCATTTTTTTTTGTTTTTTACAAGAAAATTTTTGGAAAACCGGTATTATGGGTGAAAATGATTGCAATTATAGCCTGTTACCTTTCATTGTAAACGGATTGAACAGTAAACTTCCTATTGATACCATACTTGACAATGTACCCCCGGAAGGTAACTTCCCCCTAAGGGGCTAATGACGTCATGAACAAAAATGAATTGCATAACTGCTATATTTCACAGCAGTGATTGAAACTATGAAGTGTCGAGCTCATTGAGCCATAAATAAACCCTTTTTGCATGATTATTTTAAATTTTATCCTATACTGCTATGTTAAATAAATATTAAAATTTCGAATAAAATTCGAAGTGTCCGCTTGAATTTAAAAAAAAATATCTAGTTTTATATTTTTGATAGCAAAGTCTGATATAAAGTTTTGTGAAAATCATTTGTGGCCGCTATCGTTTACACAAGACATCGACCACAGATATACAGACGCACATCACTCCAAAAGTAGTCAAAACTTATTCAGGAGGTCTTAAAACATATATTGCCATCAAAATCTCGAACTCGAAAATTTTCGTGAAAACAATACTTTCTCTATAGTATATAAGGCATAGTATAAAAGACGTAGTATGAGGATAAAATACAGTGAGTATATAAGATGTAATATGAGTATATAAGATGTAATATGAGTATATAAGACATAGTATAAGAATATAAGACAGTGAGTATATAAGATGTAGTATGAGTATATAAGACATAGTATATAAGACATAGTATGAGAATAGAAGACAGTGAGTATATAAGATGTAGTATGAGTATATAAGACATAGTATATAAGACATAGCATGATAATATAAGACAGTGAGTATATAAGACGTAGTATGAGTATATAAGACATAGTATATAACACAATGAGGTATATAAGACGTAGTATGAGTATATAAAACATAGTATATAAGACATAGTATGAGAAAGTAAAAATCTTATGTGCATGACTTTTCTTACCGACTCAAATTCATATCCTGTTTTTTAATCCATTGGACAAACTGACTCGAATATTTGAAAATATTACCCATTTTGCAGTTTTAAAACACCTTTGTCTTCATTTGATAAGTTCAAGGAAACCGTTGCTGTTCAAAAAGACAACATACGACTTAAATAACTAATTTTAGATATTTACACAGTTAAATACTTCAATTAATGCTTTTTAAGTTGGTTGAAAAATATATCAATTCTGATACTTTTATTTGTGAAACTCCATTTTTTAAGTTTCGTTCACAAGGTATTTTTATACAGTTCTTTGAACTTGAAAGTTCGTTTTCTCAAAATGGGATTCTGTGTGTGTTAATAACATTCTAGTGTGTTACTTTTAGCAATTGAAATAATGAAAAACTGTCTTAATAAAATGGTAAAAAAAATAAAAGTAGAAAATTGTCCTCTTCAGACCACATACTCCTTATTTTAAATTTAAGTAGTACTTTTATTTAAAGAAAGTTCTATTCAGCATGATGATCTCTGGATAAAACATATTAGTTGTGGTACAAGTAGATTTGATAGCGGTCACTTCTTAAGCAATCACTTTTTTAAAATGCAAATGATTAAAACTAGGCGCCCACTTAATAGTGCAGGCCACTGCTTTTCAACCGAGATCTACTTTTAATGTGCAGTTAAACTAAATATCAGTTTCAAACTGTAGCTAGCATACCATATCATCAAGGGCGTATTTAAGGGGAAAGGGGGTTTCAACCTCCTCCAACAAATTGAAAAATTCCAAGAAAAATCTCAATGAAATTGTGAATTTTTAGTTATTTTTAACGAAAATATATATCCCTAAAACCACAACCAAATGGCTATTTAAAATACGACACTAATATCTCACAACAAGAAAGAGAGAGAAAGAAAGGGAGTGAGGAGAGAGAGAGAGATTGAATATTATTTTGTTAACTTCAAGTTTTGCACTGATAAAAGAAAATAGAATTCCACACACAAAAATAAAATTATTTCTTTAATTATCCGCCACCTTTTAAAAGAAATATATTTATTTAATTAAATACATTAAATTTCACTGAGTTCTTAATTTCTTTTGTAAACTACAACTACAAAGTTTAAAATATGAAAGTTAATATACTCGACATATGTTTTTGTGAAGTACAACGCTTAAAATATGAAAGTTAATACGGTATATAATATATGTCATCGCGACATATTGAAGGGTCTCAAAGCCATCCAACGATTTGAAAAATTTTAAGAAAAATCTCATGAAATTGTAAATTTTTAGTTATTTTTAATAAAAACATCCCTAAAACCCCTACCAAATGTCTATTCAGAATACGATACTAATATGTCACAGCAAGAGAGAGAATACTGCTTCTTTAGTGTAGCAATGTTGTATATATCTTTGAATATCCACCACTTTTTTAATCAAATAAATTTATTTAATATAATACATTCCTCAAGCTTTAATATAATTTTTCATTTGAATAAAAATATAAATGTAAAATCTACTCATTTACTTAATGAGTATAATTTTTGTTCCCGTGAAGCACGATACAAGGCATCTCATTTTCCGTAAAATCGTCTAAAACCTGACTAGAAATCACGATCAACGGATTGAGCACCATTTATGAAGAGACACAAGCGTCGTAAATTAGGCTTCTGAGACTTTTTTACTTTTTATAAATGATTAAAAATCTATAAACTATTTTTAATTTTTGAGTGTTCCATGCACATGCTAAGCTCACAACCTCAGATTTAACTTACACATATCCAGACGCCATTTAATAGTGTGCGTTTCAAAATACAAATACTTAATTAATTGTACTGCACATCATTTAGTTTTGAACAGTACACAAAAATAATAACATATTTAACTAAGAAAGAAAAAGCGAAAAAGAAACATTATGTCAAAATATATAATCATCAACTACAAATGGAATAATGCAATTTCATGATGCATTTACGTTTTGGCATTAAATGAAATGCACTTTATTTACATAACTATTTGAGGTGTACTTATATTTTGAGATTCAAAATATAAACAACATTTTGAAGAAATCCTAAATGGATAAGATTAAAACCATTTGCATTTACATTTTACTGTCATATATAATGTTTATGACAGTTACTTGGATATTATTAATAAATGGATGCTAGCGTTTCTGTCATGACAGATCATATATCACCAGTTAATGTAATATTTTCCAATATACGCCATTTACACGTAATTGCTTATTTTTAGGTAAATTGAAAATCTTTTACGAATGACACACCGTAATTCCAATCTCATTTTCTATTTTAAATGACTGTAAGGTAAATTATTCTAAATTGAAATCCTTTTATGAGTTGATACTTTAATTATATGCATACAGGACATTTAAAAAAAAATCTGATGTGAGCAACACATGACTTTCCTTATATAATGTAATGAATTTACTACTTTTACAGAAAATAAATAGGTTTTTCTTATAATAGATACTAATATTCTTTCCAAGATATTGAATTTTCAACAATTAGTCTTCATTTTCATTGATTTAGCGTCATTTTTATCCATTTGGTGAGATTTTCGTTAATTTGACAACATTTCAAAATGTCGCCAAGTTGGCGACATTCCGCTAAATTCGTCGCCAAAATCTCGCCAAGCGTTATGCACTAAGAAATAAGTTATTCTTACAGCAGATAAATGACTATTGGCGTTCAAATACAAAAGTATTACTCAAAGTATCTGTTTTCATGAATGGAACGAGCTAGATTCACGAGAATGATGCCACCCAATTTATCGCATGGTATTACATAAAGTGAACATGTTTCTCAATAGGAATTTTTTTTTTATTTTATATGGCTTTTTGATAATTTTTTGAAAAATGTACAATATCTCGAGAACGGTTCATGTTAGCGTTCTAAAATCAATCGTTTTCTAATGAAAAATTACATAAGAAAAGTCTATTTGCGTAACTTTATTAGTGTTTTTGACTTTTTGACGATTTTTTCAACATTTCATTCGAAAATTTAGGGGGTTCTGAACATTCGATTGCGTATGAAAACAATAGGCTTTCAGTGTTTACGGATTGTGATTTTTGTACCAAATTTGGTTCGAATCGGTCCATTCTTTCGTCAGTTATCGTCTCCACAGGCTCACTGACACACACACACACACATTACTTCAAAAATGTTTGATTCGTAATCAGGAATGCTTGAAACGTGCTCTCCCGTCGAAAACTCGAATTCGAATTTTCGACCCCGTCACAATACTTTCCTTATACATTATGCATATAAGGAAAGTAATAGACACTGCAATGGGGAAAAATTAGAAACTTCAGAAAAACATGCGATGATTAGAAACATATTTTGGAAATATGAATTACTTCTATTGTTTTCAATGCAATTGTTTTGAAAATAGAATACCAAATTTTGAACACTTTAGATGCGTACAGTGAAAACTTTCAAAAATATTATTTCATTTAAAACACATTTTTGACAAATTTTAGACAATTATGATATGATTTTAGACATTTCTTTAGAATGCAATAAGGCTTTAGACAATATGGCTTTAGACTATTTTGGACAAATTACGGTGTAACTTTAGACAACTTTAGACAAATAATGGTGTGGTTCTATCTTGTGGTTTTAGAAAGTTTATGGATTGGCTTTAGACAATTTATAGATTGTTTTTAGACAATTTTAGACTATTTATGGTGTGGTTTCAAACTATTTTAGGCAATTTATAGTATGGCTTTAGATAATTTTCGACAAATTATGATGTAGCTTCAGTAAATTTATGATGTGTCCCTAGACATTTTTAGATAAATTATGGTGTGGTTTCATTATTTATATATAAGAAAAGCTCTTCTCCCATTTATAAGAAATATTTTGCGGTTTATGTATCAATTCTTAGATCATTAGTTATAAAAACAATAATTATTGAATTATTTAATAGTTTAAAATTACGTTATCTTTCGAATAAAAGCCTTTCTCTCTCTATCTATCTATCTGTCTATCTATCTATCTATATATATGTATATATATATGTATATATATTGTATATATATATATATATATATATATTGCATATATATATATATATATATATATATATATATATATATATATATATATATATATATATATATATATATATATATATATATATATATATATATATATATATATTTAAAAATAAATATGTAATATAAGTGTGAAAGTTATAAAATACCAGAAATCACACGAATAAGGCGCGATGTTGCACTACAATGTGTATTTAAACATCATACCAGAAAAGTAGACAAGTAAATGGAAGCAATATACCAAAGAATGGCCGGGGGTTGCGACCCCCACTCCCTGGTTAAGCAGGCTTTTCGTCTAGACAACACTCCCGGTAGCCGATATGTTGCACAAGAAATGAATACCGAAATATCAAAAATTTAAAAAGATGTAAAAAAGGGTACAAGAACATGAAAACGGGGAATAACCCACAAGACATGTAATCCAAAATCTGCATTAAAATGTCTTAATTCTACAATTTAAAAGGCAATCAGAATCAAAAAGCATAGATTATAAACACGTAATCAGATACTGTACCATGATCTAAATACTTCATTCAGCGAGACGAATACGCACCAATCTATCCACACGTCTATATTTATCATATAGGAAGAAGGCACACACCTTTTGAACGAATTGTTGTACATCCGTTACGTCGACGACATCCTTTTTGCTTGCAATGACTCACATTTTTCATTGTATTTTGGATTTTATCCAAAATGTTTAAAGTTAACAGAAACTCCGTACAACCAAGATAAAAGTCATACTTTTCTAGATTTGTCTTTGTAAAAACTACCTGATGGTTCCACTGGATTTCGACTCTACGATAAACGTAAAGATTTTAAATTTGAAATAAATTACATTGTTTCTTGGAATTCATGTTTACGTCGGAATGTGTACAGAAACATAATATTGAACCAACTTATACGAAGCAAAAGAATAAACAGTAACGTTAATGATCGTTATAACAGCGATATTGGCTTCCTCCATGGTTTAATTTCAGAAGGATTTCCGAAGAGTTTTCTGAGCAACATCATATACAAATTTTATGGTTTAACCGTAACTGAAAGCTACCGTATGTATTTAGATACAGAACCGGTAAAAAGTTGATCACGACAGGGTGTCCGTGCCTTCCTTACACAGGTTAATGCCGTGTACACTTTCCTATATGATAAATATAGACGTGTGGATAGATTGGTGCGTATTCGTCTTGCCGAATGAAGTATTTAGGTCATGGTACAGTATCTGATTAAGTGTTTATAATCTATGCTTTTTGATTCTTATTGCATTTTAAATTGTAGAATTAAGACACTTTAATGCAGATTTTGGATTACATGTCTTGTGGGTTATTCCACGTTTTCATGTTCTGGTACCTCTTTTTACATCTTTTTAAATTTTTTGATATATCGGTATTCATTTCTTGTGCAATATATCAGCTACCGGGAGTGTTGTCTAGACGCAAAGCTTGATTAATCGGGGAGTGAGGGTCACAACCCCCCCGGCCATTCTTTGGTATATTGCTTCTATTTACTTGTCTACTTTTCTGGTATGATATATATATATATATATATATATATATATATATATATATATATATATATATATATATATATATATATATATATATATATATATATATACACATATACACACACACACACACACACACATATATATATATACACATTACCCGAAATAGACAATGCAACACCATTAAGCTTTGGTTGTATAATTATTCAAGTTGCGGATCAAACGTATCTGGCCGATGTATGCAAATGATCTAAGCTACAAGTATGTCACGAGATTAGAGTACGTGATAAAAGAAATGCAAACGGCAGATGAGCCAACAGTTGTTACTATCTGTCGCCTACGAAAATCTGTTTTTCGAGCAGTTTTTCATTTCATAAGTTGTTGAGAAGATGCCTGGATGACGACGGCAAATTTCGTTTCAGCATTTTGACCACCGTGCGAGGGTATTCAATTTAGACCTAACAAGGCTGGGGGATTATACCGGTGTATCGCTGCTGCAACATACGTAGATGTGTTCACTCTGCAAAGGACTTGGAGAAGATGGATCGAAGATGGGCATGAGAATCGTAGCAGTGGTACAGGTTCACCCAGACCTACGTCAGCTCGCGTTGATCAATGCATTCGAAGGCAAGCGCTGGCGACTCTATAAACGACAACTGTCTACATTCTGCAGAATTTGCAAGGTACATTGGATGTTCCAATATCAGCAAACAATTTCTTGACGATTGGCTGAAAGCGGTTTGCACTCAAACCGTCCTTTGCGAAGACTGCCATTGACGGCAAGGCATCGACGTGAGATATTGCAATGGTGTCGTGTCCGAGCCCCTTGGACGATCGACTGAATGGACAAGTGTAGTGTTCAGCGACGAGTCTCGGTTCTGTTTGTCAAATGACTATCACTGTGTGTGAGTTTGGAAGCAACGTTGAAACAGATTCAATCCTTCTGCAGCTGTTCAATGTTATGATGCCGCGTTATCGAGCATCATGGATCCCGTTGGCTTCTATAGTCGATCATCTCTTATCCGTATCAGAGGCACAATGACGGGACGACGATGTGTGGATGAAGTTCTGCAGTAGTTGCACTGTCCTACCTTCAGCTGTTACGAAATGATGTTTTACAAGATAATGCGCGACCGCGCACAGCAACCATAAGCAGACAAGCCTTGCAAGGTATCCAGGTGCTTCCTTGTCCTCAGCTGTCTCATGATTTCTCATCCATTGTGCATGTGTGGGACGTGATTGGCCGTTGTTTGACTGCCCTGCCCCCACCTCAAACAGAGGACGACCTGTGGAAGATGGTTGAAGGCATATTATCATCGATCCCTCAAGAAACTATCTGTACGAATATTACATATGTTCTTCGAAGGGTTACTGCTTGTGTCGCCACAACATGTGGTGCTACTGCCTACTGATCATCCTGCCAATGCCATTAATGTATTGCATTATCTGTCTGGAATTAGCATCCCTTACTTACATATGCCATCTCTGTCTGTGTGTCCTTTATCAACACCTCTTTCATGGTGTTGCATTTTCTGTGAACAATGCATAGAAATCACAAATGCCAAGGAATTAAGAATTTGTCAGTTCGTATCATTTTCACCTTCTTTGTTTAAGACACACATCCACATTATTAATAAACGTAAGATTTCACACCATACGTAATTCTGCCTTTTCACTTGAAATTATTTAATTTTATGTTACCAGAGAGAGAGAGAGAGGTATATTTTCTATCTCCTTAATAGTCAATTTTGACGCAAAGTAATAAACGTTTCTCCTCTGTAATTATTGTATCATTATGTTAGTCCATGTAGAATGTTCCTAAATGAGAAAGATATGTAGAATATTCCTAATAGCAATGCTTTTACAAGACGGCGAGTATATTCTGTGGACAGGAATTTGATAAACAAGCATACTGATGGAGATTAATAAAGACGCAGTATAGAAAATCTATTTCATATTAAAACAATCGGGGTGGAAGGGTTATTTTATGATAAAAATAGTGAAATGATAAAATATCCATTATGTAATAGTGGATTTGGTTTTATAATTATGTATACAATGGAGATAATTGCTATTAGTTATACACTGCGCTATTTACTAGTGCATGTCCGGAAATATCTGCGATTTCCTCTCCATTAGAATATTCACCTTATCAGTTTGTTCTGAATATAAATTTCATTAGTGGGAAAATCATTCTCCACTTTTCCTTATCACCAAGGCCGTTCAGTTTACTGGTGTATATTGGGTATACACCAGTTAAAAGAGACGGCCGTCAATGATCTTCCAACTAAAAGCCATTAGTGAATCACTCCGCACTAAAATTCATTAGTGAGAAAATCTTTCCCTACTTTTTTATTACCAATGCCAATCAGATTATCTAATGGGTATGCAACAGTAGCAAGGAACGACCGTCAATTATCTTCCCACTATAATTTATTAGGTGTGAAATCACTCCCCACGTGTTTATTACCAAGACTGTCCAGATTACCCAATGGGTATACAACAGTTACAAGGGACGACCGTTAATGATCTTTTCCCTATAATTTATTAAGGGGAATTCACACTTTTTTATTACCAAGGCCATTCAGATTACCCAATGCGTATAAAACAGTTACAGGAGACGACCGTCAATGATCTTTTCCCTATAATTTTTTAGAGAGAATTCCCATATTTTATTACCAAGGCCATTCAGATTACCCAATGAGTATACAACAGTTACAAAGGACGACCATCAATTATCTTCACTATAATTTATTAGGGTAGAAATCACTCCCCACTTTTCTATTACCCAGGTAGTTCAGATTACCCAATGGGTATACACACTTACAAAAGATAACCGTCAATGATCTTCTCCTTAATATTCATTAGTTTAAAGATCTCTCCCCACTTTTTTTTCATTACCAAGGTCGTTAAGCTTACTCAATGGGGGTACAGCAGTTACAAGTTAAAACCGGTTGTGATCTTTCCATTAAAATTCATTAATGTGAAGATTACTATCGGCCCTCCTTTGCAACAGTTCTACATCCTTTGCTTGAGCTCTGGAAGGCCTGGGTAATAAAAAATTAAAGTGAGAAATAAGATCACTGTTTAGACAATCTGTCCTTAATATAGTTAAGTAATTATTTTTAACATTATTAAAATTTACAGTAACAATACTTCATGAAATGGGGAGATAAAATACACTTAAATGTAACAATACTATAAGTGAAATGTCCAAATACCTATCATAGTTTTTCAAATACCTATCATAGTCCAAATTCCTATCATAGTATCCTATCACAGAGAGACTCAGAAATGTAAAAATACATATAAAAAGTAAAATGTATAACATAGGATTTGTTAATAATCACATTTTTGTTTAATTTAATCACATTTTTGTTTAATTTTGTTAAGAGTAGGGAACATTTCGAAAAATTGCATGACTGCAAAATTGTTAGGTTAGGTACGTGGCAGAGAACCATATAAGGTCCGTTAAAAATTTAACTTTCAATGCAAAATTGCGTTGCAATATCTTAAGGCACATCTTTTAGATGACCAATCGGCTTTTTTCAGCCTTGTATCTCTGTAAACTAGAACGAGTAGAATGTTAATTTTTATATTTTCTGACAGGCAGTTGTGATTTGACCAAACATTATACATTTGGTTTATTTTGCCAGTTGAAAATCAGAGCAGCCATTTTTTTTGTATCAAGGCTCCAAACAACGTACAATTTTTATTTTTCATACTATGTAATATAGTATAAAGTATTGTTTTCAAGAAAATTTTCGAATTCAAGGTTTCGATGCCAATATATGTTTTAAGACCTCCGAACACATTTTGACAATTTATGGAGTGATATCCGTCTGTATGTTTTTGATAGATTTCTTGTGTGCATGATAGCGACCACAAATAAAGGATTCTCATGAAACTTTATATCCGCGGTTTTGTTATCATAAAACACTAGAACTAGATGGAATTTTTTTACATTCGAGCTAAAGCTTTGAAACTTATTCTAAATTTCATATTTTTTTAACATGGAAGTATAGGCCACAATTTAACATATTCATGCATAAAAGGGTTTATTTATGGCTCAATGATAACAAGATTTAATAGTTTCACTCATTGCTGTGAAAAATAGCTGTGATACAATTCCTTTTGTTTGTGACGCCATTAGTCCCCCTCAGTGTGTACATTGTCAAGCATGGTATAAATCAAAATATGTTGTCAAGTCCTTTAAAATGAAGGGTAACACGTTATAATTGTAACTTATTTAGACTCACAATGCCGATTTTTCAAAAATTTTCATGGAAAATTCGGAAAAATAAAGTTGCTGAAAATGGATTCTGGTTTGAAAAAGTCGAGTTGAACCTCATTCAAATGAATGACTACGAAATTTCCACTTCTCACTTAAAATTTAAAGTCCACTGAAAAAGTTAGAAGCTTGATATTCGTCTTGAGTATTACTGCTACTCCTAAAGGAAAATACAGAGCTTTCTCATTTGTTAAATTTTAACTAACTAAAATTACTACTCGAACCTAGCAAATGTCGCATTTATAATTTTTTCAGTTTTTCTCTCAAATGCGCAGACAGGGTTAAAATTCTACAAAAAATCTGATTAGGATATACGGTTTAAATTTGATATGCGGAGTATCCTGCAGCATTTTTTAAATGAAAATCTATAAAATTTCTGTTTTTCGCATTATAAAGAACTTCAATGGAATTTAGGTATCTCGCACGTGTCGTATTTATCAGTTTTCCTCATAAAAAGGGTGAATTGTAGTCCAGATCAGGGGCGGCAAATAGGGGGTGCGGTCGCGCCCCTAAATTTTTCTTATTTCGGACCAAAAAATTCTTATTCTGTACCATAACTGAAAAGGCGTAAAAAAATTCCAAGCGAATTCGGTGAAAAAAATCCCCATGATGATGTTGAATCATATCACAGAATTAATATTCAATATGAAATTATAGATTCAGTATCTAATAAAATTGAGACAAGATTTAATGAGAACAATAATTTTGTTTGCTCTTAGTTCAATATTATCTGAATCAGATGTCGGTAAAGGAAAAGAAAATTTCCACCATATGCAAAGTATATAACTTCCAGAAAGAGGAATTGCTATGTGAATTGCGACTGTTTTATTCAATGGTGAAAAATGCAAACATAGACCATCCCAATTTTAAAAGTCGACTGAATTATTTTAAAGAGCGGAATTTAAAACATGTGTTTCCTGTCATAACTTTATTAGTTAAATTGTTTTTGACTGTGGCAATCAGCTCAGCCAGTTGTGAAATATATTTTTCGTGTCTCAGGAGGTTGAAAAATTATTTTCGCAATACACTGGTACAAGAAAGACTTTCATCTTTACCTATTTCAGCTATAGAACAAAATATACCACTGGATTATGATGATATTGTAACAAAATGTTCTCTGCATCCAGACTCTAAGAACCGGCGTTTAAAACTTCAATAACAGGTAAATAAATATAGATATTTGTATTTAGAAAAATTATGTTAACAACAATTATGTTAACATAATTATGTGCAAAAATTATGTTAAACACAATTACTTTTCTCAACATCAATTCAATTTCGTGATCCCTTTCCCCTCTTCCCTCTCCCCTCCCCCTGTTAACAAACATTTTATTTATTTCATATTATGGATTTTCATACAAATCTCGCACCCCCAAATGAAATGCTGAAATGCCGTCCCTGGCCCAAATACAGCGCAAAATCTGTTTATGATGCACAGTTGAAATTCATCACGCTGAGTGTCCTATAACAATCGTTAAAGGACACTCAGCGTGCTGGAATATGGCTGGAATATGGCTCATTTCGACTCATACAATAATTATTTTTTCAAATTTTCAAGAAAAATAATTGAAAAATCGCTATCGCATGCCTAAATGATTATAACTACATCTTGTTACCCTTCACTTTAAAAGGCTTGAAAAAATCTTTCGACTCATACCATGCTTTACAATATACCCCCTGGGGGTTAACTTGCCCCCCCCCCCCCAATCACACACACGAGGGAGCTTAATGACGTCATAAACCAAAAAATTGTATCTCGGTTATTGGTAACAACAATGAATGAAAGTACTAGGTTTCGTGATCACTGAGCTATAAATCAACCTTTTATGCATAATTATGTCAAACTGTGCCCTATGTTGACATGTAAAAAATATATAATTTCGGATAAATTTCGAAGTTTTCGCTCGAATTAAAAAAAAATTCTATCTAGTTCTAGATTTTTTAATAACAAAGTCGAATATGAAGTTTTGTAAAAATCCATTAATATTTGTGGCTGCTATCGTGTTTACAAGAAATCACCCACAGACATTAGATAGACGGGCATTACTACAAAAATAGTCAAAACGTGTTTATGAGGTCTTAAAACATATAGTTGCATCAAAATCTCGAATTCGAAAATTTTCGTGAAAACAATACTTTTTCTATACTATGTATATATTATGAGAAATTACAAATTTAAAGATTTAAACTTTTCAAATTTTAAAATACCCTGGCGACAGGCCAAAATTTGCATTTTTCCAAAATGTGCCACTATTAATCAAAATTCGTGAGGAAATATGTTTAATTTAGATAATTTCTATTTGGTGTGCTGATTGTCTAGTAGTTCCCATTATAGGAAAAATTACAAAATATAAAGATTTTAAAATTTATAGCACCATTGATGGCATATCACATCTTTAAAATTTATTTATTTTCTTACAAGAGAACACTCACAAGCAAAATACTACAGAACACATTTAAACGACAGACCGCTGCAATTCGTTATGTGCGTATTCTAACTTCTCCAAGTGAGCTGAAGAAAGAAAACAAATCTACAATAAAAGCGATCAATCATGCAGACAGCATGAATTATGAAACACCTTCCAACTGAAATGCAATTTTATTTAAACATCTCTAAAATTCGATACATCAATGCGATTCATTAATGTGATAATTTTTTTATTATAACATAACTACAATAATTTAATTTACTTGAAAACTCAATCGAAAGAAAAGATGGATTTTATTCAAATGACGTCATCGAAATATAAATCGTCTGACTCTATGTAAAAGCAGTGAATATTTCATTCATATATTTTTATGCCAGACTCCAGAGTTAAATAATTTTGAGTGAAAAACATTTGGCAATTCTTTTACAACTCATCTTGCAATCACTTGTTTACATTCTACATCCATTAAAATTAGGCTTCGTTGTAGAAAATAATCAAAATTTGGTGATCATTTAAACTAAAAAATATTGTAATTATTTCGGCGTAGAATATAGATGCACAGGAATTACGTAAAAATAAAGCGGTTTCAGGACGGATGCGACACTAAATATAAATTAAAAACTTTAAAAATCACGATTTTGACACTAAGAAAAAAGATGGATGCCATATTTTATTTTGAAGTGGGTCACGTGACCTCATCATATTATATGCGTGTATTTATTATTTAAAGTTTTATTTAAAAAAATACCGAATATATTTTGGTAAATTTTTTTTTATATATTTTATGGGATAATTTAAATACTTCTTTAAATTTTTTAAGCAATTTGTGAATTTTAACTTCGCTTAAAACATGTTTAAATAATTGGGTCTCATATGGTTCAATGCATTTCATTTTTTCAACCCGGGTTTAATCCAAAACTAATTGGGTGATATTATTCATTCACATTCCCATATGTCCCACAGACCGTCTCAACATACTTAAATTTCATTTTGATAAAGTCATTTTTACGGCAATTATCGTGCGAACGGACAGACAGATAGAATGAACAAAGTCATAAACACTTTTCAACTATGATGTAAAGTGTTAAAAAGGAATGACATCTCATCAAAAGCAATTTTATAAAAAGCAAAGTTTTTCCACTTTACAAAAATTGTCAGGCACAAAAATGATTGAGATCAAGAACCACTGCCAAGTTTATCAAACTTCATAAGTGATAAGTATAGAGAGGAAACGTTATTGGATGTATTTCGCCAGAAACTTGCCAAAGTTACCTCTTTGTTCCAAAGAAGTTTCTAGCTAAGTTTCTGAAATTTCTTTTTTAAATAAATTGAAAGATATTTGGAGGATGAAACTTCAACTGCATGTACATCAACTATGCATGTGACAACTGCATGTACTTCAACTGCATGTACTATCAACTGTCATCAATATATATCGTTAATAGGTAAATTTTACAAGTTTATTACAAAATAAGTCCAATGACTTTTCTCTTTATACTCTCCACTCATGAAGTTTGGCTTAGCAATATTTCTTATAATAGTTCTTGGCAAACGTATTGTAAAACTGAAGAATTTGCATTTTATCACAAGTTTCACTTTGATGAGGTATAAACATGCAATGAAATCCCATTGCATGAGTGCTAATAATTTCACCAAATTCCATGAATTTATTAGTTTTAGATAGTATAATACACATTATAAACTGAACTAATATAAATTGACCATTCGAATTTCAATGAAGTATGTTTAATTACATATGATGTGTAATAGATTTCTCCAGGAAAAAATAGCTGGTATTTATTTGAGATACATTTATATAAATATTCACAATTTATGCAGTAAGTGTGCAATTTTATTATTTTATCTCTGTTGTAAAAAGTATGAAGTTTTTTAACTTATGAATAATTTATAATTTAAGTAAAAATATTCTAAACGGAAATTAACTCGAATGTCTAACTTTCCTAAATCTGATTTTTAATACCTCATGTTCCTTTAATAAATTGCATACCAAAAAAGCAAAAAGGCATTTATTCATTGAATGCACAATGAATGTCATCTTAAGTGCTCTATTAATGAAACTCTTGACTAGTAAAACCATTCTTTCTGCTATATTGAATAATTTATGAGAATTTTTCTGATGATTAATATTTTCAAAATGTAATTAAGGCGTACGGCGAGCAATTCTTAAAAACTTCATTGTGTTAATTAGTCTACCTAGTGATATATGACAGCACTATATCAAGATGGGAAATGATTTTTATACTCATATTTTTTGGGCCACGTTAGTAATTTATATATTTAACTAATATGGAGTGCTTTTAATTCGCTGTCATTAGTTAACCTTCTTTTTTGATGATACATCGTTATACACACTTGCAAAAAACGGCACGAAGACATTATAAGAAAAGAATACGAGAACCATATTATGTACGCATATGTGACCCTTTACCAGAGAAGTAAATATTGAAGTTTTACCTCCCAGAAGGTATTCTGTAGAATTGGGTGTTAAAAGCGCTGTAATATGTGTATTTTTACAGGCTGTAAGAAACAGTTTGCGAATATTCTAATCATAAAATCAGTACAACAATGTGCTGATTATTTTGAGTTCTTATTTAATATCTACTTAAAGATCTGACGAAACGCTGACAGAGTTCAAGTAGAATCCCATAGTTCATTAAGTGAAGTAACTAACTTTTGCAATTTTTTATAGTTTTTCTAAATATCCATTTGGTAAATTTCAAATGTATCATATAACTTCATTAAAAGTACCTGAATATAAAGAGCGCCCTAAATTTTTTTTTGAACTAATTCGGAACTACAGTAAATAAAAGTTAAATTTGACAAAATTAATTGTCATACATAATATACACAACTTAGCCATCATGTGGTGAAATAACATAGAAGATTCAATGCAAACATACTTCCAAGTTGTACTCTACAGAAAAGATGAAATGGCAATTTCTTTATTGTCTTCGCAATTGGAAGGAGTTAATTGGTAATCTTCACAGTAGCTTTACTATTGAATGCTTTTCGAGATCTTCTTGTTGTTTGAAACTTACAGGCAGTAATAAGCATGTCCTCGAAATCAAGTTTCGCGTCTGTGTTAACAATAGTAAGAGTATTTATGTCTTGCAGATAATTCACTTCTTATGCGTATTTTTGGCGTTATTGGAAATCCAATATCAGGCAACGACATAATTCTCTCTAGTGGCAAAATTGTATGCAAAGTGATATTCGTTTATGGCAAATAAAGAATCACATAGACAATAAAACAAAACTCCTAACTACGGTTTCAAATATAGAAGATGACAAGGTATTAAATTACATATTAACATAAATTTATGTTTCATATGTTATAAGACGCACTTACCTAGGAAAAAGTGAAGTACACCACGATGTTTACAATAAAAACGGTAACCGCTAATTAGCACGTTGCACTTTGTGGTTGACATGCTGTGAATCGAATCTTCACTTTTCAACAAACTGTACAGTTGTCTTATCCAGTGGATCCTCCTTACTTCATGAATTCATCATAGGTATCGAAATTGCAAACACTGGAGAATTACTGAACATACATTAATCGGTGAAGGATTGAATCCTATGAAGGCCGAAATTTTGAAATAACACGGGATAGCGTGGTTCGGGAGGTCTCTAAAGAAAGATCTCGACAAGAAGATTGGTCATGCAAGGTCAATTTGAAAATTGAGGTAATGATGTGGCGTAAAACGGGGAGATGGAATAGGTCGTCCTTTATTCCGCATACAATAACCAAAAACGATCATTTCGAAAATACTCCTATCCAGTCATAAATTGGATTGTTTGATACTGTATATATGACATTTTAATCACCCAAAAGTAATAAGTCTACTGTCTCTTGAACACGTGGTATATGGGAATAAGAGGAAATATTGTGATAAGGTGGAGGTTCTGGCACAACTTTTAAAAGATTTACAAGTTTTACCATCTAGTAGTAAACGAGGTTTCTTATCGGCGTCTGTATGTTGTTGATTTTTTATAAATAGGAATGTATACCTGTCGGATAGCTCTATTATTCTAAATCATAAAATAATTCGAATTAGATTTTGTTCTGCATGTCGGCAATTTTTTGTTGTACATATGTATAAGTTTATTTGCCGGTAGAGTCTTCAGATCATAAACTAATTCAAACTAAATAATATCCTACATGTCTATGACTTTTTTATCTATATATATGTATATTACAGTCAGCTGGCTTTATGCCTCTGTAAATAATTAAGGAATTTAAGTTTTATTTTGTCCTTCATGTCTGCGATTTTTTGTAGTCTATATATAGGTGTATATGCCGATCGGTTTCACCATGACTCTGGAAATCATTAATGAATTCACATTAAATTTTCTTTTATATGTCTATCTGGTTTTGTTTTTCTATAACTAGGTCTATGCCGACTGAGTGTCTCTAATACTTTAAAAATTACCTTTGAATGCAAAATTAAACATTCTTCTTACATATTTGTGATTTTTTTTTGTAGTCTATATATGTACTGGTGTATATACCGGTCGGCTACTCTACGACTCTGTAAATTATTAAGAAATTAAAACTACATTGTGTCCTACATGCCTGCGTATTTCTGCTTTTCTATAACTAGGTCTATATGCAGAGCTCAACTTGACCAAACTGTGGCCCAGGGCAGATATTTATCCATGGCCCCCCTCTACTTCTTGACATATATGAAATGAACAAAAGTATTTTTTCCTAAACATAAATGTATTCTAGAAAAAGTTATATAAGATGAAGTTGTCACATATTTTAATGGAATTTAAATTATTGCCATTTTCTCATCCCTGCCACGAATTGCTCTAGATCGTGAATTAGTGCAATGAATCCCTATATATCCCTAAAATGAATCTTTTCATTGGTAAACTTATTCGAATGGCATGTTTCCACCCGGAAATAGACATTTATTTTTCTATGTTTCAGTTTTTAATTTGTGTCACCATAATGGGGGTGGGGTTCGTGGTACTTGCCCCAGGCTCCCCCATCAGCGTATTAGTCAGGCCATGTCTGTATGCCGATGGACTGGCTTCAATACTTGGAATTCAAAATATATTTTATCCTGCAAAATATTTAAAAATTCTAAATACATTTTCCCCAACAGTTTCTGATGGTACTATCGTCGTCAAGTGATTAGTAAATTCATAAATTTTGTGTGCACGGTATTTTTAAAAATTGAATAGACATCGTAGAAATATATTACAAAATATAATAACCGAATGAAGGATTAAAATGCAATTAGTATGACTATAATGACTATTTTCTGAATGATTTTTCTTCTTTTGCGCAGTATGAAAAAATGCATTGTTACTGTTATATAAGGTGTGTCAGTTGAATGGAATAATTTATTTAATACGTTTAATATTATACTTCCTATATTCCAAAATAACTATTAAATTAAGTGAATTATATTGTATATTGATATATTAAATATTTATAAATATTTCATTACCATCTTCTCGAAATATTATCTTCTGGCTGTAAACAACAAACAACACATAAATTCACTGCCAAAAATAAAATGATTTCTCAAACAATAAATCTTAAATTAAATCCACTAAGATTTTCTATTCAGTATTTGAAAAATTTTAATGACATATAATTTCATTAAAAAATGAAATACCATTAGTCCCAAACAGCTATTCATTACTACTCCATACCTACACAATGAAAAGTAACTTAAGTACCTAATAAATTAATAAGCTGTTTGAAAATAAAAATTTCCTTCTATCGTATAATGAATAAGTAATGGGTATATTTCTATTGATCAGTAGTTTCAAAAGGTAATTAAGACATGCATTTGGCAATTGTTTACCCATTGACACTGACATATATATTTGCCTTAATTTGCCGAATTATTTTTAATCTTATTATTTGATATACTTTGGCTACTTTGGTTAAGTCATTTGACGTCTTTTAAAGCATTTTATAACTTAGTAATACACAAACCAATATGTTCTTCCGGGATATACCTCTTTAGATATTTCAATGCATTTACACTACTGAATTATATCAGTAATGCATGTATTTTCGACTGGAATCTCATAAATATGTGTTCTTAGTTCAAGAAAGAAAAATTGAAATTTACGAAAATCATCTAGAATAAGTATTGATAGTACAAAGCAAAGAACTATTTGATTAATTCGTTTGAAAATGTGTATACTGGGTTACAACGATGTGTGCCAATAATACATTTCCGTAGAAATCCCATAAAAGGCTGATTCATGGCAAACCTTGGAGTGACTCAGAAAGTTTTTGTGCTTTTACAGAAAAATTGTTCTCAAAAATACAAATTTTAAATGAAATTTGTTCTTGAAGGACAAGTAAGTAGATTAGAATATGTAGAATCCGTGTTTACAAGGAATACAATTAGATAAGGACAAGGAGTGGGGAATTGGTCTTCACGCGCCTGGGCGGTCAACTCGAACTATAAGGGGACCATGTCAGTTAGATCTACAGTCCAACAGATTAACAGATTAACCACCTATAGGCTCCGACCCGAAGGTTTGCAGTAATTCTACAGTCCAACAATGAATGTGCAAACATTTCAAAGAAAGTTCCTACGGCAGTAAAGTTACCGCTTACACATCGTTGTTCTCGAAACCTTAGGGTGAGCCGTATGAGCTGGGCCGTGGAGCACTCAAATCAAGAATGTGACACGTAGGGTGACATGTTAATGTGGTGATCGTAATATAAGCCAACAAATTTATCTACTCCTACAGCACTCTACTGGGCGTAAGACGAGTGGTGATATCTGACATCAGTCAATCCATTATTAGTCAAACTATTCCAAACGCCGTGTAGAAGTAATGTTGCATGCATAGCTTCCGTTGTGCTACTTACTACAGACCTCAACTACTCATTGACAAGCACTTGTATTGGAGCCTTTTCGAGTAATCTGGGATACAGAATAGTCGTCTTCGGCGACGAATTCCATATTTGTGTAGGCTCCAACGATGGTAGAAAATCCATGTAATGGCGACGTGACATTTGAATCGAACAATACAGTCAACTATGTTAAATGGCACAGATCTAGAACTAAAGACGTTTTAAACTAGGAATTGATCATCTATACTGGCCGTTGATCTCTGGTATGAATTGAAAGTAATTTAACAACTTAATGTTATGTTGCCAATATAATGGAACCTGTAGCACATCCCTTTATATCTGATTTGAATAATGCCTTATTCTAATACAATAACGTCAAATCACACAGGCAAACATATGACAAGAATGTTTACGAGGTACAAGCATGCTATCATGGCTTCCAAGATCCTCAGATTTAACCGCAATAGAAAATGTTCGGGGAACTACCACCATAGTCAACAAAAATATACTTCAGCTGGTTCAGCAAGCATGACGAGTAGTACTCCAAAAGTATATACAACATCTGCACGACTCAAAGCCGTGACGGATGATTTGTTTTAATATATACTCCTTTAACATCACGTACATTCATAGCGTGGTTCAAAGTTTCATTTTAATTCATTGAGAGGACTGGATGAATTCTAATTTTTCTAGAAACGGTTTCAATAACTTAGATGTCAATCTGATATGTTACATAATAGCTTGACAACATTTTTTTCTTAATCTTTAATTTTCGTTAATTTATATATGGCAAAAAATAAATATACTAAAATTAAGTACGATGCTACTTGTATTCTTTAGCAAGCGTATTAAGCATTTGAAGAATAATCAAAAATATAAGTTAACATTAGCAGAAGTTAACTTTTGTCTGAAAACTATATTGGCCTGGTAGTTTTGATCAACATTTTAAATTTATTTTTACATTCTGATCATGACCGGAAGAGGAGGATCTATAGGAACTCGTGTTTTGATGACTCTGCTAAATGTAAAAATTTTACCAAATTAAAATTCTGTAAATGATTGTTAACGTTTCAAAAGTTTTGAGCGCCAAAACTAGATTTTAGCACACCTTGGAAACTTCACTAGTAAAATTTGTATAGCTTTGCTTATATATTATACTATCAACAGTGCACAGGGATTTATCACTTTTTCTCCATAAAAGTTAATTATATTAAAATGTTAAAATTTGAATAGTTGAAGATTTTTTAACGAATTGCAAAATAACATCTATCTACTTCTAATTTAATTGACTTATGCATCTATCAATATTCCATATTGTATAAGTTCATTTATATGACAAGCAATATCAACATGAACAGAAATCATGTCTTTTTACGAGCAGGCGTTCCAAAGTTATTCATTCAAGAATTATCTTAATGAGTATCAGAAGGGAATATCATTTTATCTCCTTATGGATCTCTTATTTAATAAAGTATTTTTTCAAAAAATATCATAAATAAAAATGAAATAAATTTATATTTTTTATGAGCTTTCGTTTGGAAGTTAATCTTTCAAAATGTTTCACAATCTCTATAAGAATTAAATAAAATTGAATCTCTTTCTGAGATCTTGAGTCTAAACTACAGGATGTACATAAAAGAATATCTGGGTTTTAATTTGTTATAGTATCTTTTAGATTATACGTACGGTATTGATTCAAGGCCAGAATCAAAGAGAAGAAACGACAGTTTTAGTAGGGTAGTCAATTTAAGTTGTGTACGTAATTTTGGAGCAAGTATAACAGGAGTTGATTATTTGGATATGCTGCAGTTGTGGCTCTTTCCCAAACTACAAATTGAACCAACCAACTTTGTTTGGCTACAAGATGGTGTATCTCCTCACTGGCATAACTCTGTAGAATATTGGTTGAATCCAGCGGTTGGACACCATGGACCGGATGACAGGACTTGATTGAGGTAGTCTCCAAGGTCATCCGATCTGGCCTCATGTGATTTTTATTTGTAGGGTTTTATAAAGAATAGTGTATATGTGCCTCAGCTACCTACTGACCTATCCAATTTGAGGCACTGGATTGAAACAGCTGTCGCATACATTACTTCAGACATGCTGATTAAAGTTTGGGAAGAACTCGGCTAACGGTTGGATGTGTGCCGCGTTACTAAACGAGCTCACATTGAACATTTGTAGGAAAAAACTGTATATAGGTGTTACTCTTTAATTTTATTTGTAATTCATTAATGTAATTCAAGGTTAAAAAATATTAAACAGTTTTAAAACCCAGATATTCTTTTATGTATACCCTGTATAATAACAATATCACAATCAGTATCAGAATGAAAGAAAATTGTATCTCTCCATGAGCTCTCTTTATCACAGATATATATATATATATATATATATATATATATATATATACATATATATATATATCTCATACCAGAAGAGTATGGACAAGTAAAAGGAAGCAATA
The DNA here is from genome assembly GCA_951213105.1 of Amaurobius ferox. Taxonomy (NCBI): domain Eukaryota; kingdom Metazoa; phylum Arthropoda; class Arachnida; order Araneae; family Amaurobiidae; genus Amaurobius; species Amaurobius ferox. Next base: position 56,665,972 of record OX578145.1, on the reverse strand, counting down.
TTTCAAAGAATGACCGGGGGGTTATGACCCCCACTCCCCGGTTAAGCAAGCTTTTCGTCTAGACAACACTCCCGGTAGCCGATATATTGCACAAGAAATGAATACCGAAGTATTAAAATTTAAAAAGATGTAAAAAGAGGTACAGAACATGAAACGTGGAATAACCCACTTGATATATAATCCAAAATCTGCAATAACGTGTCTTAATTCCACAGGTTAAATGGCAAAAAGAATTAAAAAGCATATATCATAAACACATAATGAGATATTGTACCATGACCTCAATACTTCATGCAGCAAGACGATTACGCACTAATCTATTCACACTTCTATAATTATCAAATAGGAAAGTGTACACAGCATTAACTTGTGTAAGGAAGGCACGGACACCCAGACGCGATCAACTCTTTACCGGTCCGGTATTTTATAATTTGCACACTTATATTATATATTAGTTTATAAATATCCTGTTGTTGATCATGCATAGCTGCATCGCGCTTTTGAACTTCAACGTTGTATATATACTACTTTCTTTTAAACTTATCTATTCTTACAGGGGGGGGGGGGTGTTGATTGAACTTAACACCTGGTGGCTTCTGTCATGTCATGAGTGACTTCTGATCGTTTCGGTATATTCATAATATGTAATTCCTTAAGTATATATATAGCATGATGTATATTTATATTTGTGTATTTTTGTACATTTTTTCCAACGCCTTTATTGGGTGTAATATACACGTTGTAGTGAAATTAGACACACACTAAGTGTAGAAACAATAAAATATTAAAAATAACAAATAAAATATAAAAAATAAAAATAAAATATAAAAATATATAAAATATAAGATATAAAAATTATATATGTATAAAACAATAAAAAATAAAAAATAATAATAAAAATCATAAAATGTATAAACTCAAATACAAAAGTATTAGATAGTTGAAAATTCTTTCTCATATGTGGGAAATTCGGATATTTGCTGTCTATGAATGGATGTGATGACATGATTCTGTTTGTGGATTATTGGCGAATAATATAGGCATGTTGCTTACAAAGAGTGTATTTAATGGAAATATTTTATATATGGGACAATGTTATGATATTCTTCCCTTTTTGGGTTTTTTTAGGTTAAAAAATACCCTTTTCTCCTTATGAAATGACACTACAAAACATTTTAGCGACTGACAACTTCGTAACAAATGTTACGATAGCCCGGTTGGTTGATTATGGGGGAATTTGCCAATCGTCAAACAGTCACCCTAACTTGAATAGTATAGACAGATATTTTAAGCCTGTTGTTCCTTCTGTTGAGAAAGTCAAAAAAACTGTAAATTCTTATAATCTTGTGGATTCTATCAATAATGATCAACCATCATATCATAGCCATTACAGCAATTTCTGCAAATTCTTATACAGAAAATGTACACCTAGTCGTTGTAAACTATGTCCAATGGCAAATCCTTCTAAAATTAGTAATAACCAAAATTACCGTAAAATATTCAAGTCTTATAACTGCATATATTATATAAAATGCAAGGTTTGCGGTTTAAAATATATCGGCCAAACTAAAAACAACATTAATGTAAGAATTAACTTACATAGAAGCCAGATATATGAGTTACAAAAAAAAACCTTCTACTGAAGCATCAATGAAAATTCGACACTTTTGCGATCATGGCATTGATGCAATGCAGTTGACTATATTGGATATTGTAGTCAACCTCAAAGTTCGACTGTGGTGGGAGAGTTATTAAATTAATCATTATAACACTCTCTATCCTTATGGTCTGAATTCCATGTTATACAATAATAATTATAACTACGAATGTATACAAAAACACGACTTAAACGTTGTAATCAATAACCAGCGACATTACAACCGCAGTGGTACCTTTACACGTGTTAAACGCGGTGGAAGAAAAATAAAATTAAAACTTGAAGATACAATCCGGAATCTTACAGATTTTGCAAAGAAATGTGTTGATAATGTAGCATTGCCTCATACATGGATTAAAAACTGCATCTACGGGGTCAAAAGTAGATTTTTAAGAAAAATCTGGGAATACTGTAATAGTGACGTTTTTAAAGTACTTTTTTCACAAAACATTCATATTGCTGTTATATTCTTAGATTACATTAAATCACGAGCTAAATGTTTAAACTTAACTTTAATTATTAACAAACCTGTTTATATCAATAAAGAATATCTCATTATTAATTATAAAAATAAAAATTTTGATAAGGTAAATCTTTCATCTTATATAAATAAATTCCACGATAAGTTTCCTATTTCTAATATACACATTAAAATCGCTTATAAATATGCCAAACCTTTATGCAGAAACTTTTTCAACTATAATATAGTATGTAGAAAGGTAATATACGGTCAACAGCATTGTTCTTGTACGGATTATTCCAATTTTATCGATAGCCATCATGGTCACGTAATATCTGAAAATCTTGATCTCTTACAAGCATCATCTTTAAAACCTTTTTTAAACACGGCACAAAATTTCGTATGGCTGAATATCGCTCGATTGGAAGTACACTTGTACAATATATTGATGGATTCATGTACAGATGTGCAGTTAAATACAGTGTACCCACTTCCATTTATAATGTGTGGAGATCAGCCGTTTTAGAGGCTTTTTTTAAAACATACAATAACGAGAGAGAAAAAGATATTGTAAAACAATACAACAAGAATGACTTGATGACTTTACAAAAGAATTTCGTAATTACATACGTTGACAAAGTTACAGCAAATTATGCATTTACATGTCAACGTCTTTACAATAAGTTATTGATTGAGTGTTACCAAGATCGTAATGTATATAGCCTTTTAAAGCTATCATAGCATGATATTGAAAACCGGATCAAGGCCATTTATAAACCATTGGGTTACACAATAAAATCTATTAAATTTCCATACATTACTTTAATTCCAAAACTGCATAAAAAACCTGTAAAATTTCGCCCTATTACTAATGGTTATAAAACTTATTTAACAACAGCAAATAAAAAACTTCTTATAATCTTAAAGGACGTGATGATTAAAATTAAAAACAATGGTGTATATTTTATAAGTAATAGTCTTGAAGTTATAGAAAAAATCAAAACAGTTTCTGATGATTTACATTATAAAAGTTATGATTTTAACGGTTTGTTCAGTAATATTGATATTAATGATCGTTCGCTATTCTAATGGAAATTTAAGAGAAACATAATATGCAAACACATATTGCCAGATAAAAATTTAAATCTTTAGTCAAACTTGTACTGTTTGAAACAGTCTTGCACGATGGTACAAATTTCTATAAACAGCTCCATGGAATTCCGATGGGAGGAGGGTATTCCTCTATACTGGCCGACATTTACCTCAACAAATATGAAGAAGGCACACACCTTTTGAACGAATTATTGTACATCCGTTACGTTGAAGACATCCTTTTTGCTTGCAATGACGCACATTTTTCATTGGATTTTGGATTTTATCCAAAATGTTTAACGTTAACAGAAACTCCGTACAACCAAGATAATAGTCTTAACTTTCTAGATTTGTCTCTGTACAAACTACCTGACGGTTCAACTGGATTTCGACTCTACGATAAACGTAGAGATTTTAAATTCGACATAAATTATATTGTCTCTTGAAATTCATGTTTACATCGGAATGTGTACAGAAACATAAGATTGAACCAACTTATACGAAGCAAAAGAATAAACAGTAATGTTAATGATCGTTATAAAAGCGATATTGGCTTCCTCCATGGTTCAATTACACAAAGATTTCCGAAGTGTTTTCTGAGCAACATCATATACACATTCTATGGTCTAACCGTAACTGAAAGCTACCGTATATATTTAGATACCGGACTGGTAAAGAGTTGATCGCGTCTGGGTGTCCGTGCCTTCCTTACACAAGTTAATGCTGCGTACACTTTCCTATATGATAATTATAGACGTGTGGATAGATTGGTGCGTAGTCGTCTTGCTGCATGAAGTATTGAGGTCATGCTACAGTATCTCAATATGTGTTTATGATCTATGCTTTTTAATTCCTTTTGCCATTTAACCTGTGGAATTAAGACACGTTATTGCAGATTTTGGATTACATATCAAGTGGGTTAGTCCACGTTTTCATGTTCTGTACCTCTTTTTACATCTTTTTAAATTTTAATACTTCGGTATGCATTTCTTGTGCAATATATCGGCTACCGGGAGTGTTGTCTAGACGAAAAGCTTGCTTAACCGGGAAGTGGGGGTCACAAACCCCCGGTCATTCTTTGATATATTGATTCCTTTTACTTGTCTACTTTTCTGGTATGATATTTCAATCCACATTGTAGTGCAGCATCGCGCCTTATTTGTGTGATTCCTGGTATTTTATAATGTGCACACTTATATTATATATTAATTTATAAATATTCTGTTGTTGATCATATATAGCTGCATCGCGATTTTGAACTTCAACGTTGTATATATACTACTTCCTTTTAAACTTATCTATTCTTACAGGGGGGGGGGGTGATTGAACTTTACACCTGGTGGCTTCTGTCTTGTCATGACTGACTTCTGATCTTTTCGGTATATTCATAATATGTAATTCCTTTAGTATATTTATAGCATGATGTATATTTATATTTGTGTATTTTTGAACATTTTTTCCAACGCCTTTATTGGGTGTAATATACACGTTGTAGTGAAATTAGACACACACAAATTATAGAAACAATAAAATATTAAAAATAACAAATAAAATATAAAAAATAAAAAATAAAAAATAAAAATATATAAAATATAAGATATAAAAATTATATATGTATAAAACAATAAAAAATAAAAAATAATAATGAAAATCATAAAATTTATAAACTGAAATACAAAAGTATTAGATAGTTGAAAATTCTTTCTCATATGTGGGAACTTCGGATATTTGCTGTCTATGAATGGATGTGATGCCATGATTCTGTTTGTGAATTATTGGCTAATAATATAGGCATGTTGCTTACAAAGAGTGTATTTAATGGAAATATTTTATACATGGGACAATGTTATGATATTCTTCCCTTTTTGGGTTTCTTAGGTAAAAAAATACCCTTTTCTCCTTATGAAATGACACAACAAAACATTTTAGCGACTGGCAACTTCGTAACAAATGTTACGATAGCTCGGTTGGTTGATTATGAGGGAATTGGCCAATCGTCAAACAGTCACCTTAACTTGAATACTATAGACAGATATTTTAAGCCTGTTGTTCCTGCTGTTGAGAAAGTCAAAATAACTGTAAATTCTTATAATCTTGTGGATTCTATCAATAATGATCAACCATCATATCATAGCCATTACAGCAATTTCTGCAAATTCCTATACAGAAAATGTACATCTAGTCGTTGTAAACTATGTCCAATGGCAAATCCTTCTAAAACTAGTAATAACCAAAATTACCGAAAAATATGCAAGTCTTATAACTGCATATATTGTATAAAATGCAAGATTTGCGGTTTAAAATATATCGGCCAAACTAAAAACAACATTAATGTAAGAATTAACTTACATAGAAGCCAGATATATAAATTACAAAAAAAACCTTCTACTGAAGCATCCAAGGAAATTCGACACTTTTGCGATCATGGCATTGATGCAATGCAGTTGACTATATTGGATATTGTAGTCAACCTCAAAGAACGACTGTGGTGGGAGAGTTATTATATTAATCATTATAACACTCTCTATCCTTATGGTCTGAATTCCATGTTATACAATAATAATTATCACTACGAATGTATACAAAAACACGACTCAAACGTCGTAATCAATAACCAGCGACATTACAACAATTTAAATTTTGATTCTTCGGTATGCATTTCTTGTGCAATATATCGGCTACCGGGAGTATTGTCTAGACGAAAAGCTTACTTAACCGGGGAGAGGGGGTCACAACCCCCTCGGCCATTCTTTGATATATTGCTTCCTTTTGCTTGTCTACTTTTCTGATATGATATTTCAATCCACATTGTAGTGCAGCATCGCGCCTTATTTGTGTGATTTCTGGTATTTTATAATTTGCACACTTATATTATATATTAATTTATATATATATATATATATATATATATGTATATATATGTATTTATGTATATTTATATATATATATATATATATATATATATATATATATATAATCACCAGAAAAGTAGACATGTAAATGGAAGCAATATACCAAAGATTGGCCGGGGGGGGCCCACTCTCCGGCCAATCTTTGGTATATTGCTTCCATTTACTAGTCTACTTTTCTGGTGTGATATTTGAAAATCAACGTTGTGGTGCAACTTCGCGCCTTATTCGTGTGATTTCTGGTATTTTATAACTTTCACACTAAAATTACATATTTATTTATAAATATATATATATATATATAAAATTATCATAATCAATATCAATGAAATCAAATTGTATCTTTCAGGATTTTTTTTCTCAAAATATGGATATAATCAGTTTTAGAATGAAATAAAATTATATCTCTTTATGAGCCTTCGTGCTCATATTGTTTTTTCAAGAATTTCTTTAAAAATATTCAAAATATGTTCTTTCAAGTTCGCAAATTGTCTGAAAATTTTATGTGTATATAATTGTGCATAAAAATGCTTGCTGTCTTCATTTAAGTTGTGTTAAATATGCTAGGTTAATGTTATTTATGCCCACAGCGAAGGTCAAACAATCATTTTCTTCCATTAATTATACTGTGTGTAGGGGAGCATGATAACTCAAGAAAGAATTCATGTTATGTATATGAAAATTTATGTTATACACCAAGCTATACACTTATACATACTCGTTCATTGTCGATTTAGCAAAATTTCATCTATATATGAAATGGTTGCAAACAAGGGATGGATGTGTAATGAAAATCTGAATTATTAACTTCATCCAAATCTATCTTCACAATAATGAAAAAAATACGAGAATTTAAATACGGAAAAGTGTAAATATGAATGCGATGAATTATTTTAAGCTGTTGAAGCATGCATATAAAAGGATCCGACATGGAAAAAGTCTATTTTGGTAGTTTGCCAGGATCCACCACTTACCCATTTTATATGGTAAATTTTTACGTCGCTGTTTTCTCTATTTACTTGTATTTTAATCTTTGTCATCCTTCGTTTTTAGATTTTATTTTCACGGATATTTTCCATTTTTAAAAATTGGTTTCTTTTTTGAAGCAAAAGCTTTCGTGTTGCAAAAATATAAGTTAGTTTCTATTCCTTAAATTTGAAAGAGTTTAATTCCGTTTGTATTTTTCGTTAAAACAGAGCATATACTGACAAAAATTAGCAGAATGCTACAGATATTCCTCTACTGACTGTCTTGCAGTTAACTTGAAAAAATACATTTTAAGAATTGGAGAATTAGGAATATTAAATAATTCAAGGAATTTATATTGAAATTTAACTGGAGAATGTACCAAAATTCATTTTTTTTTAAATTTTACAAGAAAAATTTACAAGGTCAAAATGAAAACAACTATAGCTTGTTACCATTTAATTTGAAGGGATTGCATTTTTTTTTCGATTGATACCATACTTTGCAATGCACTCCCTGGGAGGACATTGCCAACTTGCCTACTTAAAAAGGCTGATGACGCCAGGAACAAAAAAAATCTGATGTGGGCAGCACATGACTTTCCCTGCAGACTTATATTAACGTTCTCTTTATTTTAATTAAATTTATTTCACTTTTAATACAATTTTCGTTCTCATTCGATAACCGGACTTATTTTTAAAGGTGGCGTAAGGAAAGTACGAAAAACTAAAATATCTCGAGAACGGCTAGCCCTAGTGTAATGGGGTTGGTCTTATTCTTTTCGTCGTTAAACATTACGTATTAAATCAGCATTTAATGGATATATTTGAGTATACCCAGTTCTTTAGTTTAGATTTGGACGATTTTTGCGGGCCATTTTGCAAAAAAAGGCAGGTCATTTTTTTCCGAATCGTACCAAAATCTAATCAGCACCAAGGTAACTCACAAGTGACTCATCTACCAAATTTTGTGAAATTCGGTCCATTAGTTTTTCAGCTACAGTGGATACAAGCTTTTGCGGGCCATTTCACAAAAAAAGCGGGTTCTTTTATTCTGAATCGTACCCAAAACTAATCAGCACCAGCCCCGCCCACAAGTGACTTACCTACAAAATTTTGTGAAATTCGGTCCATTAGTTTTTTAGTTAGAGTGGATACAAAATCTGCACAGACAGACACACAGACACACAGACAGACACACAGACACACACACACACAGACGTCACGCTAAAAATGGTTTTTTCGTATTCTAGAGGTCTCGAAACGTGTAGATCCGTCGAAAACTCGAGGTGTGATTTTCGGCATGATTCCAATACTTTCCCTATACATTACCATGTATTGCAGGGAAAGTAAAAATTATATTGAAAATATTTTTCACCACAAAGATTGAAATTATTAAGTATCGTGATCATTCAATAACAAATAAACCCTTTTATGCAAGATTATGACAATTTTCATCCTATACATCCACGTTAAGAAAATATGAAATTTTGAATGAAATTCAAAGTGTTAGCCCGAATTAAATAAAATCAATGTAATTCTAGACGTTTTAATAACAAAGCCGGATAGAAAGTTTCTTAAAAATCCATTGATTTTGTTGGCTGCTATCGTTTACACAAACAATTGTCCACAAGCATACAGACAGTCGGTTATCACTCCAAAAATAGTAAAAACATGTTCAGAGGACCTTAAAACATATATTGCAGCAAAATCACGAAATCGAAAATCTGCATGAAAACAATGCTTTCTAAATACTACCTACGACAAAGTAAAAATAACTTAGAGAAATGTAGGTCAGAGAATATAAGCTCATAAAAGACAAATTTTTTCACCGTGATACTAATTAAGAAACAATCTGACATGGGCAGCACATGACTTTCCTTATATAATGCAATGAATTTACTACTTTTACCGTAAAAAATAGGTTTTTCTTATAGTAGATACTTAATTCTTTCCAAGATATTGAATTTTCGTCAATGAGTCGTCATTTTCATTGATTTAGCGTCATTTTTATCCATTCGGTGCGATTTTTGTTAATTTGGAAACATTTAGAAAGTCGCCAAGTTGCGACATTTCGCCAAATTCGTCGCCAATATCTCGCCAAGAGTTATAGACGGAGAAATAAGTTATTCTTATAGCAGATAAATGACTATTGGCGTTCAATTACAAAAGTATTACACTAAGTATCTTTTATCATGAATGGAACGAACTAGAACCACGAGAATGATGTCACCAAATTTATCGCATGGCATTACATATGAAAAGTGAATATGTTTCTCAACAGTTAATATTTTTTTTAATTTATAGGATTTTTCGATAAATTTATCTGAAAAATGTGTAATATCTCAAGAACGGTTCCAGCTAGCGTTCTAAAGTTTATATTAATCGTTTTCTAAGGAAACATTACATAAGACATGTCTACTTGCGTAACTTTATGAAATATCTTGTATTTTTGATGATTTTTTCAAAATTTCTCTCGAAAACTTAAGGGGTTTTGAACATTCGATTCCGTTTAAAAATAATAGAATTCCAGTATTCACGGATTGGGATTTTTGTCCCAAATTTCAATCGAATCGCTCTATTTGTTCGTGAGATATCGTCTCCACAGACTCACTGATACACACACACATACTTTCACACACACACACTCACCTCAAAAATGTGTGATTCATGGTCAGGGATGCTTGAAACGTGCTCCCCCGTCGGAAACTCGAATTCGAATTTTCGACCCCGTCACAATATTTTTCTTATACATTATGTATAAAAGGAAAGTAAAAGCGTTATTCTTATGGTAGGTACTTATATTCTTTCCAATATATTGAATTTTTTTCAATTAGTCGTCATTTTCATTGATTTAGCGTCATTTTTATCCATTTGGCGAGATTTTCGTTCATTTGGCAACATTTAAAAATGTCGTCAAGTTGGCGACATCCCGCTAAATTCGTCGCCAAAATCTCAGCGTTACAGATGGAGAAATACGTTATTCTTACAGTGGAAAAATGACTATTGGCGTTCAAATACAAAGTATTACTCAAAGTATCTTTTCTCATGAATGGAACGAGCTAGAACCACGAGAATGATGCAACCAAATTTATCGCATGATATTACATATGAAAAGTGAGCATGTTTCTTAACAGTTAATATTTTTTTTTAATTTATGGGATTTTTTGATAAATTTATTTGAAAATGTGCAAAATCTCGAGAACGGTTCATGCTAGAGTTCTAAAGTTTATGTCAATCGTTTTTTAAGGAAAAATTACATAAGAAACGTCTATTTGCGTAACTTTGTTAAAGGTTTTCATTTTTTGATGATTTTTTCAAAATTTCTCTCGAAAATTTAGGGGAGTTCTGAACATTCGATTGTGATTTAAAATAATAGGTTTCCAGTATTCACGGATTGTGATTTTTGTACCAAATTTCATTCTAATCGCTCTATTCGTTTGTGAGATATCGTCTCCACAGACTCACTGACACTCACACACAGACATCACGTCAAAAATGTTCGATTCGAGATCAGGGATGTTTGAAACATGCTCTCCCGTCGAAAACTCGAATTCGAATTTTCAATCCCGTCACAATACTTTCCTTATACATTATGTATGTAAGGAAAGTAATATGCGGATCTATACATAGAATATGACTGCATGTAAATCTGTTATAATTATATAAAAAGTAACTTGAAAATGAAGCCCCACATTCAATTTGAAAACGACATGTAATTTTAATTAATGAATCATGATATTTCGTCCCAGAGTCAATAAAACTCTAAAAGAAATTAAAATATTATTTATCAACTCTGGAATTTTTTAGTATTATGTGTTATTAATGATTGCAGTGTCATTAAGGAAGCAATTTTTCATTGCAGCTTCTTTACTGCTTAATGAATAGAAACTTAATTTCTCTATTAATAAAAAAACTTCGTGACATATAAAACTATTCATTCGATTGTGTAATTAATAATTAATTGGAAGTTTTCTGGGGATGAATAGTTTTTGAAAAATAATGACGAAGTAAGTCCTGCAATTATTAAAACCCTTTATCACGTTAATTAGCCAAGAGATATATGGAGTTTTATTATTAAAGTAGGGATTGTTTTTGAATCTCGCATTTTGTGACTCAGTTACTAATTTAAACATGGACTGATTTAAAATAATTTAATAATTTCCCTAATTATAATAAATTTACCTCTGATTATTGATGATTATATCTTCTAAATCGCACCGATGTCAATAAATCTTGGAGTCAGAAATGAAACTAAAAGTATTTTGCAAAGTCCACTTTAACGATAAGAGGTTTCAATTTCGTCCCTGTTGCTCAACGGTAAAGCCTCGACTGGCCAGTTCGATAATCCAGGGTTCGATTCCCGATCGGGCAGCAAGGCTCTTTACAATGGCGCCCGAACAAATCAACCCAGTAGGTCGGAGGTCTGAAGATCCCCAGACAGTGCGACTCACATAGTGGGTTTAGAGTAGCTAGCTGCACGACCGGGAAAGGATACCTCCTGTACCCAGGAGGCACCCAAAGTCTAACATCCCGCCAAACGAACTTTTATTTCGGTCTAAAAATATAACAGAAAATAATAAAATTTTAAAAGTAAAATTTAGAAAATGTATAAGAAGAAAATATATGAAAAGGAAAAAAAAAATAGGCACATGATAAACAAAAACAGAAATTTAGAATAAAATTTAGAAAAGAAAAATTAGAAAAAATACAAATAAAAAGGGTCAAAAGAAAAAGCAAACACCGAGAAAATAAGAATTGTAAACACAGTTTTTTTTCTTTTTTTTTTTAAGAAAATATGGAGGGAACACAATAAGTTCATATAAGTTAATAAGAATTAAATAAAGGGATTTATTGATCAAAATTAATTGAAAGCAGAATCTACTTATAAACTTAGGTTACTTTATCAGAAATTTCCATGGCAACACGAATAATATGTCGGAGGTCTGAAGACCCCAGACCGTGCGATTCACATAGTGGGTTTAGAATAGCTAGCTGCACGGCCGGGAAAGGATACCTCCTGCACTCAGGAGGCACCCAAGGTCTACCATTCCGCCAAATGAACTTTTATTTAGGTCTAAGAATATAATAATTGATGAAAAATAGTGTGATTAAACAGACAGATTTACATTATATTTGAACTTGACAAGTACGTCCATTTTTCAAAAATGGGAAAAGGGTTATTGCGAATATAGGTGAAAAGACCATTGAAAAATAAAATTTAGATGGAGGTATAATAACATAATGAAAAATAGATTAAAATTAAAGAAAATAATAAAATTTTAAAAGTAAAATTTAGAAAATGTATAAAAAGAAAATATATGGAAAGGAAAAAAATAGGCACATGATAAACAAAAACAGAAATTTAGAATAAAATCTGGAAAAGAAAAATAAGAAAAAATACAAATAAAAAGGGTCAAAAGAAAAAGAAAGATCCAAGAAAATAAGAACAGTTAATATAGCTTTTTTTTCTTTTTCATTTTTAAGAAAAACTGGAGGGAACACAATAAGTTCATATAATAAATAATTTGCCATCACGTCTGATGTTAAAATAGCAAAATCAAACACACATCCATAACAGAAGGCCTTTATTTCACTTCCTTAAGACGTACAAAAATTTAAAACAGGCCAATTTAAACTTTTGTACGTCTTAAGGAAGTGAAATAAAGACCTTCTGTTATGGATGTGTGTTTGATTTTGCTAAGTTCATATAAGTTAATAAGATGAAATAAAGGGATTCATTGATCAAAATTAATTGAGAGCAGAATCTACTCATAAGCTTAGGTCACTTTGTTAGAAATTTCCATGGCAACAAGAATACAGTTTTTAATTTTATCTACTGAAGAGGGATTTGAACGAACTTTGGAGAACCAAATTGGTTTATTAGAGGGGGAGGGTATGCAGAGATGAAATTTTTCAGAAAACGTACAATCGAAAATGTAATGGTCAACGTCACCGAATTTATTGCAAATACAGTTAGAGGTGGATTTAATTTTGAAAAAGTATAGGTAATCAAGAAAGGGGCCATGACCAGTAAGAAAGTAAATGAGGTATTCATTAAAATTTTACAAATGTCGGAGGTCTGAAAGTGATCCTAGTTCGACTAGTACGGATTCAGTGGACTATGGAAGATTTAGCGCCAATTTCAAATTGGAAGGATAAAGACCATGCAGGTTACTAACCTGAGTAAAAATAGCAGGAGGTGATCAGTCAAATTGTCAATTAACCGGCAATCTGACATTCAAGGGTGAAAAATGCAGAATCTACTTCGACGATAAGAACTTGCAATTTCGTCCCAGTAATTCGATGGTAGAGCGTCGGCTGGCCAGTTCGGAGATTCAAGGTTCGATTCCCGGTTGGAACAGCAAGGCTCTTTACAAAATTTAAAGAAGAAACAAATTTACATAATCTAAATTATATTAATTTTTTAAGATGCTAAATTATATTCAGATATTACATAATTATAGAAAGCATTCGGATATCTCATAATTATATTTTGGATCTTAAATAATCTAGGCGGCTGGCATGTAGTAAAAGCTATTTGGTGTCCCACGTCACATATAAACAAAATTGAAAACGGCAGAAACAAATAAATTAATGAATGAACGGGAGAGACAACAGTGTAGGGCTGAGGGCAATGCATAAAAAATACAAAAGAAAAAATATTGTGCTTAGGAAGAATGTCCACATAAGAACGAAATGAAAAGCAGAAATAATTCTCTTGGGTGTTTGCCAGTTTCTTGGTATTTCTAATTTTCGTGATAAATTGTTCTGATTTCTTTGACGTTTATTTCAAATGTTTTTTATCTGCTGTTAGAGCTTTCTAGTTGTAGATTTTTGTTAAGTATCGCCATATTTACAATTCACGATAACAGAAAATTCATATTAGTTAAATCTTCTTAGTTCGAGAATGTAATAAAAATGATTTGGGTGACGCATGACTTTTATTGCATTTTGCATAATGAAAGAAAATGTTTGTTAGCCTGTGTGTTTGTGTATGTCGTCTGCAGTGGAAAATCTAAGTATCTGACAGTTTCCAAATTTCTTTTAGAGATTACCTCGCATGTATTTACGGATTACTCCCATGCGGAAGTGTGAGATTATTAATCTCCTAATATACAATAATGCATAAGGAAAGTATTGTGGCGGGGTCGAAAATTTCAATTCGAGTTTTCGACGAGAGAGTACGTTTCAAGCATCCCTGATTACGAATCGAACATTTTTGAGATGATGTCTGTGTGTGTGTGTCAGTGAGTCTGTGGAGAAGTTAACTGACGGATGAATGGACCGATTCGAACGAAATTTGGTACAAAAATTACAATCCGAGAATACTGGAAGCGTATTGTTTTCAAACGCAATCGAATGTTCAGAACTCCCCTAAATTTCCGAGTTAAATTTAAAAAAAATCCTCACAGAATCAAAAGCTCTAATAAAGTTATGCATATAGACATTTCTTATGTATTTTTTCATTAGAAAACGATTAACATAAATTTTAGAATGCTAGCATGAACCGTTCTCGAGATATTGGACATTTTTCAAAAACATTACCAAAAAATTATATAAAATAAAAAAAATATTTCCTATTGAGTTAACATGTTCACTTTTCATATGTAATATCATGCGATAAATTTAGTGACTTCATTCTCGTGGATTCTAGCTCGTTCCATTCATATAAACAGATACATTGAGTAATACTTTTGCATTTGAACGCCAATAGTCATTTATCTGCTATAACAATACATTATTTCTCCATCTATAACGCTTGGCGTGATTTTTGCAACGAATTTGGCGTAATGTCGCCAACTTGGTGACTTTTTTTAAATGTTACCAAATCAACGAAAATCTCGCCAAATGGATAAAAATGACGCTAAATCAATGAAATTAACGACTATTTGACGAAAATTTAATATCTTGGAAAAATATAAGTATCTACTATAAGAATAATCTATTTTGTTTTTACTGTAAAAGTAGTAAATACAATGCATTATATAAGGAAAGTCATGTGTTGCCCACATCAGATTATTTTATAATTATAATTAGTTAAACGTTACGGACATCTAGAGGAAAAACTGCGATTATTCATACCGTAAAGTTTGAATAGGAGCTCTGTGAAGCTGAGAAAGAGAACGATCTGATTCGTGAAAATAGCAATAGGTAGTAAATATTTAGTAATACGCTGAATTCAATTACATGAGTTTAAAAATCAAAAAACCCTGAAAAAAAGGCATTGATGAATCTACAATATGCGAACTTGTTAAAAGTGTCTACTTATGAAAATGTAGGATATTGTGAAAATAAATCTATATAAATAAAATTGAAAATCTGTCTGTCTGTTTGTCCCGTCATCACGGACTGAATAATATCAATTACACTCTTCAGGTTTAAACATTATTATTATTGATATATTCCGGAATTATTGATTCAGTGATTATTGATATTTTTAAGTTATTACGCCATTGTTTTATTGCGGCAAAAATTGCTGACACTCGCTTATTGTACGTTGTACGAGTAATCTTCTAGGAATGCACGGGTATATCTTCTAACATACGAGAATATAAGTAGTACATGTATATTGGCATATATTTTGATATATATTGGCATATATTGGAATCAATTGCGACCTTCTGGTATGAAGATTACGGGGATTTTTGATACTTTCAATTTATTACGTCATCTCTTTTATTTTGGCAAATATTTTTGAGACTCATATTGCAATAGGGGTAAGCTTTTACTAACACACTGGCATATTTTCTAATCTGCGGCAATATAAGTAGTACGGGGTTGCATATATTGATTCAATTCCTTTTTTTTTTGTAAATTTGCTTACAAAAGGGGCCAGGATGTTTTATTCTTCAGATCTGCCCATGAAGGTAACTTTGCATAGTGAGAACATATATTCTTAAACTTCTCTTTATGAGCAATAAATTTAATATTTTAACAGAATTTGCACATGATTGCGAATTATAAGTTTTTATATTATATACTCCGTACGAAGAACGGGTATGCTGCTAGTTAAAAATAAAGTTATATTTATAAATAATATATTGTATAAATAAAGTAAAACTGTATTTACACACTAATGTTAACTAGATATAAAAACAATCATTATATAAAATTTGCAATATTTAATACATCTATACTAATTCACAAACATTTTATTTTAATGATGATAGTTTTTAGAAATTCTCAATCCATTTGAGAAACACCTTTGTAAAAATTTAACTATTAAATTTACTCCAAATTCGTTTGAAAAGAAGCAAAAGTATTTTAAGTACATTATTGATTCTACCTTATATATTTCAAATTTTTATAAATATTAGATAACATCATGCTGCGTCTTAACTATTTTAGTCTCAGGTAATTATGAAATTAGGCTAATTTAATTTCTGCTATTACAACTAATTAACTGAATTTCGATTCTTGATAATTATTTTTCTAGATTATTTTCTTAAATTTTGTTATTATATTCTGGCTAAATTTTTTGCAGCAGTTAAATATAAAATCTCTCAATAATTGTAGAATGAGTCAAATTTAAATATTTACACATAATTACACATTATAAGCATCTGCATCTTATATTCATTTTCGAATGTTGTGAAATTAGCTTATCTTTTCAGAAAAATAATATTATTTTGCTTAATATATAGTCAGATGAAGTAAAAATTATAATGGAGGCAAACCAGAAAAGACATATTAGAAAATTGAGAAGGCAGAAAGTCTTCCGAGATACTCCAGAACTCAAAGTGAGCCATCTAATGGGCTAAATCTTTTCAGACTTAATAGCATTGTACATGGGACAGAATTAAGCCAAACTTTCATCCCCATGGAGGTAAAAAAATTAAAAGGGAGCGAAATATATTTTCAGATACTCCAGAAATCCTGCACTAACTTATAAGATTGAATATTTAAATATTTATAGTCTCGAATTGAGTATTTTTAATTTATAACAAACCGATAAAAATTCCATTCGCGAATACCATAAAGATACTTTGCAAATACAATGAAAAAAATGCTTGAAATTAAGTCTTAACAAGAAAGATCAATCATGCTTAAGGCATTGATTATGAAACACTTTCCAACTTCAATGCAATTTTATTTAAACATCTCTGAAATGCTATACATTCCTCGGTAATATTTTGAAACTTATCACAATACTACATTAATTTATTATATTTGAAAACTTAAACCTTCATTGAAAAAAATGAACTTCATTCAAATGACGGCATTGAAATATAAATTGCCTGGTTTAAATATCTTTAAAATGCGATATATTCCACGGCAATATTTTTAAAACTATCATAATACTACGATAATTTATTATATTTGAAAACTTCATCGAAAACAACTGAAATTATTTCAAATGACGTCTTGGAAAAAATAACACGTCTGGATCTCTTTATAAAAACAGGATTTCATTCATTAACTTTCTCCCAGTCATCACAATATTATAATAATTTATTTTATTTAAAAATTAAGACCATGGAGCTACAACTAATTAAACTATATGCTTAAAACTTCATCGAAAAAAATCGTCCTTATCTTTATAAAATCAATTAGTATTTCATTCATATCAGCCATGCAGACTCCATGAACTAAATTATTTTGTGTTAAAACAAATCTAATACAACTCATTCTACGTATTTTGCTGTTTACATTTAACATAAGTGAAAAATAGGCTTCGTTGTAGAAATAACCACATTCGGATAACACAAATATATAGTAGTTATAAAACACCGGTTCTGCGGCGGATCGGGGAGGTGCAGCAAGTGCAGCAGGAGGAGAGGCCCTCTTTGGGAGGAGGGTCCCTCTTTGGGAGGATTCTCTTTGGGAGGATGCCTCTTTGGAGTGGATCCTCTCAGAGGGTCTTTAGACTCCCAGGAGGGAGGATGCCTCTCAGTACCCCCCTCACCTCTTTTGGAAGTTTGGTGAGGTGCAGCACCGGATGCCTCTTTCGCAAGAGGTATGATGACTCATACGGAGTGAGTTTCACTTCACTCGGAGTCTTGAGAGGGAATGTCA
Organism: Amaurobius ferox; assembly: GCA_951213105.1. Classification (NCBI taxonomy): domain Eukaryota; kingdom Metazoa; phylum Arthropoda; class Arachnida; order Araneae; family Amaurobiidae; genus Amaurobius; species Amaurobius ferox. The sequence goes on along the minus strand of OX578145.1, from coordinate 56,647,870 downwards.
CAATCGCTGACCTGAGGAAGAGGTTTCAAGGGATGTCGCAATCGCACAATCTGGAAATGACGTGTCGCGATTGATAACCTTAGAAGTGACCTTTGACAAGAACACACGTCCTCCCTCTCTGCTGGTCAGCGACAGACTGAAAGATCTTATCAGCGTGACGTAGTTAAAGCGCCCTCTGGCGAAATTTGATGAAGTGCTGCCATCTATCGGCATTTTTTTTTTCCAAAAGAAATTAATGTTTCACTGGTCAGGAGCTGGATTCGAACTTGGATCCAGCCGATTACAAGCCGCGCGTCTTACCGCCGTGCCAAAGCACCCGTGCTACATAGAAAGTTATCTTCGAAGTGTACCTTATCAGCGGAAGTTAGATTATTTTTCGAAGTTCATTCGAATCGCTCGGTGAATAGCGATGTGTTTTAAAACAGAATGCTACGGAGTGAATATAAAATTGTGTATTATAACACTATGATTTTTTTAAAACAAATTGTATTCAGTGAAGACAAAAACAGTGTTCAGTGAATAGGATTCGACCATTCTAAGTGTTGTGCATCTAAAAACAAATGTATACACATACACAAACTTTAAAAACACGAATGTAATAATTAGCTAAAATTGTATTCAGTGGACTCTACGATTTTTTTTTTAAATAAATCTAACTATCAATACGATTTTTATAATAATAACGAAATGATTTTGAATGTTTAAAAACAAATTGATTACGGATTTCCAATGAACACACAAATTGCGTTCAGTGGACACACAAATTGTGTTCAGTGAATAGGATTCGATCCTTTTAAGTGTTGTGCATCTAAAAACAAATGTATACACATACACAAACTTTAAAAACACGAATGTAATAATTAGCTAAAATTGTATTCAGTGGACTCTATGATTTTTTAAAAAATAAATCTAACTATCAATACGATTTTTATAATAATAACGAAATGATTTCAAATGTTTAAAAACAAATTGATTACGGATTTCCAATGAACACACAAATTGTGTTCAGTGAAGACAAAAACAGTGTTCAGTGAATAGGATTCGACCATTCTAAGTGTGTGTGTATAGCAATGCGGATTTTTTTTTTTTTAAATAAATCTAACAGCATATATGATTTTTATAATAATAACGAAATGATTTCGAATGTTTAAAAACAAATTGATTACGGATTTCCAGTGGACACACAAATTGTGTTCAGTGGATAGGATTCGATCCTTTTAAGTGTTGTGTATCTAAAAACAAATTTATACACGTACACAAACTTTAAAAACACGAATGTAATAATTAGCTAAAATTGTATTCAGTGGATTTTTTTTTTAAGATAAATCTAACAGCATATTACGAAATGATTTCTTTTCTTTTTATAAAAATAATAATGAAAATTAGAACTCACAGAACGACATCTTCACAGCTTCGCGTCCAGGGGCGCGGTAGCCCATTGGTTAGCGCGCTGGAGTTGCACTCGGTAGGCCCGGGTTCGATTCCAGCCACTGCCAAAACTGCCGCCGTGTTCATGCGGAGTACGATCACGTTAAACATGTGGGTCCGAAAGTCCTTCCGAGAGGTTGGTGGTAGGGGAAGGAGGGTACGGTCCCTGTGGATTCCTCCCCCACTGGATTCCGGTCTAAATTGGGTGGCACTTCCCGACCGTCCAAACAGTTACCTTACACCTTTCTGGTAGGTCGGACGGTCTGGGTTTCAACATCAACAACAACAGCTTCGCGTCCACGCGGCAAATAAGTGATACACTCTCATTACGCTATTAAAAATTAGATCTTATCTATAATGACGTCACCAGTATGAGGTGTTGCCACCTATTTTTTCTAATAATATATTTTTAATAGTTGGATACTTCAACGGTCTGATTTGCTACACGTAATCTGAAACACATCACTTTAATGATATTGTGCATTGAATATGATTTGACCATTCTAAGTGTGTGTGTGTGATTTTTTAAAAATAAATCTAACAGTATATACGACTAATAACGAAATGATTTTTTTTCTTTTTATAAAAATAATAATGAAAATTAGAACTCACAGAACGACATCTTCACACCTTCGCGTCCACGCTGCAAATGAGTGATACACTCTCATTACGCTATTAAAAATTAGGTCTTATCTATAATGACATCAGCAGTATAAGGTGTTGCCACCTAATTTTTCTAATAATATATTTTAATAGTTGGATACTTCAAGGGTCTGATTTGGTACACCTAATCTGAAATACATCATTTTAATGATATTACACATTGAATATGATTTGACCATTCTTAAAGTGGTGGGTGTAATTGAAATATCGAAGTTTAGAATTTAACAAGCTAACGAATTTTCACCCCCAAAATTTTAGCATTCAGTTTAAATAAAACCCAGTGAATATCATTTGACCCTTTTCACATCGTAATTTTACTACCATTATAGAACTTAGAAGTGAGTGTACATTATTTTTACAGCACATCGACACTTTTAAAATCTATTGAATAGGAATAGACCATTTTGCACATACATGTACCTAGATTTCAACACCCAATATTAAAACCTACTAAACATGAAACGAATAAGTATAGTGTGAGATTTTATCGCACTAACTTTTAATCTTTTTAAATTTTTAAAAATGTCCGAAATAGTTGTATTTCATCGGTAGACATAAATTGTATGGAGTACATTTTTTATGAAAAAAATATCTGTTTCGACAGCTTTTAAAAATGGATTTCTACAGTTGTACACTACGGTTCTAGAATTTTCTAAATACGAATCGACTGTTTGAACTACCAATGGTGGTTTTACCGATGCAAATATTTACAGGACAAAAATTTCGATGAAACCGAACTTAGTTGAAGCTTCTAAGTTTGAATATTTAGAATCATTTCATATAATTTTTATATTCACATTGAAGATAGTTAACAAAGTTGGAACTCACAGAGCGACAGCTTACTGTCCACACTTCAAATGAGTGATACACTCACATCACATTATTAAAAATTAGATCTTATCTATAATGATGTCATTATGTTGACATGTTACCACCACACAATTATTCTTTCCAAATTATGCATTTTTTCTTTTTCTTTTTTTTTTTCTTTTTTTAATAACTTGCTACTGTCTTATGCTATCCATTTTTTTTTTTTTTTTCATATAAGCAGATATTCCATATACCTTCTAAATGTTAAGTTATAAATTAAAAAAAAAAGCATTAGAGGTGTATTTTACGTCTGAATTCGTCCAAGTGGAAATCCGACGCTTGCAAATACATGATTGGATCCTTACATTTCAATAGACACCACTAAAATGTGTGGATCTTATTTTGAAAAAGCTGCTCTCAGAAAGAATATGTATATGAATACATATTTTCCATAAATATACCCCCTCAATACACACAACATGCAAGCCAAAGACTCACCCAGAATACATTCCAAATCGGCTCTATAGCTTATCGTACTTATCAGTGTAACAGATAGTGACCCAAAGTTCATGTTCGAAAAAAAGCGTGATAATTGCAATGTTATTGTTTTAAACAGATCCCATATTTAAATGAAAAATTTATCAAATTATACAATACACACAAGAGCTGGAAGATCTTAACATTTCAATATTAAAGAATACTCACGAATGTTTTTTCCCCATTTAAAATTATCAAATGTTAATGCAATTTGACAAAAATTGCACAATACTTAGTGTATGACTATTAAATAAGAGCTAGGTTGTATTGCTACAACAACGTTTAAGATCATTAAACGAGTATATATATATATTTTTTAAAGAAGAATAGTATATAACTTAGTGTTTTTAAGGATAAGCGATTGTTAACATTGAATTTAAATGAAAGAGTGCCCCTCTGAGACAAGTACAGTACATTGCAATAACATTAAAAAATATGAAAGATATGTAATTAATACCCTAAAAGAAACATGTAATGAGTTTTGATATCTTAATACGAGACATTATTGACATGCACATACAAATGTCACAATTTTGTGGCTGTAGGTGCTCCATAAGACCCCTCTGCTCTTAATAAATGATCCCATTTGAATGTACATATTTAACAACACACAGAAAATGACAGGACCACAACAAAATTTTACACCTATTACAGAATAAGTCCCAACTTCGTAGATTTTTAAGAAACTACAGTCGAATTTTCACCGATTCTTAGAGATTGAAACACAACATTGTTTATGAATCTTCATACTTTAGAGAATGGAACATAAATTAGCATTTATTTTGAATGAATTCAGAATTTTGACATTGATTATAAATTTATGATTTAAACTCTGTAAAGTGTAAATATCTTTTGTTATGAAACTCACACTGTAGACATTTGATATGATTCGAATAAATCTATTTTTAATTTTTTATATTTTATTTTAAAAAGTGAGATTAGTAAACCTGTTACACTTGAATGCATAGATGCATAACTCATAACAATATAACATTTCTTAAATGGAACATGCTAAAAAAAAAAAAAAAAAATTAGCTAATGAGTATAAATAAAGAATTCAATTTGAAAGATAAAAACCATTTAATGAATCTATTATTCATGAAATACATATTAACCATTATCACTTGTACATTTAAACAAATAAGTTAAAATAATTTCCTTATCGCACTTTCATAGTCCTCCGATTTGAATGACTCGAAAAAATTTCTATCATAGCAGTAAAAGACTTCTTCACCACGCAACAAAACTTTCTTAGCAATGTTATTAATGTCAAGATTTAGAAGTACTTGTTCAGACACTCTGTCAAACATTTGTAATGGAGTGCTGTAAAGACATTCATGGTAACTTAAATCTTCAACTTGAGCAACACAGCCAACACATTTGAAAAGCTTTCTTACATGACACATGATGTTGTCATGAACACAAGAGATTAATTGTTCGAATGCAAAATTTTTGTCACAAATAAGTGATGGTAGAAAGGTTATAGTGTTATTCATTTTTAATATTTGAGCAGGAAGCCACTCTATAAATATACTTTCTCGAAGATGTATACTAATGTTGTTAACACTATTGAGTAAACATGCTATTTGATTTTTACTGTGTTAAGCAAAATTTTGAATCATATAATTGAATTATTTTCTGCAGATGCAATTTTCCGTTGTCATTGAAACAGAACAACTCATTGCGACTGACGAAAGAGGTATCTGCATATAGTATATTGAACGACCACAATTTTTGAGAAAATTCACTCCATGTAGCCGGTGACAGTGTAACACCTTCACGCGTAGGCTGTAATTCATTTCGATCGTTAGAGAGATATTTCCATATATACACTTTTAACTTCCCATGACGAAGTTTCAAATACACATACACATTAGAACCTAAATGCCAACGACGGAGTGCATCTTGCATAAAATCTGAAGAAGTAGATTCAGTCGAAACTGATTCTCCATTGGAAGATAACAGTCCACTATGTGTTAGAGCACAAGAAAGCAGATCTTGAGTTGGGTTTTCAACCTCGGTGAGAACTTGTGAATTGACAACGGTAGATGTTTCTGCTGGGGTTTTGGAAGACATGAGATAGGTTTCTAACCAATCCACAGCAAATTTTTGTGAGGGTGAATTAATCACATCTGAGACAATGTCCACAGATTTTGTTTCTTCTAGGGTAGGAACAGTCAACTCCTCACTATTTACACTAGAAATTATTTGCTCGAGTGATGGCATACTTTGAATTTTAGGCATTCTTTTTAGATAGTAACATTCAACTACGATATTCACAGTATAAGATTTATTTTTTAAAACACTAACATCTTAAAACATTATAATTTTGTCACAGCTATGAGCGAAGCAAATCTATCCACACAACGTCCAAAGTTGAAATGACTTATCAAACAACTTCATAAGTATAATCACGTAACCTAAATCGAGTGTCGTGTGCAAACAGATCACATAAGATATGAAGTGATTAGAACTTATAATTTTTAATGAATCGTACAACATTAGATTGTGGTAAATACAATTGTTATCTACATGAGAAAATTTCTATATTATTTCATTCAGCTTCGAAATCATAGAGTGAAAATATGTACCAAACTTACTTAAAGTTCCGAATTTTAAATCACATTAACATTATATACTTAGAAAAATTTTATATATATTTTTATAACTTTAGGTGATATGTATCACGCGGAATATACAAGAATAACTACCAAAAACACGAAAATAACTAACAGTATGAGGCCTTCACAAGTCGGCATCCAAACTAGAAATGAACGATAAACACACTAATTGCAACAATTAGATGAGAGCTTATCAGTTCTTATCTTATCTAAGATTCCACATAAAATGACGTCATCACTCCAAAGTTCACAAGATGACGTCATTGGACCAAGGTTCGCAAGATAGTCATTTAGCCTTTTAAAATTAAGAAGTAATTAAAATTTTTTTAATTACTATTGATTTTTAATTACTTCTTAAGTAGTGTGTTTATCGTTCATTTCTAGTTTCGATGCCGACTTGTGAAGGCCTCATACTGTTAGTTATTTTCGTGTTTTTGGTAGTTATTCTTGTATATTCCGCGTGATACATATCACCTAAAGTTATAAAAATATATATAAAATTTTTCTAAGTATATAATGTTAATGTGATTTAAAATTCGGAACTTTAAGTAAGTTTGGAAAATATTTTCACTCTATGATTTCGAAGCTGAATGAAATAATATAGAAATTTTCTCATGTAGATAACAATTGTATTTACCACAATCTAATGTTGTACGATTCATTAAAAATTATAAGTTCTAATCACTTCATATCTTATGTGATCTGTTTGCACACGACACTCGATTTAGGTTACGTGATTATACTTATGAAGTTGTTTGATAAGTCATTTCAACTTTGGACGTTGTGTGGATAGGTTTGCTTCGCTCATAGCTGTGACAAAATTATAATGTTTTAAGATGTTAGTGTTTTAAAAAATAAATCTTATACTGTGAATGTCGTAGTTAATGTTACTATCTAAAAAGAATGCCTAAAATTCAAAGTATGCCATCACTCGAGCAAATAATTTCTAGTGTAAATAGTGAGGAGTTGACTGTTCCTACCCTAGAAGAAACAAAATCTGTGGACATTGTCTCAGATGTGATTAATTCACCCTCACAAAAATTTGCTGTGGATTGGTTAGAAACCTATCTCATGTCTTCCAAAACCCCAGCAGAAACATCTACCGTTGTCAATTCACAAGTTCTCACCGAGGTTGAAAACCCAACTCAAGATCTGCTTTCTTGTGCTCTAACACATAGTGGACTGTTATCTTCCAATGGAGAATCAGTTTCGACTGAATCTACTTCTTCAGATTTTATGCAAGATGCACTCCGTCGTTGGCATTTAGGTTCTAATGTGTATTTGAAACTTCGTCATGGGAAGTTAAAAGTGTATATATGGAAATATCTCTCTAACGATCGAAATGAATTACAGCCTACGCGTGAAGGTGTTACACTGTCACCGGCTACATGGAGTGAATTTTCTCAAAAATTGTGGTCGTTCAATATTCTATATGCAGATACCTCTTTCGTCAGTCGCAAAGAGTTGTTCTGTTTCAATGACAACGGAAAATTGCATCTGCAGAAAATAATTCAATTATATGATTCAAAATTTTGCTTAACACAGTGTCATATTACCTTAGATAAAAATCAAATAGCATGTTTACTCAATAGTGTTAACAACATTAGTATACATCTTCGAGAAAGTATATTTATAGAGTGGCTTCCTGCTCAAATATTAAAAATTAAGAACACTATACCTTTCTACCATCACTTATTTGTGACAAAAATTTTGCATTCGAACAATTAATCTCTTGTGTTCATGACAACATCATGTGTCATGTAAGAAAACTTTTCAAATGTGTTGGCTGTGTTGCTCAAGTTGAAGATTTGAGTTACCATGAATGTCTTTACAGCACTCCATTACAAATGTTTGACAGAGTGTCTGAACAAGTACTTCTAAATCTTGACATTAATAACATTGCTAAGAAAGTTTTGTTGCGTAGTGAAGAAGTCTTTTACTGCTATGATAGAAATTTTTTCGAGTCATTCAAATCGGAGGACTATGAAAGTGCGATAAGGAAATTATTTTAACTTATTTGTTTAAATGTACAAGTGATAATGGTTAATATGTATTTCATGAATAATAGATTCATTAAATGGTTTTTATCTTTCAAATTGAATTCTTTATTTATACTCATTAGCTAATTTTTTTTTTTTTTTTTAGCATGTTCCATTTAAGAAATGTTATATTGTTATGAGTTATGCATCTATGCATTCAAGTGTAACAGGTTTACTAATCTCACTTTTTAAAATAAAATATAAAAAATTAAAAATAGATTTATTCGAATCATATCAAATGTCTACAGTGTGAGTTTCATAACAAAAGATATTTACACTTTACAGAGTTTAAATCATAAATTTATAATCAATGTCAAAATTCTGAATTCATTCAAAATAAATGCTAATTTATGCTCCATTCTCTAAAGTATGAAGATTCATAAACAATGTTGTGTTTCAATCTCTAAGAATCGGTGAAAATTCGACTGTAGTTTCTTAAAAATCTACGAAGTTGGGACTTATTCTGTAATAGGTGTAAAATTTTGTTGTGGTCCTGTCATTTTCTGTGTGTTGTTAAATATGTACATTCAAATGGGATCATTTATTAAGAGCAGAGGGGTCTTATGGAGCACCTACAGCCACAAAATTGTGACATTTGTATGTGCATGTCAATAATGTCTCGTATTAAGATATCAAAACTCATTACATGTTTCTTTTAGGGTATTAATTACATATCTTTCATATTTTTTAATGTTATTGCAATGTACTGTACTTGTCTCAGAGGGGCACTCTTTCATTTAAATTCAATGTCAACAATCGCCTATCCTTAAAAACACTAAGTTATATACTATTCATCTTTAAAAAAATTATATATGTACTCGTTTAATGATCTTAAACGTTGTTGTAGCAATACAACCTAGCTCTTATTTAATAGTCATACACTAAGTATTGTGCAATTTTTGTCAAATTGCATTAACATTTGATAATTTTAAATGGGGAAAAAACATTCGTGAGTATTCTTTAATATTGAAATGTTAAGATCTTCCAGCTCTTGTGTGTATTGTATAATTTGATAAATTTTTCATTTAAATATGGGATCTGTTTAAATCAATAACATTGCAATTATCTCGCTTTGCGAACATGAACTTTGGGTCACTATCTGTTACACTGATAAGTACGATAAGCTATGGAGCCGATTTGGAATGTATTCTGGGTGAGTCTTTGGCTTGCATGTTGTGTGTATTGAGGGGGTATATTTATGGAAAATATGTATTCATATACATATTCTTTCTGAGAGCAGCTTTTTCAAAATAAGATCCACACATTTTAGTGGTGTCTATTGAAATGTAAGGATCCAATCATGGATTTGCAAGCGTCGGATTTCCACTTGGACGAATTCAGACGTAAAATACACCTCTAATGCTTTTTTTTTTTAAATTATAACTTAACATTTCGCAGGTATATGGAATATCTGCTTATATATAAAAAAAAAATGGATAGCATAAGACAGTAGCAAGTTATTAAAAAAAAAAAAGAAAAAGAAAAAGGAAAAATGCATAATTTGGAAAGAATAATTGTGTGGTGGTAACATGTCAACATAATGACATCATTATAGATAAGATCTAATTTTTAATAATGTGATGTGAGTGTATCACTCATTTGAAGTGTGGACAGTAAGCTGTCGCTCTGTGAGTTCCAACTTTGTTAACTATCTTCAATGTGAATATAAAAATTATATGAAATGATTCTAAATATTCAAACTTAGAAGCTTCAACTAAGTTCGGTTTCATCGAAATATTTGTCCTGTAAATATTTGCATCGGTAAAACCACCATTGATAGTTCAAACAGTCGATTCGTATTTAGAAAATTCTAGAACCGTAGTGTACAACTGTAGAAATCTATTTTTAAAAGCTGTCGAAACAGATATTTTTTTCATAAAAAATGTACTCCATACAATTTATGTCTACCGATGAAATACAACTATTTCGGACATTTTTAAAAATTTAAAAAGATTAAAAGTTAGTGCGACAAAATCTCACACAATGCATATTCGTTTCATGTTTAGTAGGTTTTAATATTGGGTGTTGAAATCTAGGTACATGTATGTGCAAAATGGTCTATTCCTATTCAATAGATTTTAAAAGTGTCGATGTGCTGTAAAAATAATGTACACTCACTTCTAAGTTCTATAATGGTAGTAAAATTACGATGTGAAAAGGGTCAAATGATATTCACTGGGTTTTATTTAAACTGAATGCTAAAATTTTGGGGGTGAAAATTCGTTAGCTTGTTAAATTCTAAACTTCGATATTTCAATTACACCCACCACTTTAAGAATGGTCAAATCATATTCAATGTGTAATATCATTAAAATGATGTATTTCAGATTACGTGTACCAAATCAGACCCTTGAAGTATCCAACTATTAAAATATATTATTAGAAAAATTAGGTGGCAACACCTTATACTGCTGATGTCATTATAGATAAGACCTAATTTTTAATAGCGTAATGAGAGTGTATCACTCATTTGCAGCGTGGACGCGAAGGTGTGAAGATGTCGTTCTGTGAGTTCTAATTTTCATTATTATTTTTATAAAAAGAAAAAAAAATCATTTCGTTATTAGTCGTATATACTGTTAGATTTATTTTTAAAAAATCACACACACACACTTAGAATGGTCAAATCATATTCAATGCACAATATCATTAAAGTGATGTGTTTCAGATTACGTGTAGCAAATCAGACCGTTGAAGTATCCAACTATTAAAAATATATTATTAGAAAAAATAGGTGGCAACACCTCATACTGGTGACGTCATTATAGATAAGATCTAATTTTTAATAGCGTAATGAGAGTGTATCACTCATTTGCCGCGTGGACGCGAAGCTGTGAAGATGTCGTTCTGTGAGTTCTAATTTTCATTATTATTTTTATAAAAAGAAAAAAAATCATTTCGTTATATGCTGTTAGATTTATTTAAAAAAAAAATCCACTGAATACAATTTTAGCTAATTATTACATTCGTGTTTTTAAAGTTTGTGTACGTGTATAAATTTGTTTTTAGATACACAACACTTAAAAGGATCGAATCCTATCCACTGAACACAATTTGTGTGTCCACTGGAAATCCGTAATCAATTTGTTTTTAAACATTCGAAATCATTTCGTTATTATTATAAAAATCATATATGCTGTTAGATTTATTTAAAAAAAAAAAAAAATCCGCATTGCTATAAACACACACACACACACACTTAGAATGGTCGAATCCTATTCACTGAACACTGTTTTTGTCTTCACTGAACACAATTTGTGTGTTCATTGGAAATCCGTAACCAATTTGTTTTTAAACATTTGAAATCATTTCGTTATTATTATAAAAATCGTATTGATAGTTAGATTTATTTAAAAAAAAATCGTAGAGTCCACTGAATACAATTTTAGCTAATTATTACATTCGTGTTTTTAAAGTTTGTGTATGTGTATACATTTGTTTTTAGATGCACAACACTTAAAAGGATCGAATCCTATTCACTGAACACAATTTTTGTGTCCACTGAACACAATTTGTTTGTTCATTGGAAATCCGTAATCAATTTGTTTTTAAACATTCAAAATCATTTCGTTATTATTATAAAAATCGTATTGATAGTTAGATTTATTTAAAAAAAAAAATCGTAGAGTCCACTGAATACAATTTTAGCTAATTATTACATTCGTGTTTTTAAAGTTTGTGTATGTGTATACATTTGTTTTTAGATGCACAACACTTGGAATGGTCGAATCCTATTCTCTGAACACTGTTTTTGTCTTCACTGAATACAATTTGTTTTAAAAAAATCATAGTGTTATAATACACAATTTTATATTCATTACGTAGCATTCTGTTTTAAAACACATCGCTATTCACCGAGCGATTCGAATGAACTTCGAAAAATAATCTAACTTCCGCTGATAAGGTACACTTCGAAGATAACTTTCTATGTAGCACGGGTGCTTTGGCACGGCGGTAAGACGCGCGGCTTGTAATCGGCTGGATCCAAGTTCGAATCCAGCTCCTGACCAGTGAAACATTAATTTCTTTTGGAAAAAAAATGCCGATAGATGGCAGCACTTCATCAAAATTCGCCAGAGGGTGCTTTAACTACGTCACGCTGATAAGATCTTTCAGTCTGTTGCTGACCAGCAGAGAGGGAGGACGTGTGTTCTTGTCAAAGGTCACTTCTAAGGTTATCAATCGCGACACGTCATTTCCAGATTGTGCGATTGCGACATCCCTTGAAACCTCTTCCTCAGGTCAGCGATTGTGACATTCCCTCTCAAGACTCCGAGTGAAGTGAAACTCACTCCGTATGAGTCATCATACCTCTTTCGAAAGAGGGCAATTGCGAAAGAGGCATCCTCCCAAGAGAGGCATCCGGTGCTGCACCTCACCAAACTTCCAAAAGAGGGGAGGGGGGTACTGAGAGGCATCCTCCCTCCTGGGGGTCTAAAGACCCTCTGAGAGGATCCACTCCAAAGAGGCATCCTCCCAAAGAGGGACCCTCCTCCCACAGAGGGCCTCTCCTCCTGCTGCACCTCCCCGATCCGCAGCAGAACCGGTGTTTTATAACTACATATATATTGTATTTGCGTTGTTTCAGTATGTAGATGCACAGAATATAAGCAAAAATAAAGTAGTTTTATGACGGATACAACACTCAATATGAATTAAAAAGAACTTAAAAAATCACGATTTTGAAAAAAGATGGATGCCATATATCATTTTGATGTAAGTCATGTGATCGTTTCATATCATGGTCACGTGATCGTTTCATATAAGATGTGCAATTATTATTTTAATTTTTATTTAAAAAACTACTGAATATATTTCGCTGAATTTTTTTTATATATTTTATGGAACAATTTGAATATTACCTAAAATTTTCGAAGCAATTTGTGAATTTTAAATCCACTTAAAAAATGTTTGAAAAATTAGGTCCCATAGGGCTCAATGTATTTCATTTTTTCAACCCGGGTTCAATCCAAAACTAATAGGGTGATACTATTCATTTATATTCCCATAGGTCCTACAGACCGTCTGAACAACAAACTAAAATTTCATTTTGATTAAGTCATTTTTACGGCAGTTATCGTGCTAACGGACAGACAGACAGAATGAACAAAGTCATAAACACTTTTCAACTTTGTTGTAAAGTGTTAAAAAAAGGATTAATTATTGAGAAATATGTTTCCTTTTTATATGTAATATCGTGGGATAAATTTGTTGACATCCTTCTCATAGATATAGTTCGTTTCGTTCACGAGATAAGATACCTTGTGTAACAGTTTCGTATTTTGACGATAGCAATTTACAAACAGTTATATGATTTTCTTTATTTTTGTCTGTAAAGCTTGGCAACAAATTTGGCGAACTTTGTTTCGGATTTAGCGACAATATGACGCTAAGTTAACGAAAATGGCACCAAATTGATGAATTAATTACGCAGACATGCGATGGAAAAGTTGTTTGAGAATTAATTACTAATAGATTTTTTGGTGCTCAGTTTAGAAAATATAGTAATAAAAATTCCGTCACCCACAAATTTTACCAAATTTCAAATTTTTAGTAGTATTTGGACTAAAATTAAGCTCTTTGGTTAGCAGTGCGCCTTATTTTAATAATAAAAATAAATATAGTTATCTTAATTCTCCATTATTTGCAGATAATTAGTTGTATAAGTGCTTTATTGACGTGCATTTTTATGTCAAATAAGGAAATTTTCAAGAAACTTCTCATTCTTGAGATCAGGGAGGAATCTGTGGAACTGCTGGATTCGAGACTAAACAAAAAAATCTGATGTGGGCAACACATGACTTTCCTTATATAATGTAATGAAATTACTACTTTTATAGTAAAAAAAAAGTTTTTCTTATAGTAGATAATAATATTCTTTCAACGAAATTGAATTTTCAACAATTGGTCGTCATTTTCATTGATTTTTATCCATTTGGCGAGAATTTCGTTAATTTAGCAACATTTCAAAAAGTCGCCAAGTTGGCGACATTCCGCCAAAATCTCGCAAAGCGTTATGGACGAAGAAATAAGTTATTCTTATAGGTTAATAGTTATTCTTAGTTCAATAGAAAATATTTTTTTTTAATTTTATATGACTTTTTGATAATTTTTTTGAAAAATGTGCAATATCTCGAGAACGGTTCATGTTAGCGTTCTAATATTTATGTCAATCGTTTTCTAATGAAAAATTACATAAGAAATGTCTATTTCCGTAACTTTATTAATGGTTTTGATTTTTTGACGATTTTTTCAAAATTTCATTTGAAAATTTAGGGGGGTTCTGAACATTCGATTGCGTTTAAAAACAATAGGCTTCCAGTGCCTACGGATTGTGATTTTTATACCAAACTTGGTTTGAATCGGTCCTTTCGTTCGTCAGTTATCGTCTCCACAGACTCACTGACACACACGCACACACACACACACACACATACTTCCATACACACACACATACTTTCACACACACACACACACACACAGGCATATCTTCAAAAATGTTTGATTCGTGATCAGGGATGCTTGAAACGTGCTCTCCCGTCGAAAACTTGAATTCGAATTTTCGACCCCGTCACAATACTTTCCTTATACATTATGTATATAAGGAAAGTAAAAAATGTTATTCGCATAGTAGATACTTATATTCTTTTCAAGATATTGAATTTCTTTCATTAGTCGTCATTTTAATTGATTTTGCGTCATTTTTATCAATTTAGCGAGTTTTTCGTTAATTTAGCAACATTTAAAAAAGTCACCAAGTTGGCGACATTCCACCAAAATCGTCGCCAAAATCTCGCCAAGCGTTATGGATGAAGAAATAAATTATTCTTACAGCAGAAAAATGACTATTGGCGTTCAAATACAAAAGTATTATTCAAAGTACCTTTTTTCATGAATGGAACGAGCTAGTTCCACTAGAATGATGTCACCCAATTTATCGCATGGTATTACATATAAAAAGTGAACATGTGTCTCAATAAGAAATATTTTTTTTTTTAATTTTATATGACTTTTTGATAAATTTTTTTTTAAATGTGTAATATCTCGAGAACGGTTCATGTTAGAGTTCTAAAATTTATGTCAATCGTTTTCTAATGAAAAATTACATAAGAAATGTGTATTTGCGTAACTTTATTAGCGGTTTTGATATTTTAACGAATTTTTCAAAATTTCACTCGAAAATTTAGGCTGGTTCTGAACATTCGATTGCATATAAGAACAATAGGCTTCCAGTGTTTACAGATTGTGATTTTTGTACCAAATTTCGTCCGAATCGGTTAATTCGTTCGTCAGTTATCGTCTCCACAGTCTCACTGACACACACACACAGACATCACTTCAAAAATGTTTGATTCGTGATCAGGGATGTCTGAAACGTGCTCTCCCGTCGAAAACTCGAATTCGAATTTTCGACCCCGTCACAATACTTTCCTTATACATTATGTATATGAGGAAAGTAATAATTTGTTAGTCCCTGGCACATTTACATGATTTAAATATCTAGAAAGAGATTGATTTTTCCCCATGCTTTTGAGAAGTAGGTGGTTTACCAACCTTCAAACGACATGTGTCAAAATTTCATGACATTCTGACAATTAGTTTATAGGTTGCAATGATTTTAGTGACCTTAGTTTTGTAATTTTCAAAACAATGGATAAAAAAGAATTTCGTATGTTGATTAAACATTGTTTTTTGATGGGGAAAAATACTCTTGAAGCCAAGCAGTGTCTTGATAAGCGTTATGGAGACTCTGCACCAGGGAAATCAACTATTATTGACTGGTATGCTGAATTTAAACGCGGTCCTACAAACACCGACGATGCTGAACGCTCTAATCGCAAAAAATCGGCAGTTATTCCGGAAAACATAAAAAAAGTCCACAGAATAGTTTTGAAAGACCGTAAAGTGAAGTTGCATTAGATAGGTGACACCTTAAAGATATCAGAAAGTAGTGTCTTTACAATTTTACACGAAAATTTGAGCATACGTAAGTTGCTTTCGAAGTGGGTGCCGCGCTTGCTCACACCGGACCAAAAATAACAACGCGTCGACTATTCAGAGCGCTGTTTGGAGCTGTTCAAGCGAGATAAGAAGGATTTATTGCATCGGTATGCGACAATGGATAAAACATAGATCCATTACTACACACCTGAATCAAAAAGATCGTCAGTTGAGTGGACAGCAGCCGGTGAAAGTCGTCGAAAGCGACCCCAAACCCAAAAGTCAGCTGACAAGGTTATGGCAACCGTATTTTGGGACGCGCATGGTATTTTGTTCATCAACTATCTTGAGAAAGGTAAAACTATCAATAGCGAATAATCCATGGCATTATTGGATTGATTGAGTGCAGAAATCCAGAAAAAACGGCCTCACATACAAAAGAAAAAGTGCTGTTCCATCAAGACAATGCCCTGTGTCACAAGTCCATGAAAACGATGGTCAAATTATATGAATTACGCTTCGAATTGCTTCCTCATACACTGTACTCTCCATATCTGGCCCCCAGCGACTACAGGCTTTTTGCAGACATCAAAAAGATGTTTCAGGGAAAGAAATCTGGCTCAATTGAAGAAGTGATTGCCGACACTGAGGTCTATTTTGAGAGCAAAGACAAATCGTACTACAAAAAATCTGATGTGGGCAACACATGACTTTTCTTAAATAATGTAATGAATTTACTAATTTTACAGTAAAAAAATAGGTTTCTCTTATAGTATATACTAATATTTTTTCCAAGATATTGAATTTTCGACAATTAGTCGTCATTTTCATTGATTTAGCGTCATTTTTATCCATTTGGCGAGATTTTCGTTGATTTGGCAACATTTCAAAAAGTCGCCAAGTTGGCGACATTCCGCCAAATTCGTCGAGAAAATATCGCCAAGCGTTATGGATGAAGAAATAAATTATTCTTACTGCAGACAAATGACTATTGGCGTTCAAATACAAAAGTATTACTCAAAGTATCTTTTCCATGAATGGAACGAGCTAGATCCACGAGAATGGTGTCACCCAATTTATCGTATGGTATTACATATGAAAAGTGAACATGTTTCTCAATAGGAAATATTTTTTATTTTATTATAACTTTTTGATATTTTTTTTGAAAAATGTACAATATCTCGAGAACGGTTCATGTTAGCGTTCTGAAATTTATGTCAATCGTTTTATAATGAAAAATTACATAAGAAATGTCTATTTTCGCAACTTTATTAGTGGTTTTGATTTTTTGAGGATTTTTTCAAAATTTTATTCGAAAATTTAGGGGGGTTCTGAACATTCGATTGCGTTTAAAAACAATAGGCTTCCAGTGTTTACGGATTGTGATTTTTGTACCAAATTTGGTTCGAATCGGTTCATTCGTTCGTCAGTTATCGTCTCCACAGACTCACTGACACACACACACACACACACACACACACTTTCACACACACACACACACACACGCACACACACACACACGCAGACATCACTTCAAAAATGTTTGATTCGTGATCAGGGATGCTTGAAACGTGCTCTCCCGTCGAAAACTCGAATTCGAATTTTCGACCCCGTCACAATACTTTCCTTATACATTATGTATATAAGGAAAGTAAAAAGGCATCAAAAAGTTAGAGGAGCGTTGGAATGAATGTATCACTATTGAAGGAGAGTATGTTGATGAATAAAGTCGAATTTCTAAAAAATAAATTGTTTTTCTTAGTTAGACCGGAGACTTATTGAGTGGGCCTTGTATATTCCCGTACTGAAAAGCATATTCAATGAAATATATGAAGTCACCAATTGAAGGCTGTTAATCGATTCTTCAAAAAAAAAGCCTGAAAGTTGTGTTTCTCCATAATAACAATAAATGCGCGCTTCAGTATGAGTAGAACATTATATGCATTTGAAAAAACGATACGAAGATATAACCTTCATTCTCTTTAAAATTAAGTACAATGATCGTAGATGGACAGTTTACGGTGATCTTAATGTCATATCTGCGATTTTGGTACAGTAACGTGGATACACTAAATACCCGTGTTTTTTGTGTAAGTAGGACTACCGAAATTGACAGCAAAACTGGATCAAAAAGAAATGGTCTTAAAGAGTCATATTAGAATCTGCCAGTAAAAATGTTTTACATGCAACTTTGGTTGCACTGGAAAAATTATTTTACCCCTGCTTCACCTAAAGATGAGATTAATGAAGAAATTTGTCAAAGCTTTGTCGAAAGAGAGAGAGAGTGTTTTAAATACATCTGTGCAACATATCGGAGATATTCTACAGAAAAATTGAAAAAAGGTATTTTTGTCGGTCTAGACATCAGGAAACTTCCGAAGGAGAAACTCTTTTAAAAAATGGAAACTCTTGAGAAAACAGCGTGGAAAGATTTCAAAGCGTTGGTGACCAAATGTTTAGGAGATCCATATATAATGATTGGGGAATACATTCTGCAGAAATTGAAGGATTTTAGATGCTCCATGGGCTTCTTCTTCTTCTTAGACCCAGACCGTCCGACCTATCCAAATGTGTAAGGTAGCTAGCTACCTTACACCTTGGACGGTCGAGAAGTGCTACCCACTTCAGACCGGAATCAGTGGGAGAGGCTGTCACAGAGACCGTACCCTCCTTCCCCTACCACCATCCTCTCAAAAGGACTTACGGATCCATATGTTTAACGCGATCCTACTCTACGTGAAGACTATATCGTGATCCTACTCTACAGCGGCAGTTTTGACAGTGGCGAGAATCGAACCCGGACCGTCTGAGTGCAATTCCCGCGCGTTAACCACTGGGCTGTCGCGCCACCGCTCCATGGGCTTAAAACTACACTTTATCAACTCTCACTTAGACTGTTTTCTTGAAAATCTTAGACAGCTGTCAGCGAAGAACAAGGAGATCAATTCCGCCAAGACATCCAGGAGATGGAAAAAAGGTATAGGGGCAGATGGAATACCAACATGATGGCAGACTATTGCTGGATGTTGCACAGAGACGACCTAGGAAGATATTTTACCAGAAATAGTTCGAAACGAAGCTTTGAAGGAAAAAGCAAAAGCTACCACAAGGAAATATAACTACGTATCAGGATCTATATTAATCCTTAATTAAAAGATACGTTTCCAATACTTTCATTCCAAAAATATTTACTAAAAATTTTAAACAATGTAAATTTACTTAATATAATGCATTTTAAAGCTGTTGTCCTAAAATATTTAGATCAATTTTGGTAAAGATCCTTACGTAATAGATAAAAATGGAAGTGATGTTTGAAATTGTCAGCCAAAAATATATCATAAACAGTTAATAGCTACTAGACAATATTTCTGGACACTAATTTTGCAGGCCTGTGCTATTAAAATAATTTAATTATTCTAAAATTGCGTGAAAGGAAGTAAATTATGTACTTCGAAATATTTTTACATGTTGCTATCCATAAAAGCGCCAAAATTACAATTCAACGTTAAAAATATTATATCGTGGATCTTATACATTATTTTTTCACTGATAAAAAATACATTTATTTCACTATGTAGGGAAAGTCATGTGCTGCCCACATCAGATACGTTTTTATTGTCCACAAAATCGCGGTCTGTAGTTAATACCTGTACCTACTTTTTTTCATTTATTTTATGTAACGGTTCTCTTTGAGGAATGTAATGTTAATTTTAATTAAATATAAAAAAATAAGATATAAAATGAATAAATTTCAAAATACTTTCTTAAGTAGATGGGAATGATAAATACACATTAATTCCGTTCAATAGCAGTTACTGTGTCCTCTATGAGAACTAAACTACATACCAACAAATCTCAGTTTTTTATGTTTTATTTTTAATAATTTTTTCATCTGTCATAAGTACTATATCAAACACAAACATATAGACAATATTGAAATATACTGAAGATTGTTTGTAAAAATACCGAAAATTCACTATCGCTACAAAGATTTTTGTGACTTCTACTAAAAGAAGTATAAAGATAATTAAATTAAATACTGATATTCGAAATGCAAAAATACTTTACTGCATTTTTTTATCCACAGTTATATAAAATGCAAAAATAAACAAATCAGTAAATAAAATAAATAAGTAAATATTTTAGTAAGTAAATCATTTTTTTTCATTTTATAATTTAAAAAATTGCATACTGAAAAATGTATGCTCAATTTTTTTTTCAGGTTTTAGTTCTGAATTTAAATTTAAACAACATTAAAAAATATATAATTTTGCTACATGTACTGAAATACAAAGATCTTTATAAAAATGAGCTCTAATAATGTATGCTTGGAAAAATTCGGCGTAATTAACGGAAATATATTTGATTAAATGTTGTAATTTTACGAATGCAAAATGTGTACTAATTTAGAACTAAGTAAAAAAAGATATAAGTATTTCATTAAGGGAGTCGATACAAAAATTTTTTGTTACTACTCTATGGAACTTGTGTAAGCAATTTCTAATCAAATATTCATTTATAATTCAAATTATTACTCCTAAATTAAAAATGTATATTACTTTAAGTATAATTTAATATATCACTTTTATACACATATAAAAAATGATGATATGTATGCTAATTTGATTAACTACGAAATATTAGCGCTTTATCTGAATAATTATGTTTCCTTTCAATTTGAAATAATCCGTATATTTTTAACAAAATGTGAATGTTTACTTACGACATACAAGTATATATAAAAGGTTTTATTTTTAAAAATATAGAATTTTCAATAAGATAACAATATGAGTGCTATATGGCAATTTAAAAATCTGATATGGGCAGCACATTACTTTCCTTATATGACGCAATGAATTTACTACTTTTACAGTTAAAAAATAATGTCTCCACGGTAGTGTGTTTTTATCGTTGAATTGCACATTTGGCAATTTTCCGGATGACAGTATTTAAAATTATTTCAAAGTACCCAATTAACTTGTATTTCGAGCAACTCTATATAAACAATTATCAATATTGATAGCATCTTCAATAAGCCATATAGTTCATATATAAAAATTTTTAATAATTAATTCATCAATCAGACATCATTTTCATTAATTTAGCTTCATGTTTGCAACTTTGACGATATTTTTGTCAATCTGGGGCGAAATATCGCCAAGTTGGCTCTACTTTGCTAAATTTCTCGCTAAGTTCGCCAAATGCATCACCAAGTGTTATAGACAAACGGAAAGAAGAGCATTTCTTATATACTAAAAGATATGCCCGTCATAAGACGGAAATCAGAATTTGCGATATTTTACTTTCCATTTGACGTCATTTTTATCAATTTCGCGATATTTTTGTCACTTTGGCAATATTTAAAATAGTCGCCAAGTTGGCGGATTCCTGCTAAATTTCTCGCCAAACGTTATGGACGAAATGAGAAATTAGTTATTCTTATAGTCTACACTTATGTTCTTTACAAGATATTGAACTTTCATCAATTAGTCTTCTTTTTCATTGATATGAAGACTAATTGATGGATAATTGCGCAATATACATCATTTCTATAAATTTGGAGTTATTTTCGTTATCTTGGTAACATTTAAAAAGTCGTCAAGTTGGCGACATTCCACCAAATTCGTCGCTAAAATCTCGCCAAGCATTATGCACGGAGAGATAAGTTATTCTTATAGCCGATGAATGACTATTGACGCCCAATTACAAAAGTATTACCCAACGCATCTTCTCTTATAAATGGAACGATCTATATCCACAAGAATAATGTCACTAATTTATCGCATAATATTACATATGAAAAGTGAACATATTTCACAGTAGTTAATATGTTTTTTATTTTACCAAATTTTTTGTTACATTTATATGAAAAATGTGCAATATCTCAAAAACGGTTCATGCTAGCGTTTTAAAGTTTATGTCAATCGTTTCCTAAAGACAAATTACATGAGAAATGACTACTTGCGTAATTTTATTAAGGGTTTTGAATTTTTGATGATTTTTCAAAATTTAACTTAAAAATTTTGGGGGGGTTCTGAACATTCGATTGCGTATAAAATTATAGACTTCCAGCATTCACGGATTGTAAATTTTGAACCAAATTTCGTTCGAATCGCTCCATTCGTCCGTGAGATATCGTCTCCAAAGCCCCCCCCCCCCCCCACATACACACATCATCTCAAAAACGTTTGATTTGTATTCCGGGATGCTTGAAACGTGCTCTCCCATTGGAAACTGGAATTCGAATTTTCGTCCCCGTCACAATACTTTTCTGACACATTATGCACTTTCCTGACACATTATATAAGGAAAGTAACAAGTATAAAATAATTGTGTGTAGCTGTATGTGTTTCCGTCTGTCCAATGCTTACATTCACTCTTTCTAAAACACTAATTCATTAAATTTCGCAAAATTTGGCAAATAAGTCACTCGTGAGCTGCCCTGAATTTGATTAGATTTTGGTACAATTTGAAAAAAAAAAAAATAAACTAGCAATTTTGCGAAACCGCCCGCAAAAATCATTTGTTTCCACCCTAGCTGAAAAACGAATTGACCAAATTTCACAAAACTTGGTAGATAAGTCACTTGTTAGTAACCTAGATGCTGCTTAGATTAGAACCTGTCATTTTTTGAAAATGACAACATAAGCTTAAATATATCAATTAAATGCTTGATTTACACGTAATTTTTGACGACAAAATATAAAACCAACTCCTTAACTTTAGAACCAACCGTTCTTAACATGTTATTTCTTTTTGTTTTGAATTTCTGCTTCATCGTCTTTGAAAATACGCACAGTCTCTAATTGAAAACTAAAATTGAATTAAATCTGCCAATTCAGCACTGCAAATTTTAAATAATTATCCTTGTTATTTTGTGAAATTTAATTCAATGTAATGAATTATGAAAGAAGAAAAAAATAAATTATGGCCACCCTCTATTTGAATCCATTGTGCATATTTAATGTATTCACAATGTACGAGGAAGCAACAATGCCCGTCAAAGTTATTTATAAGTGTCCAACACCCAAAAATGCCAAATCCTTGAGCAATTTAATCACAATGTAGGAAAGCAACAATGCCCGTCAAAAATATTTCTAAATGCCAAACGACCAAAAATTTCAAATCTTCATGCAAAAGTGTCATTTTAAACTCATTAACCCAAATGTTTGAATAACCATAAATTGAACTTGAGTAAAATTATATTTTAATTTGAACTGGAAAGAATAATTTCATCAAGCTTGACCTCCCAGCTCGCTACGCTCATTTCATGAGTTAAGAGTCTTTGTCTCCTACTTCCTGGCGCTCGCAATCTATGCGCTTCCTGGCGCTCCTGGCGCTCGCAATCTATGTCCTGCCGCCTGCTTTTAAGAACGAGTGCTTATTATATAACGAACAAACGAAAAATTTTCATAACTGTATGTTTTGTCATTTGTTCGTAATGCAGTGACAAAATGTCATGTTACGATTTCAGTATAGAGAGACTTACAACAGTGAAACATATAATTGTTTCGAAATATAACAACTGAATTGTAAAGTTCGTGACAATAATAGTTTCAAATCTTCACCCGTAAAGAAAAAATTGTTCATAAAAATGTGCATAAAAATTGAATAACTTATTAACTAAATCGGAATTTAATAATTTTCTTGCCTGGGACTTAAGCATGCGGACCACAACCTAGGAATATATACTCAAACATGTTCCAGGTCTAGCTCTTGAAAGGAAATTTCGTTTCCATTCAACTTAAGCTGTGAAAAATTATGTACCCGGATATTTTTGGGCAATAGACGAGTTGTTTTCACATAATCATTAAGTAGGAACATTCTCTAGGATACTTACAATGGAAGCAAGTCTTCTATGTGGTTATTATGAAATTAGATTCGACTGCGTTGGTGGATGCGTATTTTATTTAAATTAACAGAAAACTATTTAGGCTTGCTGTAAAATCTGTTTCAAAATTGATCATGTTAAAAGCAACTAAATTTGATTATTTATTAAATTTACTATCATTGTAAATTCTTTTAATTATATAAAAACATGATTGCCCGATCGAATCCGTGGATTAACAGCAAAATAACATGAAATAAGTAAATAAAGGATCTGCTATGCGCATGCTCATAGAAAAAAGTTGCACGTTAGTTTCATGGCATGCACGTTAGTTTCATGGCATGCACGTTAGTTTCATGGCATTAATGTTTCTATGATGTTCTATGCAAATTTACATGATGCATTAATGTTCTATGCAAATTTGCATGAATATAAAAGCACCAAGATGAACACAGAATAAAAACTACATATTTGATAATATTTTAAATAATTCGTAATGTTCGGTTAGATTTTGTCGAAACTGAAGTATGGTACCAATTTTGTTCTTCGAAATAAGTATCACCTTGTTTCCATAGTAACATCCGTTCGAAAAATTGCCCCTGCTTGAAATTTAAAGACAGTGGAAAGTTTACAATTTTATATGAATATAAAAGCAGCAAGATTAACACAGAATGAAATCTACATATTTGATAATATTTTAAATAATTCGTAATGTTCGGTTATATTTTGTCGAAACTGAAGTATGGTACCAATTTTGTTCTCCAAAACAAGTATCAGCTTGTTTCCATGGTAACATCTGTTCGAAAAATTGCCCCTGGAAATTTAGAAACAATAGAAAGTTAGCAAATTTACATGAATATAAAAGGTCCAAGATTATCACAGAATAAAAACTGCATATTTGATAATATTTTAAATAATTCGAAATGTTCTGTTAGATTTTGTCGAAACTGAAGTAAGTTACCAATTTTGTTCTTCGAAACAAGTATCACCTTGTTTCCATGGTAACATCTGTTCGAAAAATTTCCCCTGGAAATTTAGAGACAATGGAAAGTTAGCAAATTTTTATGAATATAAAAGCACCAAGATGAACACAGAATAAAAACTACATATTTGATAATATTTTAAATAATTCGTAATGTCATGTAAAAGCAAGATATTAAAAGAAAATTAAATATTAATAAATTAATTATTGAATAAGTTATCGTTTTAACCGTTACCCCGGACATGGAAACAATAGAAATTTAGCGAATGTAAGTGAGTAAAAGAATTGCCAATATATTAAAAACTTAAAAACTGTATATTTAATGACACCATAAATAACGACAAACTTTATATGTTATTCTGTGCGATAAAATGAATATATTTCATTCCAATGAATATGAATTGCATGAATTGCAAAAAAGAAATAAATCTTTCTAGGAAACGAAAACATTGAACCACCAGAAATGTAATGTACTGTCAAATTAATTTTTTTTTTTGTAATTACATTTATTGATATTTTAAAAACTTATTTTGTAAATTATTTATGCAACAGCAATGGTAATTAAATATATAAATAAATTCAATTTACGACATTTTTAAAGACCAATGCGTATGAAATTGTAAATATTAGATGTTGAACTGGGGTAATGATTTAAACCATTGCCCTAGATAATAGAAATTAAATATTAAACTTTGAACAAATAATCTTTTGAGCCATTGCATTGGACAATGGGACATGTGTGCACAATGTGTGAACAAAAGCGCCAAGATGAACACAGATTAAAAATGACATATTTGGTGACATTTTAAATAATTAATTATTTATAAGTTATTCTATGCGATGGAATGAATATATTTCATTCCAATGAATTTGAATTGCAAAAGAGATATGAAAAATTCAAGAAAATGAAAAAAATTAGATCCTTTTGAAATGTAATATGCTCTCCATATCGACTTTCTTTTGTAATTACATTTCATAAAAGTTTTAAAACTCTATTGTAAATTAATTATGGAGCATAATTGGTATTTAAATGTACAACTCGATCCAATTCAGCAAATGACTTGAATAACCAACTGATATAAAAATCCAAAATTTTAAACTTGATCAAGTTATATTTTGGTAGTTATTAATTTTCATGTAGTAGTAGAAATATTGCCATTGTTTCATAGAATTCTATTATATTCTTAAGTAAATATTCATTTTTACTCCTTTGCATAATTTTGATGTTTTATGAAGTTCTAAATCTCAAATTAATCTTGGAAGTGATGCAGAATTAGTAAAAATATTCGAATCGGAATAGAACAAGTTGCTTCACATTATCTAATAATCATGTTTGATAAAGCAACTAATGTTATTAATTACATATGCAGATTTAGTTTTTTTAAAACAGTATGAATATATACTTTTAAAGAATACAAAATTTTAATAAAATTTTTGGAACGAGGCAAAGTTAAAAGTAATTGCTTGAATAACAAATTTTCTGAAATATAATAAATAAAAGTACAAATTATTCTATGAAATGTATAATTCCAATTATACACAATTTGCATATAGTTTTTAAACAATGTTAAAAACAAAACTAGCCCAGAGTGAGATAAACTCAGATACAAATATATTATTCGTATAATGCCTAATAAAAAAAAAATTATGTAAGAATTTTGTATTTTAAAATACTACATTATTCAAAATGCATTTAAATGAACATTTATTTGACAAATTAAAATAACTTATCCAAAATGTATCTTCAGATATTTTAATGGGCTTTTTTAATTGAAGATTTTCTTTGATAATAATTATTAAGGAAATCCTAATGAAATATTAGAGCGTTTTACCAAATTAACTGCTTTTACAGAAATATAAAATTGTAATTATCATTAAACTATTTTACTGTTTTTTCAAGAACTAAAATGAAGCTCACGTTGAAATTATTTTAATATATATTTCCTTTCCGCCAATATTTAAAATACTTTGATGTTAAATTTTAATTTTCTAATGTGATATGATTTTTAATTATTAATATTTAAATGAATCTTAAAACAAGAATATATAAATTTATGTTAACCAGTTAACAGTTTTAGCATTCAAAGAGTAAGTAGAACATGACAAAAACTCTTGTAAAATTGTTAGTTATGATTGAAAGTGAATATTATGAATTCATTTAGGGCTATTTAATTTTACTACTATCGGAGTACACTGTACAGCGTTAATATAGCAGGGATACCTGCTGCTGCTGGTGATTTATACTATATTCTTGAAACTTTTTAGACGAAATGCCTTAAAGTGATTAATTTACTTTAGATTCTGTACTACATCTTTCAGCAACCTGCAGATTCGCTTTCTGAGAATAGAAGTATATCGCCTTCTGTACTGTACATGCAATAGGAGTAAAGAAGTACACTGTATAGCGTTATAATCAAGAATATCTGCCGTTGGTGAGTTATAAATTCAAGGAGAACACTGTCTTTGAAACTTTTTAGACAAAATGATTTAATGTTATTCATTTACTTTAAGCCTTGTACTACTTCCTTCGGCAACCAGAATATTAGCTTTGTAAGAATAGAAATGTATCGTTTGGGTAACTTCAGCACTGTACATATAATAGGTCTGATGTTATTGAAAAGAATCTTGTAATCCTGCAAATGATGCCATATTAATATTTTGTTTGAAATGGAGATATACAGTTTTATGCGTATCAAATTTCATATTCATGTGATTATAGTAATTTAGACAATGTCAGAATATAAAGCAGTCTGTGTCTGTTTGGATGTCTTTCTGTCAATATACGAAAATAAAAACTGCTACTCGATGTAAACCATAAAAAATGCCCAATTATGACGGTGTAGTATAAGTAAGTGATACAAAATCAAAGCAAAAGTATCATTTGTTACAGGGAAAACTACAAATGAATGGAAGTTCTAGTACGCTATTGGGTCACCTCTAGCGTGAATACACGATGCGATAGAGAGGGCATTGAGGCATGGGGAGGGCATTCCATATGGTGTCCTACGTCATTTCATTCCACAGTTGTTGTAAACTCATCTAGTTCGTGTAACTTGCGTTCGTGTAACTTCTAGTTCTGTGTAACTTGCTGTCCCAAATGATCCCAGACATGCTCGATCGGTGATAAATCTGGGGATTGGCCAGACCAGGAAAGGGTGGTAATGTGGCGGAGGCATTCCTGCCACACCCTTGCTGTGTGTGGCCGATCACTTGTCCTGTTGAAAAATGCCTCCTAGGAGCTCTGCCATGAGTAGCAACAAATGTGGCTGACGGATGTCACGAACGTACAGCTGGGCTGTCATGGTTCCGTAGATCAATATTAGAGATGACTGGGTGTCGTATACGACGGCTCCTCATACTACCACACCAGCTGTGGGAGCGGTGTGTCGCTATAAAGCGAAGGCAGTATTGAGACGTTCACCCTGGGCCTCAACACACGTACACGATTGTCATCACTGCCCATATTGAATCACGATTCGTCGCTGAAAACAACCTGGTGCCATTCGTTTGCGGTCCAATCCAATCGAGCGCGACACCACTCCAAACGGAGGCGACGTGGGTGGGTGTCGTTGGCAGTACATGTAATGGGCGCCCGATACCAAATGTCCTTCAACAAGGCGCCTCGCGATTGAACGTACAGACACAGCTGCCCGTAGTGAAGGTGCTGTCTGTATCGGGATGCCGAACAATGATGCCGTTGGCGATGTACGTGCGTGTCGGGTGATGTGAAGGTTTCCTCGGCTATTGTTCTGCCGAGGGTGTCCTGAGCCTGACCGCCGTGTATGCGAGCTCTCTCTCATCCACTGGTCCCAAAACCTCCTCACAGTGAAATCCAAACGGCCTAAGAGGCGGGCTACTGGCCGAGCTGACCACCCAGCTTCCATCATGCCGATGATTCCTCTCCTGTCGAACTCTGACAACTGATCACATTGCCGTCAATGGCGACGTAACGACATCCCTAATGAAAAAATATCCCTCTGCAACAGATTAAGTAGAAGCAAAAAGTCTCTGCGTATCTTTTTCTGCGCCAGGGAGAACGAAGTTCAACGCCCTCTGGTGGCATTACACATTGCGCAATCACGCTGCTTTTCTGATCATTTGCCTGACACGTATCTTCATGCCAAGTCTCGTTACAATCCCATAATTACTTCTTGGTGGGCAAATTTTTATGGCAATAAGTATATATATATATATATATATATATATATATATATATATATATATATATATATATATATATATATATATATATATATATAATGAACATTGTAAAATAACTCACACATAGTTCCTGGTAGTTATTTGATTTGTTAATTTGCTGATAATGTTTCAATCTTAATCCGTTGTATTTACTTGTACACCGTGTTTATGGTGTTCAAAGAAACGAACTATTTCCATTATCCGAAACAAGCATTTGGTTCTGTTAATTTGGATTAGATACCCTGTCTTGAAAAAGAATCTAATCTAAATAAATCTCCACGTTACGCCTAACATTTATTTAGGGATATATACTTAGGGATATCAATATATAGGGACTTAATATATATATAATACTTAGGGAGTAGAATTTCAAAAATTTTGTTATATACAATGCTCAACGTCTTTTTACCTAAATTCCTGACTTATATTGCATTTTAACAGAATTTGTCCTTCAAAAAATCAGTGAAAACACTTTCTCGCGAAAAGCATTTGTTTACAAAATTTATGTTTTGTAGATATGAAATATTTATAAGCTGTCAATAGAAGAAATAAAAAATACAATGTTATTCTTGCATAAAATATGGCATTTTGAAAAATTCACAATATTTATTTCCTCTGTCCATATCATTCTTGAAAAGATATCTCGAATGCATAACATATTTTGTATTTCACTCAACATGCACCTGTCAATACATTGTGAAATAATTTAAAAAAAAAAAAAAAACTAACAGGAAATATTGTTTGAAGTTTGCTTCTACTTTATTTCCAAATCATTGAATATGAAAAATTTACATGTGTACGTACCATTTCTGATTAAATAATTTTATTCGGTATGTTTATTCAATATTTTTATTCCATTCTATTTTTATTCTAGTATGGAAAACACGTCAACAAACATTTTAAAATATTTTTTATCAAAGACTGCAAATGTAGTAAGCTGTCTTTAAAAACATCATAAATGACGTATAAGAAAATTTTACATTTCAGCGTGCCATAGCGCTTACAGAAGTTGTAACGTCTATCATCAGTGCCAATGTTAATGAAATGACGGACATGAACTTTTAAACACATCCCGAAATCGCGAATACAAAATTTGCATGTAAAAATCGGATAAACCGAAACTGAAATTATCGTAAATTACAATAATTTGCATAAATATGCATTATATATTAATAAATTATTTAAGCAATATTAATTTCATTTTACAAAATGAATACATAAATAAATCAGACCATCCAATAAGCAGCCCACCAATAAGCAGTTAACAACTAATAAGCAGTATTAGATTTACAGAAAATATATAGGGAAATATTTGGGTAAATATAAGGGGAAAATATTTTATATAAGGGTTAAACGCTCATAGAGTCTAGAATGAGACGCCTAGTGAAACTAGGGGTTTGAATAGGATCAAAATTACGTATAGAGTCGCGGTAAATATAAATGAAAAGGGATTCATAAAGTGAAATATTACTGGGTTATTGCAATTGATTAAAAATGTATTATCAAAAACAGTGATACATTTATCATTCATAAGTAATTGTGAAAAATATGTATAAAGTAATTGTGAAAGATAGTTTATTATCTTTAATATCACGAGCATGTCCAGATAAACGAATGTCAACAGTACGTTTTGTACTACGAATATAAAACTTATAATTATTTTCCGGAGATAAAAGGGGGACTGCATACAACCCAGCTTGACTCAAAAAATTACGTTTATTCTTAAATTTATCAATATGAATAAGAATAAATAAAGAGGTGTATTTTTATTCTAATATAATTTGGAGTTACATCTAGTATATTTAAGGCTACCACACTTATTCTTCAATAATTATATAGTTTGCAGTTCCATTGGATATTAAATGAGTTATTTATACACTGACATTAGTTTGTTAGTATACTTACAGACTGTTGTTGTCAGAAATACATTGTTGTTATTGTTAAAACTTCGTGGACTTTCCACGTTTAAGTATGCTTCAAAGGAACTGAATTTGAGACCGATATTTTTTATGCTAAATTTTACCACCAACTATTGAATGATTAACTTATTTGTAATCATATAATTTAATCATATAGTTTGTAATCATATAATTTAATCATATAGTTTGTAATCATATAATTTAACCATATAGTTTGTAATCAAATAGCTTTTGTCACATAGTTTAAACATTAAATGCCACAGACACGTTTAAATTTAGTTTTGTCTTTTGCACAAACAAATAAATATTCGGCGTAGAATATTTCAACTTGCTATGCACAATTACATAATTTAGATTATAATATACAGAGAAATTAAATTTAATATAGTTGGCTTGAGACTAAATCTACAGATAACCTTCCCCTTATTACTGATCCTGTGCATGGTAAAAGAAGTTGTAACAAAGCAGTATGTATGTTCAAATAAACTGTATCAACCAACTTCTGAATTAAAATTATAATGATATTCTATGTAAAGGTGACTGTTTCAAAGGTATTTTCGATAGATGCTTGGGTGATACAAAAAAATTCGAATAAAAATATTATTGCGAATAAATCTAAAAGAAATACCTGTATTAACTGTTCACTGAAAACTGTTTAATTAGTGCATTTAATTATTTTTATTGAAAGATATTTTATTACTCCATTCATCTTGCAAAATCTGAATATCTTACATTTTTAATTCAGCTATGTAGGGTAAGTTGTAATTGAATGTAACTTCAATATTTTTCTTAGGCTTAGTTTTATAAATTAGAAAATTAAAGATTATATTTATATAATTTAATCCATCGTTCGAAATGTCTTAAAATATTAACACATATTCGTGAGGTAAATAAAAATTGGTATTCACACATCTTAAAACGTTTATATTATACTTTTTCAACAACGAAGAATCTGATCGGGAATCAGTCTATAATAATCTAAAAATGGTTATAACAAAAGGAAATAAAATATTAAAATATAAAACAAAGTTAACTAAAAATATTAACATATAACGTGCAGAGGCTAAAATAAGAGTTGCTACTAACATATCACTATTCATTTACTATTCCGTTGTTCTTATTTATAAGACAATTTCTGTTCAATATGAGTTAAAGGCATTAGAGATTTTGTCTCTGGCAATCGGCCAGAAAGCATGTCAATCACTGATATACTTATTCCTTCATTTTATTGCTTTTGCTTGATCTCTTGCAAACAGAACAAAGTTCCATAATTAGACATGGCAAGTATTTTCTTAGCTTTGAAAGCCAGCTTTTATGTCTGAATGTAATTGTATTATTTTCATTGATTATATAGCTACTTTACCTGCAATAGATAATGTATGAAAAGATAAAATATTGTGATAAGATAAAAAACAAAATTATTGGATTCTGAAGAATCTACATGTTTTAGTATCTCACACCCATTTCGAAATTAAAATCAGCTTTTTTATTCGGAATAATACACACAAAAAGGTTACTGCAGTAAAAGTAGAACTAACTGACATGTTATGTAATAAAATATGGTTTCAAAGATATCTTTGAGGGATTTTTCAAATGATATTTGTATATGCGTGTTTGCATTTATATGTGAATCTAAGGACATAATTTTGTCAGTTAAACCAAAGGTCGAAAATCGGAATAGTTGAGCCATTTACAATTCTAATTGTTCTTTAGTCCCCCCCCCTCCGACTAATCACGAAAATATGCACTTAATGCATCCAACAGTAACCAAATGAATGTAAATTTAATTAAAAATAAAATGTATGACTTGAAACTTCATAATTCATGATTTAATGTAAATTTGTTACCATATTTTTCTTGCATTAAATAGCGCAGTTTGAAAATTATATAGTTTTTAAGAAAAATATATTTAAACTAGATTTAATAGAATGGATATATTTGCATCTGGGTATATATGTTAGCATTGTGCCAACGCTTAGCATCTGACATTTGAAGTACTGAGTATTCAAAGTAATGATGAATAAACTGTGCTTTTATTTTGGCATATATTAGATCAAGTTTTAATTTTTAAATTTATTGTTTCCTTTATACAAAACTGTTCTCTTTTATAATAATTTTCAGTTCTAACTAGATCATTTAGTTTTCGCAACTTGTAATTTAAGCCTAAGATTTTCATTTTTGTTTTCCTTCTTTGTATAAATTAAAGCATTTAAAGTCTGCAAAACATGCTGTTACCTTTATATATAACTACTTTCTTTTATACTCATTTCCAGTTTAACTTGGTAATTTATTTTTTCAAACATTTTATTTACATTCTGTGATACTACTCTTTATTTTTTGGCTTTTGTTATAAATTAGATCATTTTTAATTTCTAAAACATGATTCTTCGTTTATATGTGATGGCTCTCGTAACTGTTCTTTTTCGTTTTTATTTTACGGTATAAATTAGATCATTTTCAGATTCGAAAATATGTCGTTTCTTTTATACCTGACTACGACCTTTTGTATTTTTTGTCATTTTCACAGCCTTCGGTTTGGCAAAGATTTTCTTCCTCTGTCACAAGAGCCGATTCACGGTCAGTAACTACAATAAATAAAACTGCTTCTTATTGAAATATAGGTTTCTAATACTTCCTTGAGAAAAGCAGACATAATAAAATCAGCTTACAACAATTGTTCCGAGAGCATTTTAAGCTATCTTCCTTAGGTAATGAACAATGTGCTAAACAAAGCTTCTGAACGGTTGTTAAGCACTGCCTGAGACTTAAAATGCCCTCGAAAAAATTGCCATCAAATTGTCCTATACCTGCTTTCTTTAAGAAATTATTAATAAATTATATTCTCTGTCAGTAGAAGATTTTTAATTTGAAGAAAGAACTTCTCTGTTTATATATTAAAATGAGGCTTATTTTATTATAAAACCTTCAATACCAACCTTTTGCAATAAACCTTATCCCCTTCTTTACAATTCCATTTAACTAATGTTTCTATCCACAAGTTCAAATTAGTTGTTGTTGTTGTAAAATTTTAACTGCTTATGAAATACAATTTGTAAAAGTCAGCCAACATAATACTCTATACACATTCCCAAATATAATAGTCCTACAGAAAATACACTAATATGCTTTCATAATTATTTACACTCTGATACATTTTTCTGTGGATCTATATTCGCTATTCTTTGTTATATAAACGCAAATGGTGTTGTGTAAACACAACTTGACTGTATTTAAAGATGAATATAAAATTTAGCTATAATAAAATACATGACAATTCTCGTGCAAATGTGCAGAATACAATTTATTATGCACTACTAACTAAAAAAACCCAAATGCTATTCTAAAGCGAAATAAAAGAAATTGAATTTTAAGCAAGGTTTCAAAACATATGTAACTTGCAATAAACTTCTATCACGATTTTTAAATGTATTGACAAGTAAAATTTTAAGCGAAAGAAATAGCATGCATATTGTTCACTTATTCATATGTATTCATAATATACTATCTGAAATCCGATAGAAGGCAAATAGGGGTAAAGAAATCATTGAAAATTCTATATGCAAGAATAAGTTCACATTTTTCACATTTCTTTTCTCTGGCAGTGTATAAATATTTCATGTCATGAATAGATAGTTTTGTAAACAAAGGTAATACGTTTTTCAGCACAGGAAAATAATACTTTTCAGTGATATTCAAATGAAAGAATACATTTCCACAGAATAGAATGTAAGATACCGGTTTTGAAAGGAATGCGACAAATTCTATATAAAGGGTTATAACGAATATGAAAGTTTCGTGCATGGAGATGTTTATAAATTTACTTATGGAGCGCTGAATTACAGATCTGCAACAGCCTTCATGCAAGCTAAAATGAAATTTCTGGGAATAAGAACACATTTATTACATTTTCATGCATTACTTGTGATGAATGGTGATCGTACACTGTAAAAAATTCTGCAGCCTTTGCTCATTTCTATCAGCTACTTTGTCGATAATTACGGCAAATTGATAAGAAAAGCCACAATTACAGGCGTTCATGAAAATTCCTGCTTCATTTCTAAAATATTCAGATAATTATCATCTGCAGAAGCGTTATTTTTGTGTATATATATATATATATATATATATATATATATATATATATATATATATATATATATATATATATATATATATATATATATATATATGTTGTGATCAGGACTGCAATTTAATAAAATGATATGAATTTAATTTACAACCCCAATTCAACTCCTAGTTGGGTCGGCCACTCACATGCAATTAACAAAGAGAAATAAATTAATTAATAGTTAATTACTTTAATGGAATGGGATCGTACAGTGGGAAAAAGAATTTAGAATAAAAATACAATGCGCTGTGTAATTCTTAAAAAAAATTAAATATAAACCATCTTTGCATGTGAGCGGCTTAAAATTACTGAATTAGAATTGCAATATACATAAGCTGCTTCAAGTGCATGTAAAATCAATTTTTACCAAATACTTACCTGGATCTTGATCCAAAATTTAAAATGGATAAAGAATAAAAAAAGGAATTAAGTCAAATATAAATGTCCTTGGTTGTTGATTACAAATTAAATTGCATATGCCTTAAAGTGTATGGTAAAAGTCAATCTCTCTCTCTAAAAATAAGAAACACTAAAATGAAAAAAGAAAATCTTCTTTATTGAGTTTATAGTTTTAAAAAATGACTATTTTATAGTTGATAATACATATTTTTCCAAAAAAACACCTTCAGATGTGAGATTTCATTTTATGAAACAAAAAAAATGCTTATTTGTTGTATAAGAAGTATCTTCATTTTATACCTCATCTTAAAATTGTAGGACAGATTAGGATTTCTTTTGAGCATACACATTCACATATCACCATCATCTGTTTGAATCCCTCTATGAATTTTCAAATCATGAATCAATCTATGAACCTTCAGATCATGAATCAGATCTCAGAATTTTATCACTAGCCAACATGATTGTCTTTGCATAAACATTGGCATGAGCTCAGCACAATGGTGATTATAACATTTTTTGCACAATGAACACATGGACATACATTCACAGACTTTATTTGGATTTTTGTTAAAACAGAAAATCAATTTCATCAACTTTAATTGCCTTTATCAATTAACAAGGATGCAGTATCACAAGACAAGACTCACGATAAAAGAAAGCGCCAGCAATCGGCCACATGCCCATTAAAAAAATAAATGGCGAAGAGACACCCTCCTGAAGGGGGCTCTCACATAACACACCTTCACGTACGTAGAATATTTGAGAGAAGAAAACTCAGCATAAAATCTTCCAGCTTATCTTCTGTTCACAAGTTCGCAAAACGAGATAACAAAAGAGATTGGACTCAAACCAAAAGATCCAAATTTCCATTCCTCCATAAACATAAACCCTACCAACTGTCGGAAAGGGATACTGCTATCCAGCTGTAGTAAAAAGGGGCGTCCACCGTACGAATGAAAAACATGGATGAATAGCAGCGTGTTTATAATTTAATTTAGAAAATGAGACAATTGGCCTATTAATGAATATAAAAAATAAAAGCAATTTTGAGTAATAAATTTAAACTAAAATAAAATAATTAAGTTTAAAATAATGCAAAATATTTAATGAATTAATGAATTACAAAAATACTAATTTTGAATAATAAAATAATAACGTGTTCTGACGTTTCACAACAATATATATATATATATATATATATATATATATATATATATATATATATATATATATATATATAATATATATATATCATTCTACCATTGGATTTACAATTTTAATAATTTTTGCAATATATATATATGTAAAATATTAAAATATTAAATCCAATGGTAGAATGGAAGAAGTAACTCATAATACACTATCTTAAAAATTTGCCTACAGAATACAATGAAATAAAATGAAATTGAACCATAATGAGGATATTATAATACATATTACAGTTCAGAAAGTTAAAGATAATCAACAAATGTCAAAGGAGAGGAATCGAAGAAAGGAATACCAAAATATTCAAGCATTAAATTTTGAACGTGGAAGAGCTCTAGACTTAAGAATAGTTCATTTCGAAAAAAATTATTTTTCAAGTCCTAATATTTAAACGAAATGAACACAAAAATACTTGTCTCTGAAACACAAGATAGATTTTATCTATAAACATGTGTTATTAGGACGACAAGCATAAAGATTGAAAAAATAGAAATGAAGCATAAACATCTTAAAATACACCTCAAAAGTACAACCATGACAAGCAAAAAATGACTAGACCAATGTTGTCATCTGCTAAAGAGTAAAGAAGTGATTTACTGTTGCCAAAGTGAGTAATAAAAACCGTACTGCGTAATGGCAGTAAAATGTGATATTCTACAGTAAAAGCTGCAAAATAGATTGATGGAAATATATTATAATGTAAAAACAAGAGAATGTAGAAGTAAGGCTAAAATAAGATACTAAGGAGAGAATATTAATAAGTTTAGGCTAATCGAAATTTATTAACTATACCATTTACAAAATATGCTGGATATTCATATAATTTACTGGTCATTTGGAGGTTATTAATGTGCAAAGCATGAAATTGTTTTTATCTATTAATCCATAAATTCTAAAAAGTTGATTAAGTATAATATTTCTAAACAATTGAATCGAGTTGCAGGAATAAAAAGGTAATATTTTATTAATATAGAATTAAAAAAATATTTTTTATCATATAAACTAGTAACTATCCCATTGGTAGGTTCTATAATTAGAGTTAAATCCAAATAATTAATATTTTTTACTAATAGTAGTTTCATTAGGTATTAATTCCAAATTATCCGGATATAAATCTATATCTTTGTTTAGAATTTACTGATAATAATTATCAGTAAATACTAAACAAATCAGATCATCTACATATTTGTAAATTTTATAATCTGTAGAAATGAAGAATTTTTCATAATGATATAGGTATAAATTAGCTAACATACTTCTACTACAGCCACCTTGTGGAACTCCTGAGCCTTGTAAGTATAATTTATTACCTTGAGAAATATAATTATTGAAAAGAACAAAATGGAGAAGTTTAGGAAAATTGGTAAATTTAGTTAGATGAGAATGATTAGTAATATAGGCATTATATAAAGCTAATATGACATCATAAAGATCAGTGAACTTAATATTATTAAATAGATCTTTAAAATCAAAAGTTTGAAATCCTATTATTTTACCTAGTGATGTTAATTTATTTTTTAATTCTTTAATATTATTTAGAATAATGTAATTATCACTAGAATCTCGTAAATTACTATTAGTACATTTAAATAATTTAGTAATAATTTACAAGCAGTAGTAGAGTATGAAATATGACCACTAGTTACAGTTCTAAATTTAATTGGATTTTTATGAAATTTAGAAATAAGCACAGTATATGGAAATTTCAAAAATTTATTATTAATATCTAAATCACTATACATATTAATAATTTTCAATTTGATACTATTAACAGAGTATGAATCAAGTTTAAATAGACTATTATTTTTTAAATAATCTAACAGATATTGTATATAGAATTTTTTACAAATAATAGCATAATTATTAGAGACTTTATCAACATAAGTAATAACAAAAGATTCATGTAAATCATTTATAAAGTGTTTTATATATAGATCTAGATAAATTGATAATCCAAATGGTATTTTTAATAGACTTTAAAATAGTAAATTCCCAAATATTAAATGCCTCTAAAGGCTGAGCATATTTAGAAGCTAACTCATGAATATATTTTTCAAGGTCAACATTTATTGATTTTAAAACTTTATTAAAATATTTCAAAAGGGTAACCGAAATTTTGTACCAAATGACAATAAGGTTCTTTAAGATTTATTATTAACTATGGCTAAGTCTCCAGTAACTATATGCCCCAAGGGTGGATTTATAAAATTAGCATAATTATCAACTCTACGAATATATTCACCATCCAAATTTGTTGAGGAATCTTTATCGACTGATAGAGATTGGGAAATTTCATTGTAATTAAAAATTGTTTTACCAATAGGCATGTTGTATTTAAAATGCTTTTAATCTCAGTTTTTAAAATCATGATGAGGAGAGCTTCCTTTACCGCGTTTAAATCTTTTGAGTTTAGCCGAATTTCTATTATGCAAAAGAGGATTTAAAAAAAAGGTGATTAAAAATGGAATATTTATTTATTGTCTACAAAATTATTTTTTACAATATTACCATTGAGATATAATTGATTTAATCCATATATATATATATATATATATATATATATATATATATATATATATTTATATATATATATATATATTTATATATATATATATATATATATATATATATATATATATATTTATATATATATATATATATATATATATTTATATACTATTGTAATCAAAAATGAGGATAAAGTTCAATGGAGGGGAAACCAAATACAATGCATGCAATGGCAGAGGAGGATGGCGACTCCTCATTCCCGTTTAAAGCTGCTTTTCCAGCCCGGGCAAACGCTCACGGAACCAATGCATTGCAAAGGTTGATCCCCCATACGTGCCCAGTCAGAAGCACCCAAACATGGAGAAACAGACCACTGAGAATGGAAGTCAAGAAACGCACAAATGAAGAAACACAAAATCTCCTATTATTTAAATAACTATGCGCATGTGCAAGTCTTCAAGTGATATGCAGAAACTATCCCAATTCAGCAAAATCCCTTTTGAAAGAATTTGCTTCATTTTTATTGTTGAAAAATGAATTATAATATTTCTTCAGGAAATTAACAGGGTAATTCTTTCTTAATGCTTCTAATATTATCCCCTTGTTACTTGATATGCAATCCTTTTTTAAAGTGTTGCAAATTTGGTTTCTCTTGAAATGTCCCAAAAGTATATTTCTAAAAATGAATCTTGAAAGGTTCGTTTTCCAAGTGATGATATGGTTAATTTTTATGCCATAACTTGTTCTTTTATCGTGTAGACTCGTATAAATTCCATTCCTTGTATTGTACTTAATGGTGATATCCAAGAAATTCACCGATCCATCCTCTGCACGTTTATTTTCAACCAATTCCAAGCCATTGGGGTAAAAATCGAATTCCAATACTGGTGCATTTTCATAATATCCATACAGCACGTCATCAACATAACGAAAGTACGGTATCTCATATAATAGGTGTGTTCCATGCTCATATTTAGTGAGATATATGTCAGCCAATATTGATGAGCAACTTCCTCCCATTGGAATTCCTTTAATCTGTTTATAATAGCACTTTCCGTCAAAAAGTATATTTTCCCTCAAAACCAGATTGATAAGGTCCATATATTTTCGATATGTAATGTACTCTTTCAAATCATGTAACTCATGTAATTCCTTCAATATAAGGTAAAGTTGTGCAATATCAATATTATTGAAAAGATCGCGAAAATCATAACTTCTGAATCGCAATTCCCTGTCACAGAATTTAAGTCTTTTAATGATATCATGGCTGTTCTTGATAATAACAGTTCCCTGCTTTTGAAGGTGAATCATAACTTGCTTTAGGATATTTAAAAGTTTTAAGTTATCAATGGTCAAATAAGTTCCGCATCCTACGGTGACAGTGCGGAATTTAACGGGTTCCTTATGCATCTTTGGTATAAGCACTAAGTAAGGGAACTAAACGTTTTTAAGATCAATATCAATTCTTTTGTATAAGGCTTTGATCCGATTGGTCAATGTTTTACTATTATGTGATACCGATGTATACATATCCTGATCAAGGTAACATTTCTGTAAATTTTCCATATAATATTTTTTGCAGGTAAATGCGTAATTAGCCACGATTCACGTTGTTAGCT
Organism: Amaurobius ferox; assembly: GCA_951213105.1. Classification (NCBI taxonomy): domain Eukaryota; kingdom Metazoa; phylum Arthropoda; class Arachnida; order Araneae; family Amaurobiidae; genus Amaurobius; species Amaurobius ferox. The sequence goes on along the minus strand of OX578145.1, from coordinate 56,607,038 downwards.
TTCGTACACGCGAAATAAAAAAAGTCAAGAAGCATCGAGAAGAAGTATGACGAAATATATCATTAGAAGTAGAAGAACAGACGATTACAATGATCTCTCCTAGAAACCGCCCAGTTAGTTAAGAGTACGAGACAGTACAATTACCCATATAGGGAGAATATAATATGAACATGAAGCATAGATGAAAAATCAAAGTATGCAAGTAATTCATAGATGAAATGAATAAACGAGAATGTCACTATCACCAATATAAGAGGGCTCAAATTGTAGTATCAAACTGGCTAAAGTTACATATTTTCAGCGAAAATAAAATTCAAAATATTAAATGTTAATGTATCTCATTTTCAGATTTTATTATTTTTCAAATTTTTTTATTTTATTTTATTATTATAATTCATTTTTATTTCATTGTATAATTAATAAATAATTATATTTTTTGTCTTATATTATTAGCTGCCATAATTAGGAAAATTGTCTTGGAAGTGTTATCGATTGGCAGTTGATAATTTTAATTACGAAATTGGGAGGATATGCATTACTAGTCTCTGCATTTAATAATTCTATGAAATGTTCTAATATAAAATTGTCATCACAAATTTTATTGATTCTAAGAACCGGATTTGATACAATATTCAACACTAAAATATGCAAACAAGTGTCAAAGTACTGAATTTCAGATGAATAAAAATTAAACTTTTGCATTTTATCATATAAGTTTATAGCCAGATTACTGTTTTGTAAATCTAAATTTAAATCTCAAAAATTTGCTACATTAGAGTCATAAGTACTTGCATTTAATTGCAAATTACTAGAATAAAAGTTAAATACTATAGGATTATTATTATGGGATACACTTAATATATCATCTAAATATCTATACATGTGCGTATTATGCAACCCTGGATCAATGTTCTTTTCATAGAAGAATAAATACAGATTAGCCAATAATGATAAGGCCCCCCCCCCTTGTGGGATACTAAACTATTGCTTAAAGAACGAATCACCATGTTGAATATACATCCCACAGTGAATGAAATAAAGTAATTTTTTTAAAAAAGAAAAGTTAAATATTTTAGGGTCATATTATATATTTTATTTTTCAAAAATTTCTAAAATAATTCTATTCAGATCATCTATATCAATATTATTGACCAAATCTTTGAAATCAAAAGCATAATTACTATATATATATATATATATATATATATATATATATAATATTTAAGAATATAAAAGGATAATAAGAGATAATGTAGTATTTTAAATTATATCCTACGCCACTAATATTGACAAAGTCTGCCAGCACTTCCTCTTTTCTTCGACTTTACCATATATGGTCACTAATCTTAACCTCCACAAAAACTTTCTCATATGCAACTGCTTCCCAATTACATTTTTAAAGCAAAGGCGAACGCAAAGGCAGCATCTTTCCCATACCGCCATATCCCTCCCGCCTCTGTTGTAACTGTACATTATGGAAAACTTGCACTGAGATTTGGTGAGAGCTGGTCGACGATCAGGTGCTCGACCAGCCTATATAACTACCTATGTTTCAAGTATCCTGTAATAAAGTAGATTTTGGTACATAAAATATCTCTTCCTTGCACTTTTTCAGCCATTATTACATATATATATTTATATATATATATATATATATATATATATATATATATTATCCAAAACTATCTGGAACATAACTCCCTATTACGGACAGTTGATTCCTCTGGAACTTTCCGTAACATGCTTCTGCAAATGTTTTACAGTGTACAGCCATCTTTTCGTGCCATAGCTGTTAATATAAAACGAGTTTCTTGAATTTTGCGGAGATTCGATTGTCATCGATAAGCCACTCAAATGCGTGAGATACGCTTCTTTGCTACTGGTGCTTTGTCTCACCAGCACCAACCAATAAAGGCAAAAACCGATGTCCTGGTTTATGCTGGTGAAAAAGACTATTTTTACTTTCCCTACAAGCATAGTGTAATGTACAGGAGATATGCCGTGTGTTTAAAAAATAATCGTCCGATTTCAAAATATTGTATTTTTAAAACTTAAACACACTGAGTGACAAAACATGAATTAAAAAAATGGCCGTTTTATAATGGAAACAATAGGTGGCGCTCGTGTGATGGTGGGAACTGTGTATAAGACATAGAGGAAATGGCGTCTGTCCAGCAGAAATATTTCTGCGTGTTTGCTGTCTTTCGTACGATGAAAACCCATTCAACGAGTATTTCCCCAGTCGAAGAAAGATTCCAGCAACTTCATTTTTCAGCAAGACACTGGCATACGGAAGTTCGTCTTTTTCTTCACGAAAAACTATCCCAGCGTTGGATTGTTCGCAGTGGATCTGATGACTTTGTGTTACACATCTGGTCTCTGAACAAGGGGACCTCGTTGGTGGTAGGGGAAGGATAGTACGGTCCCTGTGGATGCCTCCCCCACTGGGTTCCGGTCTAAATTGGGTGGCACTTCCCCGCCGTCCAAACAGTTACCTTACACCTTTCTGGTAGGTCGGACGGTCTGGGTCTCAACAACAACAAGGGTACCTCAACTTTTGTTCCGGCTAGTTCCATCTGGAATTGGGTGGTACTACCATATGGAATTGGGTGGTACTACCATCTGGAATTGGGTGGTAATGTCCCTGAAATATCTCTTGAATTGGAGATTCGTAGAAAAAAGAATCCCAAAGTTTACATGGATTAGCATGAGAAAAATTTCTTCTTCTCTTTTTACTACTCTGAACACATTTGAATGTACATCATTGACTGGTACAAAACTAATTAATGGAAGTCCTTATACATTAATTTGTATTCGTAATAAAACATTTGGTTTGCATTATAAAAAAATCTGATGTGGGCAGCACATGACTTTCCCTGCAGACTCAAATTCATTTTCTATTTATTTCTTTAATAATTCATTAAATTGAGTTTAATTGCACAATATAACACTAAATTTGCATTTTTAATTCAATTTCGGTTTTTATTAGGTAATTGGACATTTTCCCAAAAGTGGCATAACTACATGCGAAAAATCTCAAATATCTCGAGAACGGTTAGTCCTAGAGTAATAGAGTTGTTCTTATTCTTTTTCTCATCAAATATTAAATATAGAACAAGCATTTAATTGATATATTTGAACATACGTAGCTTTTTTTTAGATTTTGGCGATTTTTGAGGGCCATTTCGTAAAAAAATGCAGGTTGTTCTTTTCCGATTAAAACCAAAATCTAATCAGCACCAAAGTATCGTACAAGTAACTTATCTACCAAATTTTGTGAAATTTGGTCGATTAGTATTTTAGCTACAGTGGATACATGAAATTTTTACTGGTCATTTCGCAAAAAAAGGCGGGTTCTGCTTTTACGAATCGTACCAAAAACTAATCAGCACCAGGGTCATACCCAAGTGACTTAGCTACCAAATGTTATGAAATTCGGTCTATAAGTTTTTGAGTTAGAGTGGATACATACACTGCACAGACAGACAGACAGACTGACAGACAGACAGACAGACTGACAGACAGACAGACACACACACACACGTCACGCTAAAAATTGTTTTTTCGTATTCTAGAGATCTCGAAACGTATAGATCCGTCGAAAACTCGAGTTGTGATTTTCGGCATGATTCCAATACTTTCCCTATATACATTACCGTGTATTGCAGGGACAGTAATAATGTACAATCATGAATGTAATATTGCGTCATTTTTACATAAACATACCACATGTACGTTTGTTCCTGCTTAATCACACACACACTATGTAAATATACATATTATACTTCAAATAAGGGCTACCAAACATGCTAATCCATGTAAACTTTGGGATTTTTTTTTACGGCTCTCCACACTCAATTCAATATATTTCAGGGAAATTAGTTCCTCGCTAATACCTACCGTTTCCACCCAATTCCAGCGGAAACTAGCCGGAACAAAAGTTAAGGCTCCCTTGTGAGTCTCCGGATCTTACAGCATGTGATTTCTTCATTTGGGGATATGTTAAATATCATGTCTTTGTGCCACTTCTGTCCCACAAGTCTTCATGAATTCAGACAACGCATTTCTACCACTTTGCAGAATTCGCACGGATATCAGGAATCTTATTTGGCAAGAATTTGCTAATCGCCTTGATATTTTATATATAACTAAATGAAAGCATATTGAACGCATATAAATAAAACTTGGAAATTTCCCTTTTAAATTCGTATATTAATTGTCACTATGTGTATTTAAGCTTTAAAAATACAATACTTTGAAATCGGATGATTGTTTTTGTAACACTCTGTATTGGGACGGGATCGATTGCAGGTCATTGCGTTTTTACTTTCCCTGCAATACATGGTAATGTATAGGGAAAGTATTGGAATCATGTCGAAAATCACAACTCGAGTTTTCGACGGAACTACACGTTTCGAGACCTCTAGAATAGGAAAAAACCATTTTTAGCGTGACGTCTGTGTGTCTGTCTGTGTGTCTGTCTGTCTGTGCAGATTTTGTATCCACTCTAACTAAAAAACTAATGGACCGAATTTCACAAAATTTTGTAGGTAAGTCACTTGTGGGCGGGACTGGTGCTGATTAGTTTTGGGTACGATTCAGAAAAAAAGAACCCGTCTTTTTTGTGAAATGGCCCGCAAAAGCTTGTATCCACTGTAGCTGAAAAACTAATAGACCGAATTTCACAAAATTCGGTAGATGAGTCACGTATAGGTCACCCTGGTGCTGATTAGATTTTGGTACGATTCAGAAAAAAATAACCTGCTTTTTTTTGCAAAATGGCCTGCAAAAATTGCCAAAATCTAAAATAAAAAACTGGGTATACTCAAATATATCCATTAAATGCTGATTTAATACGTAATTTTTAACGACAAAAAGAAGAAGACCAACCCCATTACACTAGGACTAGCCGTTCTCGAGATATTTTAGTTTTTCATACTTTCCCTACGCCACCTTTGAAAATAAGTCCGGTTATCGAATGCGAACGAAAATTGAATTAAAAGTGAAATAAATTTAATTAAAATAAAAAGAACGTTAATATAAGTCTGCAAGGAAAGTCATGTGCTGCTCACATCAGATTTTTACTTTCCCTGCAATACATGGTAATGTATAGGGAAAGTATTGGAATCATGTCGAAAATCGCAACTCGAGTTTTCGATGGATCTACACGTTTCGAGACTTCTAGAATACGAAAAACTATTTTTAGCGGTACGTCTGTGTGTGTGTCTGTGTGTCTGTCTGTGTGTCAGTGTGTCTGTCTGTCTGTGCAGATTTTGTATCCACTCTAACTAAAAATCTAAAAGACCGAATTTCACAAAATTTGGTAGGTAAGTCACTTGTGGGAGAATTTGGTGCTGATTAGTTTTGGGTGCGATTCGGGATAAAAGAACCCGACTTTTTTGCGAAATGGCCCGCATAAGTTTGTATCCACTCTAGCTGAAAATCTAATGGATTGAATTTCACAAAATTTAGTAGATAAGTGTCTTGTGGGTCACCTTGGTGCTGATTAGATTTTGGTACGATTCAGAAAAAAATAACCTGCCTTTTTTTGCAAAATGGCAAGCAAAAATCGACAAAATCTAAAATAAAAACTACGTTTGCTGAAATATATCCATTAAATGCTTGTTTTATACGTAATTTTTGATGAAGGAAAGAATAAGACCAGCACATATTAGACCAGCACATACTAGGGCTAGCCGTTCTCGAGATATTTTCGTTTTTGGTGTTTTCGTTTTTTCTCTATGCCACCTTTGAAATGAGTCCAGTTACCAAATAAGAACGAAAATTGAATTAATAGTGAATTAAATTTAGTTAAAATAAAGAGAGTGTGTATATAAGTCTGCATGGAAAGTCATGTGCTGCCCACATCAGATTTTCACTTTCCCTGCAATACATGGTAATGTATAGAGAAAGTATTGGAATCAAACCGAAAATCACAACTCGAGTTTTCGACGGATCTACACGTTTCGATACCTCTAGATTGCGAAAAAATCATCTTCAGCGGGACGTCTGTGTGTGCGTCTGTCTGTGTGTCTATCTGTGCAGATTTTGTATACCCAATTTATATTATTATTCTGTATACCCAACTCTAACTAAAAAACTAATTGACCCAAATTCATAAAATTTGGTAGGTAAGTCACTTGTAGGTGCATCTGGTGCTTATTAGTTTTGGGTATGATTCGAGATAAAAGAACCCGCCTTTTTTTGCGAAATGGCGCGCAAAAATAGCCTGTATCCACTCTAGCAGAAAATCTAATGTATCGAATTTCACAAAATTCGGTAGATCAGTCGCTTGTGGGGTCACCCTGGTGCTGATTAGATATTGGTACGATTCGGAAAAAAATAACCTGCCTTTTTTTGCAAACTCGTCAGCAAAAATCGTCAAAATCTAAAATAAAAAATTACGTATGCTCAAATATATTCATTAAATGCTTGTTTTATACGTTATTTTTAATGCTGAAAAGAATAAGCCCAACCCCATAACTCTAGGACTAGCCGCTCTTGAGATATTTTAGTTTTTTCTTATTTGCTCTGCGCCATCTTGGAAAATAAGTACAGTTACCAAATGAGAACGAAAATTGAATAAAAATTTGATGTGGGCAGCACATCACTTTCCCTGCAGACTTATATACGCGTACTCTTCAATTTAATTAAATTTAACTCACTTTTAATTGTATGTACCCATATTATATGTGACCCACTTCAAAATAAAATATGGCATCCATCTTGTGTCAAAATCGTGTTTTTAAAGTTATTTTTAATTTATATTTAGTGTTGTATCCGTCCTTAAACCGCATTACTTTTGCTTAATTTCTGTGCATCTACATTATAAAACAACACAATTACAATATATTTAAGTTTAAATGATCATCATACTCATTTCTACAACGAAGCCTAATTTTCACTTATGGAGAATATAAACTCATAAAGTTGTAGGATGAGTTGTATACGAATTGCTGAATTCCTTTAACACAAAATTATTTAGCTCTTTGAGTCTGAAATATATCTGATATGAATGAAGCATTCATATATTTTACATAGAAAATTGTCGATTTTATAGCAGACTTTTCAATGAAGTTTTAAGCATAGAGTTAAAATGCGTTTACCTCCATGGTTTTAAGTTTTTAAATAAAATAAATTATTGTTGCATTGTGATGAATGAAAGGAATGGAATAAAAGTATATGAATGAAATCTTTACAGCTTTTACATAGAGAGCCAGGCGATTTATATTTCAATGACGTCATTTGACTAAAGTTCATTTTTTTCGATGAAGTTATATGTTCTCAAATGTAACAAATTATTGTAATAGTGATAATTTTAAAATTATTATCTCTGAATGTATCGCATTTTAGAGATGTTTAAACCATGCGACTTATATTTCAATGACGTTATTTAAATAAATTTCATTTTTTTCGATGAAGTTTGAAGTTTTCAAATATAATACATTAATGTATTATCGTGATAATTTAAAAAATATTACATCTGAATGTATCGCATTTTAGAGATGTTCACATAAAGTTGCATTGCAGTTGGAAAGTCCTTCATAATCGATGGTTTATTCATGATTGATCTTTCTTGTTGATTCTATATTTTTCATTTATTTTATTACCGTATATATAATGGGTATTTTTTATATTATTTTTCTAAGGCGAATTTCTTTGTTTTAGTCAGCAACTTGTTTAATGACTGATTGAGCTGTGTAGTAAAGTAATTATTATTATCAATATTTTTTATTTCACGGATAATCATGATTTTCATTTCATGCATATTCATGTTTAATCAAATTGATAAAAAGGGATTTTCTTTAGGTCACAGTATTTTAGGCTTGTTATATTTGCTTAAAACTTTTCCCATACTCAAAGTTCCAGTACACTGGATAAGTCCTATAAAAGTGTTTAAACACCCCAATAATTTTGTAAGGAAAAGTTTATGAGTGTACACTGTGCACGTTAAGTACATCTTTAATGAATTGGTCTTGCCAGATCGAATAAATCGATTGCACAGTGCCTGTATCAGAAAATTTTAAAAGTTATGAATAGAACTTGGGAACAAAACGATAAAAAAGTCAATTAAAAAGTCAAACAAAACTGGTACAGAAGGCATTTTCTTCACATAATATGATTATTGGTGACCTACTGCCTTATTCAGGAATACAAAATTGGACACCACTTCCATACACAGGAATCTAATATACATGCAGTTCTGTTCAAAATTTCCTCAATCGGCGATAATGCATATCTGAAGTTTAGGAAGATTATTAGCGCGTACATTGATAGACATTGCAGGTGTAACCGTGTTACAATCTTTGATAATACGACTTTTTGACAGATATATATTGCATTTTATATCTGCATATCATATGGTCTTGATGTCAACTTCTACTATTAGATAATAAATAGCCGAATACCCGTTGAAAATCAACGGCCTTGCAGTAAACAACCCCTGAACAATGTGTAAATTTTTGAATAATTCGTGTTTCACATTTATTCGGCAAATCGAATATTTTGATGTGCAGAATCCCATAAATAAGAAAATATTGGAAAACTAAAATTGCGCACTTCTTCCTTTCGAACTATCTACCTGTACACCAAATTAAAGTCTCTATCTCATCCCGAAGCATCTGTTTTATTATTTCCCCTTTCGAATGTTTTTTTGTGGAGCACACCCATAAATTGGGGAGCACATCCATAAATGAGCATTATTGAAAAAATCTATTCGCCTTAGGGGTTTTATCACATGATTGGCCAATTATCATATTATATTTAAAATGAAGCGTACCTCATTTATTCTGAAAATTGAACGTATTGGTGTGCGGCACTCCCTAAAGTAGAAAATATTGAAAAACTGAAATTGCACCCGTTCTTCTTTCTAAGCTATCTTCCCGTACACCAAATATGAAATACCTATTTCATCCCGAAGCATGTTTGTCTATCAATTCACCTTTCGAACGTTTTTCTCTGGAACACCCCCTTTGAATGAACATTTTAGAAAAACTATATTAGTCTTGTGCGTTATCATCAAATGATTAGCCCATGTACCAGATTTTAAACCTCTATCAAATTTTAAAGGAGCCGTTTCTTCTTTTTCTGGAAATCAAACATTTTGGTATGCGGCACTCCCTTAAGTAGAAAATATTCGGAAAATGAAATTGCACAATTTCTTCTTTTCGAACGATTTACCCATACACCAAATTTGAAGTCTTTATCTTATCGGAAACAGCGGTTTCCAGGAGTTTTTATCGAAAGGTCCAGATTGCAAGTCTCTATCTATTCAGGAAGTGCCTAAAAAAGGCGTGACAGACAGACAGATGGACACTTAGAATTAGTATATATAGATCTATAACTTATTAATATTGTTATGACGTATACTCTGGAATCGTGGTTGTGCGGTCAGGATACAAGAATGAATCCAAATTTCTGAATAACTAACAAGTTTATTCACAAACACAGCGTAAACAGGAACAATATACAGTAAAGCAGCATTTAAATGTTCCACTAATTTCACAAAACAACCAACACTGTTCTCGAAATATTGACCTATTTAATTTCCAGACAACAGTCGCTACTATTCTCGAAACATTGACAAAAATCACAGTTCAATGCAGCTGGTATCACGTTAACGGCTCTCCGTCTGAGTAATGATTTATTTTATAGACTCGTTGTAGAAACTTCTGGAAATCTCTCATATATCGTAGAATATTGACCATTTCGATATGTTTCTTGAAATTTCGAGAAGTCACCAAATATTGCCAAATTGGCAATATATCGCCGAATCTGGAAATCCGCTTTGAATTTCATTTGACAACCCTAGTTTCACGTGATAGGAAAGTTTGCTTGTGCGGGTGTTTCCTCCGTCTGATTTTCAAGTGTGACTCCAGTGAGAGAGTATTTTACAAGTTCGTAACAATCTATGTAATTGACTGTTGTGACACGTCACAACACGTTATATTTTTTTTTATTATTCAAAATTAACATTTTTTTTTTATAATTCATTAAATATTTTATTTTGAAATTTATTATTCAAAATAATTCTATTCAAAATTGCTTTTATTTTATATACTCATTAATAGGGCAATTGTCTCTTTTACTAAATTAAATTATAACACGCTGCTGTATTCATATTTTCATGTACGGTCTACGACCTCTTTGAAAACTGCGGCAAAACGACATCTTTTTTTCGATGCTTGGCAAAGGAACCTCCCCGGTTCAGCGAGAATTTAGTTTTTTTGGTATGGCAACATCCGGTTAGCGCGGGAGAAATTTGGCTGACTCGTTTTTCTCTCGAAGATTCTGGTGACTTGAAGGTGGTGTTGAAGAAAAGGGGTCCCTTCGGGGACATTCCTTTTTGCCATTATATATATATATATATATATATATATATATATATATATATATATATATATATATATATATAATCCAAGAAAAAGAAGGATTAAAGGAACTTGGGATAACCAAATGCTTTGCATTTAATGGTTGGGGAGGATTGCGACTCCCCCTCCCGTTTAAAGCTGCTTTTCCAGCCTAGGCAAACGCTCACGGTACCAATGCAAAGCAAAGGTTGGTCCCCAATGCGTGCTAATACGAAGGCAACCGGATACGGAAGAACAAGACCAACCAAACAGAAGGAAACTAGACCAAAAGTGAATCCTGCCCAACTCGTTATCATACATATGTTCATTTTACGCATGCGTGCAATCTTAGCAGGTACGCATAAACTTTATTTACTTGCAAATTGAAGAAGTAAACTGTCAAAATCAACATGATCCTTGAAAATCGATCTATAGCAATCCTTTAAGAAATATATAGGATAATGTTTATATAAAGCCTCTGTTATGATTTTAATATTGCTATTATTGCAGTCTTTTTTAAACGTGTTGTAAATTTGATTTCTCTTGAAGTGTCCGAGTATGATATTTCTGAAAGTAATTTTGGTAAGATTTGTTTTCCAATCGATGAGATGATTTATCTTAATTCTATATAATTCTCTTTTGTCATATAACGTTGTATAATGACCATATAATCCATGTTTTTTTATTGAGATGTCCAGAAAATTTACCGCTTCATTTTCTTCTTTACAATTTTCTATTAATTCCAATTCCGGTGGGTAAAATGTGAAATCGAAATTGGTGGTGGTTTCATAACTCCCCAATAGCACATCGTCAACAAACCGGAAATATGGTATCTCTGACAAAATATGGGTTCCTTTTTCATATGTTGAGAGATAAATATCGGCCAAGATTGATGAGCAGGCTCCTCCCATTGGGATTCCCCTTATTTGTCGGTAATAATTTTTTCCGTTATATAGAATATTTTCTTTTAATACCAATTCAATAAGATCAAGGTATCTTCGATAAGTAATAAAATCCTTCAAATCAAATTCTTCATGTAATTTTTCCAAGATTGAGTATAAATTAGATAAATCAATGTTGCTAAATAGGTCGCGGAAATCAAAGCTTTTAAAACATATATTTTTATTACAATGTTTTAATCGATCGATAACTTCTACTCCATTTTTAACACTTTACAACAAAGTTGAAAAGTGTTTATGACTTTGTTCATTCTGTCTGTCTGTCTGTCTGTCTGTCTGTCTGTCTGTCTGTCCGTTATCACGATAACTGCCGTAAAAATGAGTTTATCAAAATGAAATTTTAGTATGTTGTTCAGACGGTCTGTAGGACCTATGGGAATATAAATAAATAATATCACCCAATTAGTTTTTTATTGAACCCGGGTTGAAAAAATGAAATACATTGAACCCTATGGGACCTAATTTTTCAAACATTTTTTAAGTAAATTTAAAATTCACGAATTGCTTCGAAATTTTTAGGAAATATTCACATTATCCCATAGAATATATAAAAAAAAATTCAGTAAAATATGTTAAGTAGTTTTTTAATTAAAAAAATTATTTAATATAGGGAAAAAAACAAATTCAATTAAATTCTGACTTTGGGATATCTTCCAGAAAGAAAAGAGAGAGATATTATATAATAAATATCTCTCCATGTGTTTAAACGTTTTGCATATGGGAGTGGCTTCATATTTTAAAATAAATTTGGTAGATAACAATTTTTCATTTTTTTTAAATTTTATATAACTCTTCATGATAAATTTAATTGATGGCATTTTAAATGCACTTTACTACGTCCTAGAGAGTTAAAATTTGATACACAGCTTAAATTTGTTGAACATTTTATTCGACAAAAATTTGATGGATCTTTAAATATAGATCATACATTTTTTTCGAAATGGCCTGAAAATAATCCCCGTTCACTTCTATAAATCATTGGTGTAATATTGTTAAAAATTCTGATGTGGACAGCACATGTCTTTCTCTGCAGACTCATATTCGTTCTCTTTATTTATTCAATGATAATTTGAGTTTATCTGCACAACATAAGTATTTTAAATGACATTGAATTTACACGTTAAACTTAAATTTGGTTCTCATTTGATAGCTGGACTTATTGTCAAAGGTGGCGTAGCGAAAACGCGAAAAAACTAGAATATCTCAAGAACGGCTAGTCCTAGAGTAATGGGGTTAGTCTTATTCTTTTTGTTGTCAAAAATCACATATAAAATAGGAATTTAATTGATATAATTGAGCACACGTAGTCTTTTATTTTTATATATAACGATTTTTGCTGGCCATTTCGCAAAAATAGCCCGTTCCTTTTTCCCGAATCGTAGTAGAATAACCTACAAATGATTTATATACAAAATATTGTTAAATTTGGTATATAAATCACTTGTAGGTTATTGAAATATTATACTCCAAATTTTGTTAAATTTGGTTCATTAGTTTTTAGCTAGAGTGGATAAAGGCAATTTCTGCGGCCATTTCGCAAAGAAGGCAGATTCTTTTATTACGAATCGTACTATAATCTAATGAACATCAGGATTTCCCACAAAAAACATACCTACCAAATTGTATGAAATTCGGTCCATTAGTTTTTCAATTAGAGTGGATGTAATATCCACACAGACACACAGAAACATACACAGATACACCCTTACACACACAGACGTCTTCCTAAAAGTAGTTTTTTCGTGTTCTAGAAGTCCCAAAACGTGTAGATCCTTTGAAAATTCAAGTTCCGATCTTCGGCACGATTTCAATACTTTGAGTACATACACATACACATATATATTATCTGTGTATTATCTGTGTATCTAAATTCCGTGCCTATGCAATTACAATAGTTGTGATTTTAAATGATCGCTAAACTTTTATTATTTCTTCAAGGAAGCCTAATTTTAACATATGCAGAATGCAAATATCTCAAGCGATTGTAAGATGAATTACACAAAATTATTTAGCTCTGGAGTCTGGAATACAAGTTATATGAATGAAATATTCATTGATTTTGCATAAAGAATCAGATGATTTATATTTCGATACAGTTTTAAATATTTAAGTATAATAAATTACTGTAGTACTGTGATAATGTAAAAGATATTACCACTGAATGAATCACATTTTAGAAATTTTTAAATGAAATTACATTTCAGTTGGAAAGTGTTTCATAATCAATGCTTATGCATGATTGATCTTTCTTGTTGATCATGACATGATTCTGTTTTTTGATGTTTTCCATCACAAACTTGAGGATGTTCAATAGTCGTTTATTAGCTATTGTCAGATAGGATCCACAGCCAACGGTAACTGTACGGAATTTTACAGGCTCTTTATGCATCTTTGGAATGAGGATTAAATATGGAAATTTAACAGTTTTTATTTCATTACCGATTCGTTTGTACATAGCTTTAATCCTATTGGATAGAACATTCCCATTATTATGTAAAGGGGTGTACATAGTACTGTCTAGATAGCAGTGAAGAAGTGTATCCATGTAAAACTTTTTGCATGTAAATGCAAAATGTGATACCATCTTGTCAGTATAAGTTATATCAAAATTGTCTTTTATAGTTTGTATAGCTGCAGGTATTGAAAGATTCCTAATTCTGTTATTTTGTCTGATGTAATAAAACTGAAATTCTTTTGAAAAATTATATTTCCATTCTTGAAAGGCTTGAATAGGTAAACTGTGTTTTACTGCTATTTTATAAATAAATTCTTCTAGATCTTGATTGAAATTTTTGATTACTTGGTTATATTCTTGTGTTCTGTATTTAGTTCCGAGTTTGAAAATATTTTTTAGAGTTTTATCTGAGATAATATCCAGATCACCTGTAATGATGTGATTGTGATAAGGATCTTTAAGTTTGCTATCAGTGCATTTGCATTCTGTTGTTTTAGTATCCAATTCTTTACATATATTGTTGTAGTTGAAGAATCTTCTACCGTTTGTGCGTACAAAGCGGTAAGTCATTTTTACCTTAAGATCCTGAACAGGTAAGAAAGTTTTGATATTGTAGAGTAACGATTTAAAGGGAATTCCATAAAATTTCTTATTTCGGAATGTGGTTATAAAATATTCCATACTTTGCTTGTTCTGTATTCCGTTCTGTATTTGCTTGTTCTGTATTGAGATTGGTGTGAAGATAAGTTAAACAGTGAAGAATTAGTTTTGTGATGAAAGGTTGTGCGCAAGTAGGGGAGTGCTTAGGCACTCTCTGCTATAGTCAATTTTAATTCAATGTATTCTCATGGTTTTTCTGCCTGTTGATTATCAGTTCAAAGGAATGGTTATGGTAAAATTATATTAGCAGAAGATGAAGTACTATTATTTTGGTTAAGAATCATCTTTCAAGAAATTTATAAAAGAAGGAATTAGTATACTTTGATTATTCTGTTCTTGTTCAGATAATATAATCAACATTCACATACTTCATTAAAATAAGCTCCTTCTACAGCAAGAAGTAATAATTAAGATTCACTTAGTGTCTCATTTCATAATGGCATCCTGTGTATAATTATGTGCAAAATATATAAAAAAAGGCTATAATGTTACATAATTTACTTATCATAATATCATGTTTTCGAATAATTTGATTTATCAGAACATTAAAATCATAAACTCAATAAAAAGAAAATAATTACTAATGATTTTGGACTCATTCATTCAGGAACTTTTCATCTAATTTTGTATTTAATTATCAAGAACTATTTTTTCATTTAAAAAAAAATGATGATCATCAATAGAAGTACAAAATATATTATTATTGAATTATGTTATATTTTATTTTTTAGATCCTGAAACGGGTATGTATGGTAATAAAAAAAAAATGCAAAGTTGATTTATGAAATTTTATAATTCTTTTATAATAATTTTTAGACGCTCACATACAAATGGTTTAATATTTTAAAACACATCGCAATTATTATTGATATTTCAAATTCTATTTCCCAATATACGATCCCCTTTCATTAAGTAACTAATCTTTAATTAATTCATTTCCCTTTTTAATTGTATGTGAGGGACCGACCCAATCAGGTGTTGAGATATGATCGTTCAATTGATTTTATTATTCTTTAATTAAGTCCCTTGAATGGTTGTATTACAACATTGAATATATAGCTATCTATGTTATTGACTATGTAGTTATATTGACATTTACCTTCTATTTTGTTTTGTTGATGAATTCGTTTCGCTATATTTAAAGATCTTTCAAAGAGGACGCTGCAATAGCTTTTATTCAAACGGGCTTAGCCACTTTACTGTAGATATAACATTAATTCTGTTTTGAAAATTACAAATACCGAAATATCTTGATTGCCACAGATATGAATAATACCAAAAATCGGAATTTTAACAGGACTTATAGTTTATGGCCGCGTTTCAAATTTCAGATATTTATGTCGAACAGAAAGCTATCATGTATATACCTTAGAATTCTCTTAAATGCAACTGAAAATCGCAGGAAGAGGAAAAGAGCTTGCTGGGCATATTCCTCTGAAAGGAACAAGCAAAATTCTATGGATCCTTCCCTCAAATGCAACAAAAAATGGCGAGGAAGGTAGATGGATGAGGATTACTCGAAATTCTCAGATTATAATAAACAAAGCATATTTTTATCAATAAATTTATTTTATTCACTGCCGAATATTTAGTTTTTTTATCCTGAATTTTTCTGATATTTACTAGGGGGGGAGCGGGCTGTTTCACGTATTTTTTCAGAATTTTAAATTGAGCGAAGAAAGGGGGCAGAAGCTTTTCCCGGGGCACACTGTGATCTGAGATGGAATATTGTTTTGCATATAGCAGTTTCCGTGTTAACAAAACTGCAAAATATACGCCATTTTTATGCTTGTGCTTGCATTTGAGAAGGTTTTTGATATTCAGAACTTTTATTATGCACATAAGTGTCATAGTGTCCATTTCGCCCTCACGACGCGGCGTGATAAAGTTCAGCATTTAATACTTTCCTTAAAAACTCGAATTAATCGTAATTTAAGAATTTCGATGAAGAAACAGGAGGGAAACATAAATTTTATACAAAAACAGTATAATTGTCGTATCAATGATTGAAGTTAGTTAAAGATAGAAAATTAATATCTGAATTATGGATGAGGAAGGTATTAAAATGATATATTATATCTAAATGATTCTAATATATTGAAGCTGCAGTGCAATTAAAAAAACATTTTTTTTTCAAATATTTTACAAACTATTTTAATAGAAAGCCTTGAGAATAGAAGCTAATAAAAAGGTAAATTTGTATTTTGATGCTGATTATGATAGAAGTTGGTCTAAACAATGAAGTTTAAATTTATTAGAAAGTTTAGTGGAATTTACAGTCCAGATGATATCAAATAGCTTGTAAGTGAACGTACTAAACGTTGCTGACATGTTTCAAACTAGTGGAGTCATCTTCGAACAGTTCTTTACAGTCTTATACCTATCAAATTTTCTTTAATTATCGGTTCAATTCTTTTCCTCTGTAAAAAAAGAAACAGGAAAATGATACATATACACACAAAAAAATATACACAGTATATCAAATCCTAGAGAAAGTTTTATCATTTTTCATTCCGTTCCCTAAAAGTACTACAATTTCCAACTCACGTGTCATTTAAGTTTTGTTCTGCAGAGCAAAATCACAGGAACTTTCTTTGCACTTCATTACCTGCAAAGGAAACGCGAATTAGGTGCATTGTCCGGCATTTTAAAACTGCGTTACACTCGGTCGTGTTTGGGAATGGGAGAGATGTGAACTGAAGTATAAAATAGTAGAAATGCAGCCGGAACGCAATTTTGAAATTTGTCCTTAAGTGTATATCTCCTCGACTCTCTCATACGTTCATATTCAGTAATGTTTAGTTGCACTTGTATCGAAATAATTATGAAAATGAAAGAAGATAAGTTATATTTTACAGATACAGCAGCTGAGATTGTCGAATGTAAAATAAAATATTTCGTATAAATTGTTTAAACGCTTATTTTTTCGCATATGACTTCATAAAAGAAGATGTTTGTCTGTGTGTATGTGTAGCAAGAAATCTAAGCATCGTACGGCTATAGAATTTGAATTTGGTACAACATATACTTCAGCCGCCCCCTGTAAGATTCACCTCGGTATTATTCTTTAATTCGAAATTATATATATATATATATATATATTAGAAAGATATATTAACCAAATCAAATAACAATGAAATATGAAAATCAACAATGTTATATATATATATATATATATATATATACACACATATATATACACATATATATGTTATATATATACATATATATATATATATATATATATATATATATATATATATATATATATATATATATATATATATATATATATATATATATATATATATATATATATATATATATATATATATATATATATATATATATATATATATATATATATATATATATATATATATATATATATATATATATATATATATATATATATATATATATATATATATATATATATATATATATATATATATATATTAGAAAGATATATTAACCAAATCAAATAACAATGAAATATGAAAATCAACAAAACCGTTAAACCACGGCCACAATGCTGAAAAATGAAGAATTCCACACTAGCTTCATTTTGAAGATTAATTAGACTAGACTCATTTTCAAGTCTGTGCATCTAGTAGCTCTAAGTAGCTCTAATTAACCCAGACTAGTAGCTCTAGTAGACCCAGACTAATTAACCCAGACTTAGATAATATCTCTAATTAACCCAGACACATGATTGTTTCAGAATTGGCAATAGTAAGTTACTATAAATACAAATGAAACAGACTACAAGCATTAAAAGAGGAAGAATTGAAAAAAAAAGAGAAAAAAAAACAGGAAATTGAGAATTAATATTATCATGAGGCAGTAATCCGAAAACACATGAATCACATGAAGTACGAGCAGAGCCAGGATGAAGATGATCGAAAAGCATCCAACACAAGTATGACGAATAAGATCAAAGAGGGGGGGGGGGACGGTCGGTTACAGTGACATTCCCTAAAACCCGTCCAGTGAGTTACAGTACGAGACAGAACAATTTACCATATAAGTAAAGCAGAATGAACAGACAAAGTGATTCTTAGAAAAAATGAATAAACGAGTATTTCTTGATTTTAATGTAGAAGGCAGAGTCTCTCTGCATGTAACGGTTTTCGGGTTTTGTGATTTGGGGGGAGGGGGTATGGTATAAACTCCGTTACGCCAAAACGGATTGCATGAAATTTTCACTATTATGTATACGGAGAAAATTTATTTATTTTGTTATCTTATATAACTATCCTGCTTTGACTCACGGACAACATATACTTCGTTATCTATATCATAATAACTCAGCGATGTCTATGAATGCATTAGGTTTTTGTGTATTAAAAGAAACTATTTTGTAACCATTTTCATCCTCAGCGTTCAAATCATCAATCCACTTATATACTGAATACTACAATCATTGTTGCAGTCCATGTGGCTAACATTTTGTGGTTAGTTTTAGATATGATTACAATATAATTACAATCTATTATGACTTATACATTTTAACAAAAAGTATGAAAATATTTAATTACATGTTGTATGCATACAAATGTTACAGTAAAAAAAATATTTTCTATATTGATATATATACGCACGTAGATAAAAGAGAAGCACAAATACATACGAGAGTAATACAATTGAGTTTTCTGTCAATTTCTATAATATTATTGATAAATGCATATATAAAACACTCACTGTATAACAATTTGTTATAGCGAGTGTTTCACGAAGTGTTCCCGAAAAGAATATAAAACCAACAGTTGGTTGCAGTGAAGTGAAATATAAAAAATAATCAACAAACAAGGGAGAATTTAGCTGTGTTAATATGTTAATTACACCCTCTCAGTAACCCCCCCTTATTTCTGAGATATTGATACTTTAAATCTTTAAATTATGCAATTCCATTTTACCTGAACTGCAAATGTGAATAGTTTACTTCCCATGAATGTAAATATGTGGGACACCAACAAAGTTATTAAAAAAAAATGTTACCATTTAATTTTGAATCATTTATTTGTTGCTGGTCCCTTTCAATTAAATGAAAAAAGTCTAATAACAATAACTGAAATGTCACAGCTATTATTTTGTAAAAATGTCCCGAATATAATTCTTTTACAGTAAGTAAACATGGCTGAATTGAAATTTATTTAATTGGGACCATATAAAAATTAAACTTTTCATTATTATGAAATTATCAGTTCTGAGGGTTTCACCTTCATAGCTAAATTCTGCTCTGTTGGCTGATTTAACTGATCAATCCACTTATATACTATATACTACAATCATTGTTGCAGTTCATATGGCTAACATTTTGTGGTTAGTTTTAGATATGATTACAATATAATTTCAATCTATTATGACTTATACATTTTAGCAAAAATAATGTCGACAGTATTCTAATGTACCACCTCCTGAACCACAGGGATATACGTACGTTAAGACGTACCATAAGGGGTATAATCCCCTTATGGTACGCCTGCCCAAAACGGACGCGTCTGGCATATATTTATAACTGCTGTTATTTCATCAATGCCGAATTCTTCCCATACTCATCCCTAGCATTTGGGAATTCGAGACTTCCCCCCCCCCCCCCCATCCGTTTCATCCAGCCTCAATGTCCTGCACCTCTCGGTGTCCCCATTTACCCATGTAAACTTTCTCTTCCTATGAGATGCTTACTTGGGCCTTTATAAAGAATTGGAAATGGCAATGACATCGGGCATCGCCTCATCGAAGCAACAGTCTGATGTAAACTCTGTCATTTTATGAAACTCCTTTATATATGATCTTATTTTCGCCAGAAGTTCAAAGGATACATTTTGTCCTCTCTTGGACACTCCTCTTACCTCTGTCCTAGAGTCCTTAACTCACATCTTCTACAAACTCTTAGCTTTATCGGAAACTCCATAATTGCCGTCATAAGATAGGAGTTATTTAAAATAGAAAAGGATTATTCAAAATATAGTGGGAAATGCATTTCCAGATAAGATATTTGTAGTTAAACAATTATAACATACTGAACGGATAAAGAAGGCTTCACAATACTTCAGTTATATAAAATCACTAGCAGCATACCCGTTCTTCGTACGGAGTATATAATATAAAGAAACTTGAAATTCATAATCATGCGCGAATTCTTATAGTATACTAAATGACATGTTTAATCAAAATATTCTGTTAAAATATTTAATATAATGCTCCTAAAAAGAAGTTTAAGAATCTCTGTTCTCGCTATATAAAATTATCTTCATGAACATATCTGAAGAATAAAACATCTTGGACCCCTTATGTAAGCAAATATAAAAAAAAAATATGGAATTGAATCAATATATGCAAAATAAAAGCGTTAAAATTGTATGGGACCCGTACTAATTATATACGCGAATATTAGAAAATATAACCTGTATTAGTAGATTACATGTATAAATTGAAAATACCAATAAACCCGTAATCTTTAAATCTGAAGACAGTCATTTATTCCAATATATGTCAAAATTAAAGTGCTAAAATTATATGGGAAGATATACACGTACTACTTATAATGTCCGATTATTAGTAGAAGATTACCCGTTTTGCAATATGAGTCTCAAATGTTTTTTGGTAAACTACAACAGACGACGTAATAAATTGAATATATAATTAATCCCCTTAAGCTTCATACCAGAAGACTGTACTTGATTCCAATATATATGCCAATATATGTCAAAATATATGCCAATATACCTGTACTACTTATATTCTCGTAGGTTAGAAGATATACCCGTGCATTCCTAGAAGATTACTCGTACAACGTACAATATGCGTGTGTCAGCAATTTTTGCCGCAATAAAACAATGGCGTAATAACTTAAAAATATCAATAATCACTGAATCAATAATTCCGGAAAATATCAATAATAATAATTTTTAAACCTGAAGAGTATAATTGATATTATCCAGTCCAAAAAGAAATGGCAATGAAATTTATTTTATAAACATATCTTCATTATTCAAATCGGAAAGGATTTAATAAAAATCGTCTGCCGCATAAACACATTGGATTTAAATCCGTTGCTAAGCGACATGATATCATTTGCTTCAAATAAATTGGTAGAAAAAATGTCGTCTAAATAGTTATATTTCTATGGAACATTTGGCGACAGTTTCGTCAAATTAGCGACATTTTAAAAAATCGCCAAATTTATCGCCAAGTGGGACTGTAGAACTGACAGTTCCACTTTGCGACAAATTGACGAAATATCATCACAATACTATCCCCTAACAAAAAACAATTAATATCATTTATGTAGCGCCATTTTATCAATTTCAAGATATTTTTATAGATTTGAAAACATTTTTATCAATGTGGTGACATTTTAAAAATTCGCTAAATGTATTTCTAAGTAGGATGGTTGGTCTGACAGATAAATGCTAACCAAACATCATTTCAGTGCTCTCTTCTAACAAAACAAAAAAAAATTTCATTGATATGTAGAAGACCCAAGCCACACGACCAACCCGAAGGTTTATGGAAGCTGTTTCTGTCGAAAGCCCAGAACGACCGACTCATCCGAGGACATGAGCAGCAAGATGGTCGTCCGGGAAGCTGTTTGTGTGTCGTTTATATCAATTTGGCGACATTTCCGTCAATTTGGCAAAGTTTAAGAAAAGTTGTCAAATTAGCGATATCCCTCCAAAATCGTAGATTTGAATTTGCAGATCTGAATGAAACATTCTTATCCCGTTTCAATATACTAAATGAAAACACTACAATTGTATTAGAAGATATACCCACTCTACTCTTTTTCTGTTTCAACAATCGGCTATATGAATTTATTGGCTAAACACAATATATGAGTTTAGTAGCTAAATACGATATAAGCTTGAAAACTCTTTGCCAAAATAAATGAAATTGATGTACGCAGTCAGCAATTAATATAATTAAAAGAAAAATCAAACCGTCCATTCATAAGATATACTTTTATATCCATTTATCCATTTATTTATTATTTAAATCGAAAAAAAATAATAAAAACATTAACAAACACATTTAATTTAATCCGTTATTCGTACGGAGTG
This sequence comes from Amaurobius ferox, assembly GCA_951213105.1. Classification (NCBI taxonomy): domain Eukaryota; kingdom Metazoa; phylum Arthropoda; class Arachnida; order Araneae; family Amaurobiidae; genus Amaurobius; species Amaurobius ferox. Next base: position 56,584,549 of record OX578145.1, on the reverse strand, counting down.
TATAATTTAAAGAAACTTATAGTTCGCAATCATGTGCAAATTCGGTTAAAATATTAAATTTATTGCTCCTAAAGAGAAGTTTAAGAATATATGTTCTCACTATGCAAAATTATCTGCACGATCAGATCTGAAGAATAAAACATCCTGCCCCCTTTTGTAAGCAAATTTACAGAAGAAAAAATAGGAATTGAATGAATATATGCAACCCCGTACTAATCATATTGTCGCAGATCAGAAAATATGCCAATGTGTTAGTAGAAGATTACCCGTATTACGATATGCGTCTCAAAAATATTTGCCAAAATAAAAGAGATAGATGATGTAATAAATTGAAAACATCAATAATATTCGTACTCTTTATACCAGAAGGTCGTAATTGATTCCAATATATGCCAATATATATCAAAACATATGTCAATATACCTGTACTACTTATATTCTCATAGATTAAAAGATATACACGTGTATTTGTAGAAGATTCGTACAACATACAATATATGAGTTTAAACAATTTTTGTCATAATAAAATAATTGCATAATAACTTGAAAATATCAGTAATCCTTGAATCAATAATCCCCAAAAATATAAATAATAATAATTTTTAAACCTGAAGACCGTAATTGATATTATCCAGTCAAAAATGCTATAAGAAAAATCAAATCGTTCTTTTCTAAAATATATTTTTATATCCATTTATTTATTATTCAAATCGAAAAAATAATTATTAAAATTAACAGACAGATTTAATGTAATTGCGTTTCTGAGTAACATGATATAAGATAGAATCTTATAACATGTTAAATATGTCATGTCTTATAACATAAACTGCGAAATTAAATAACGATTTTGATTTCTCTATACTTCTCATTGTTCCGTAAAAGCTTGTTTTAAATAAACCATGAACCATGGAGATAGATTTCCCCTTTAAATCATAATTCAAACAATACATGTTTTCAGAAAGTGACTAATTAACGCAAACAATCTCCCATCAAACTCAGAGATTAAATTTTAATTCACTTTCAAACGATTTTCAAGCTTTTCGTTTGGATAAACCACGGAGTTAGGGAGTAGAACTCCTAGGAAAAAGTTCCGTTTTTCATTAATATCTCGACAACCCCAGGTCTTAGAAACTCGAAACTTGGACAAAATTTATGGGGGGATATTTCAAGGCTATCCACCAAATTTCAATAAATTCGGTTCAGCCATTTTTCCGTGATGATGAGACAAACGAAAATTTCGTTTTTTACTAATATCTCGAGAACCACTGGTCGTAAAAACTCAAAACACGGATATAATTTTAAGTGGGGCTATTTCTGGGCTACCCACAAAATTTCATCAAATTCGGTTCAGCCGTTCTCCCGTGATGATGGGACAAACAGACAGACAGACAGACAGACAGACAGACAGATTTTCATTTTTATTTATATAGACTAGCAGCATACCCGTTCTTCGTACGGAGTATATAATATAAAGAAACTTGAAATTCATAATCATGCCCAAATTCTTATAGTATACTAAATGACATGTTTAATCAAAATATTCTGTTAAAATATTTAATATAATGCTCCAAAAAAGAAGTTTAAGAATCTCTGTTCTCGCTATATAAAATTATCTTCATGGACATATCTGAAGAATAAAACATCTTGGACCCCTTATGTAAGCAAATATAAAAAAAAATATGGAATTGAATCAATATATGCAAAATAAAAGCGTTAAAATTGTATGGGACCCGTACTAATTATATACGCGAATATTAGAAAATATAACCTGTATTAGTAGATTACATGTATAAATTGAAAATACCAATAAACCCGTAATCTTTAAATCCGAAGACAGTCATTTATTCCAATATATGTCAAAATTAAAGTGCTAAAATTATATGGGAAGATATACACGTACTACTTATAATGTCCGATTATTAGTAGAAGACTACCCGTTTTGCAATATGAGTCACAAATGTTTTTTGGTAAAATACAACAGACGACGTAATAAATTGAATATATAATTAATCCCCTTAATCTTCATACCAGAAGACTGTACTTGATTCCAATATATATGCCAATATATGTCAAAATATATGCCAATATACCTGTACTACTTATATCCTCGTAGGTTAGAAGATATACCCGTGCATTCCTAGAAGATTACTCGTACAACGTACAATATGCGTGTGTCAGCAATTTTTGCCGCAATAAAACAATGGCGTAATAACTTAAAAATATCAATAATCCCTGAATCAATAATTCCGGAAAATATCAATAATAATAATGTTTATACCTGAAGAGTATAATTGATATTATCCAGTCCAAAATGAAATGGAAATGAAATTTATTTTATATACATATCTTCATTATTCAAATCGGAAAGGATTTAATAAAAATCGTCTGCCGCATAAACACATTGGATTTAAATCCGTTGCTAAGCGACATGATATCATTTGCTTCAAATAAATTGGTAGAAAAAATATCGTCTAAATAGTTATATTTCTATGGAACATTTGGCGACAGTTTCGTCAAATTAGCGACATTTTAAAAAATCGCCAAATTTATCGCCAAGTGGGACTGTAGAACTGACAGTTCCACTTTGCGACAAATTGACGAAATATCATCACAATACTATCCCCTAACAAAAAACAATTAATATCATTTATGTAGCGCAATTTTATCAATTTCAAGATATTTTTATAGATATGAAAACATTTTTATCAATTTGGTGACATTTTAAAAATTCGCTAAATGTATTACTAAGTAGGATGGTTGGTCTGACAGATAAATGCTAACCAAACATCATTTCAGTACTCTCTTCTAACAAAACAAAAAAAAATTTCATTGATATGTAGAAGACCCAAGCCACACGACCAACCCGAAGGTTTATGGCAGCTGTTTGTTTGTCGTTTATATCAATTTGGCGACATTTCCGTCAATTTGGCAAAGTTTAAGAAAAGTTGTCAAATTAGCGATATCCCTCCAAATTCGTAGCTGTGAATTGGCAGATCTGAATGAAACATTCTTATCCCGTTTCAATATACTAAATGAAAACACTACAATTGTATTAGAAGATATACCCGCTCTACTCTTTTTCTGTTTCAACAATCGGCTATATGAATTTATTGGCTAAACACAATATATGAGTTTAGTAGCTAAATACGATATAAGCTTGAAAACTCTTTGCCAAAATAAATGAAATTGATGTACGCAGTCAGCAATTAATATAATTAAAAGAAAAATCAAACCGTCCATTCATAAGATATACTTTTATATCCATTTATTTATTATTTAAATCGAAAAAAAATAATAAAAACATTAACAAACACATTTAATTTAATTGCGATGCCGAGCAACATGATATATCCTCCTAAAATGTTAAAATTTATTAACCACTAACAGCACACCCGTTATTCGTACGGAGTGTATAATTTAAAGAAACTTAAAGTTCGCAATCATGTGCAAATTCTGTTAAAATATTAAATTTATTGCTCCTAAAGAGAAGTTTAAGAATATATGTTCTCACTATGCAAAATTATCTTCACGATCAGATCTGAAGAATAAAACATCCTGCCCCCTTTTGTAAGCAAATTTACAGAAGAAAAAATAGGAATTGAATGAATATATGCAGCCCCGTACTAATTATATTGTCGCAGATCAGAAAATATGCCAATGTGTTAGTAGAAGATTACCCGTATTACAATATGCGTCTCAAAAATATTTGCCAAAATAAAAGAGATGACGTAATAAATTGAAAACATCGATAATATCCGTACTCTTTATACAAGAAGGTCGTAATTGATTCCAATATATGCCAATATATATCAAAACATATGTCAATATACCTGTACTACTTATATTCTCGTAGATTAAAAGATATACACGTGTATTTGTAGAAGATTCGTACAACATACAATATATGAGTTTAAACAATTTTTGTCATAATAAAATAACTGCATAATAACTTGAAAATATCAATAATCCTTGAATCAATAATCCCCGAAAATATAAATAATAATAATTTTTAAACCTGAAGACCGTAATTGATATTATCCAGTCAAAAATGCTATAAGAAAAATCAAATCGTTCTTTTCTAAAATATATTTTTATATCCATTTATTTATTATTCAAATCGAAAAAATAATTATTAAAATTAACAGACAGATTTAATTTAATTGCGTTTCTGAGTAACATAAGATAGAATCTTATAACATGGTAAATATGTCATGTTTTATAACATAAACTGCGAAATTAAATAACGATTTTGATTTCTCTATACTTCTCATTGTTCCGTAAAAGCTTGTTTTAAATAAACCATGAACCATGGAGATAGATTTCCCCTTTAAATCATGTTTCAAACAATTCATGTTTTCAGAAAGTGACTAATTAACGCAAAAAACCTCCCATGAAACTCAGAGATTAAATTTTAATTCACTTTCAAACGATTTTCAAGCTTTTCGTTTGGATAAACCACGGAGTTAGGGAGTAGAACTCCTAGGAAAAAGTTCCGTTTTTCATTAATATCTCGACAACCCCAGGTCTTAGAAACTTGAAACTTGGACAAAATTTATGGGGGAATATTTTAAGGCTATTCACCAAATTTCATTAAATTCGGTTCAGCCGTTTTTCCGTGACGATGAGACAAACGAAAATTTCGTTTTTTACTAATATCTCGAGAACCACTGGTCGTAGAAACTCAAAACACGGATATAATTTTAAGTGGGGCTATTTCTGGGCTACCCACAAAATTTCATCAAATTCGGTTCAGCCGTTCTCCCGTGATGGTGTGACAAACAGACAGACAGACAGACAGACAGACAGACAGACAGACAGATTTTCATTTTTATTTATATAGATTTGTGAAAAGCTCCCAGAATTGTCCATTTCTTCACTGCAGGTGCTGTTCGATCAGTGAGCGTATCTCATCTGAGTTTAGAATTGAGGTGTGTTGTTTTCTCTTTCTATTAAGTGTAGAACCAGTTAGAATCGATTAAGAGGTCGTTATAGAGAGAGCGTTTTTATTCACCTGCATGTGTCAAATGAAGGCATCTCCGGCTGTATAATTGAAAACTAATCCATCAAGTTGTCAGACCACGACGAAAAGCGAGTTTCTGTCAAGATTTTGGATCACTTTGTGTTTCTATTTTTTTAAAGAAGGATGCGATTTCTTGGCAGGAATTTCATGGCATTTAATTCAATACAGTGGACGTTTTAAAAAGGGTTTAAAGATGGCTGATATTTAAAAAAATTATGTACTTTGTTGTAAAATGTTATTCAAATATGACGTGTTTATTAAAATATCAAAGTTTAAATGAATAAATAATGGATTATGTGAAAATCACATTCAAATAAGAATGTTAATAATGTCAAAGAACTGTTAAAAATGTGTTTAATTTGTTAAAAATATGTTTAATATGTTAGAGGTGTCAATAGATGAATAAATATTAGGATAAATATTAGGATAATTATAGATGTGTAAATATTAGGAGAGTGCATGTGCATATATAAACTGTTTAGTAAATTAGTCAACATATTATTTTATGCATCTTTTTAAGGATCGACCTAATATAACGTAAGATCGGTACATATTACTAATAATATAATGTTGTAAAAACTTTCATTGTTTACAAGACGTTTTTCAGACTTGTCTCAGGCGTGCATAACAAACTTTCAGTGAGGAAAACTGGCAATTATAGAATTTCAAGGACAAGTGAAAGTATAATTTCTAATTTTTTTAGGAAATTTTTCCTAAGTTCACAGTTTCAATGGTGCTTCTTTGTTGCGTATTTGTGCTTGGTGGAGAATATGAGACCAGGAGACAATTGTGCAGTTTTGAGATTTATATGATATGTACTGCGAAACAAAGCGCAGACTTGGAAGCGCCAATTTAGGACAATTTTGCCCCGTGAGGTTATGACCCTAATACATTCAGTTCACATAAATCGAAGGTGTGGTTGAGGTAGAAAATCTTCTTGGGACCAAGGCTGAAACCAAGCAGTATTGGACAATAAGGTGACCAATGAAGAAGTATTGCTGCATTGCCCAGTATTGCTGCAGTCAATTAAGAAAGACCGCCGAAAAGTGTTGTATTAAGAAATTGGAGGCGATGTTGTAGTAGAAGGTGTAGTGTTTTTCAGTCTGAATTCAGTCTATGACCGTACGAGAGTGTTGTGACTAGAATGGTAGTCCAAAATGTTCAAAAGTGTTCGTTAAAAAATTGGAGGCAATGACCGTCCAAAAATGTGCTTTCAAAGTCAATTGGTGTCCAAAATGTTCAAGACGACAAATAGAGGTGTGTGAAAATCTGTATTCTACAATAGGTCAAAAATGTGATTTTGGAAAAGTATTAAAAATTCTGGTCTCACATGTGCAGTCTCTGCTCCTTAAGAGTGTATATAGAATTTAATTTAAGTTTAATCGTAAGCATAATATGTGTAATGAATTATGTTTATTTCAACATTTAAAATTGGGGGATTTCAATCGTGTAGTATGTTAATTAATAATTATATTTTAGGAATTCGCACAAAAAATAAATGGTGGGTTAATGCGGCAAAGATTGAATGTACGAATCTACGATTCACGATCAGTAATAATAAAAATGTTTATTCAACCCAAAGATTTATTCAATTATTACTTAAAAAGTAAACCAAACTGGATGTATCTCTTTTTTGTGCATCACATGCTTTTAATAATTTTAAAGGGATCTTGTACTTGTACTTTACTTTTGCATGGGAGCACAGATAAGGGATACGGCGGACTGCCACATATAAGAGACTAAACAAATTTAAAATCATAACGATTATGTCCATTTATAGAATATTAGCATTATTTTAAAATATCTTCCAATATTAATTTGTAAATAGTCGAGACATGTATCTGTTATGTACATAGCCACGCCCGTATTTGACCACTCCCATTTTTAGCATACGTTGTTTTGTGGGGCACGATGAGTTGGGTTAATTTGCAATTAATGTGAAGGATGAATGTAAATTTTTAAGCAGGTGATTTCATTTCAAATCACCATTTTTACAGGTATTAAAATGAGCGAAAAATACAAAAATAAAAATAACTTTTCGGATTAGATTTCATATTGAAGCAAATTTTGCCATTTCATAATTTTATTTTAATTTATATTCTTTACAGACTGACAGGCCATAGGTAAATTTTTTGGACTACAGAGAATTATTATACAACCCTTTGTGAAGCTCAAAATGGATAACTTAATCCCCCATAAAGTATGATATTGCTAAATTAACATTGAAGTTTTTTTAAGTAATACTTATATTTACCCATAATATTTCAAAAGTGTATTTTATATAAAAATTCATTTCTTTTCAGAACATGTTTGCTTCTATAAACAATCTATGTTATCTAGAAAGCTGTCCTGGGTAAGGCAGCAATTGATTAAAGTAAGTACAACTGATGGATGGCTACAGAGAAATGTGTTGTATGAATGAAAATCAACTGTGTATGGTTGTTTAAAATTTTGCCAATGGTAATTTAGAGCAATTGCGCTATTTTACATATATCTTTAAATGTTATATGTCTGTTTCTGCAAAGCAGTTCAGTTGCGTCACGGGCCACATCACTGTGAATTAAATTTTGCTTTTAAATAAAACATTTTAAATAAGTTTAATTTTTTGAATTTTCTAAAATTTCGGAATGAAATTCTATCATAAATTAATATTTAAGCGTGGCTTTTAACAGGAGCTTTTTGGCATGTTTTAATTGAATTGCTGATTTTGACATGGATCTATATTCAAAAATAAACATTTTGAGTAAATAGTAACAAAAACATTTTTACACGGCCGTTTGATGAGCTATTAAAAACAGCAATATATAAAATTTTAATCCATATCAAGTTGACCGATTGTGCTTATAATTTTTCAATTAATTTTCTATATTGGGGACTTGAGAACTTATCTATATGCTGTCGTAGGCTGTTTATTTCAGAATATTAAAATAATTTTTACATTCCCTGCAAGCATACTATTGTTGCGAACGTGTAATATTCCCTCACTGGAGTCTTTTCATTTGAAAAACAGACGGATAAACACCCGTACAGGCTTTCCCATGTCCTACACATTGGGTTATCAGATGAAGTCCTGATTTGCCAGATTTGGAGATTTATCCTTAATTGGCGACATTTAGCGACTTCTCGAAACTTTGAGAAACACTTCGAAATAATCACTATTCTATTTGATAGAGATCTCCAGATAGACATTTCATTTCTCAAGAGATTTCAAGCTTCTATGAGGAGTATATAAAAGGAATCATCACTCAGTCGGAGAGCAGTTGACGAGATACGAGCTACATTAAACTGCGACTTTTGCCAATGTTTTAAGAATAGTAACCGCTGTTTTGTGAAATAAGTATGAAAATAATTAAAACATATTTTCATAATATGAAAATGTTTTCATAATGTATTTTGTGAAATTAGCACAGCATTTAAGTGCTGGTTTAGTGTATATTGTTCCTGTTTAAGCTATGATTGTGAATAAAAGTGTACGTTATCCGGAAATTTGGACTCATTCTTGTATCCTGATCACACAATCAGGATTTCAGAGAATACATCGTAGCAATATGCTAAGTTTAGGCAAAATATTGTAATAGAGTCGTGTATATGAAATCGGACTTTTGTTAGATTTACATATTTTGCGCATGTTGGAAAACGATTAAACTATTTTCTGAGGGACAGCTGTTTTCGTATATGTATTTGTTGTACGACTATATGTGTAATGTACGTATGTATCAACTATTACTCAAGAGCTATCAGATTGTTATGAAATTTACAGCAGTTGATTCGACTGCCTATTAGATTTTCGTAAAAACTTAGTAGTTTATTTTTTATATCATAATAAAGAAACTTCAAAATATTGATATATGAGATAAAATAAAAGCATCTATAAATAGGCACTCTTAATCAAGTGATTGTTTTGTGCGAAATTCTTTATGAGAAACCACATACAATCTATTCTTATTAGCTAGGAAAAGCAACTTTAAAGAAAGTTCTCCTTTATGGGAATTTTAGCGATTTGAAGTCAATAAAAACAACAAATTACCAATAAAAATAATGAATATTTTTCTTCAATATTAAGTAGTGTTTTTATTTTATAGGGAAAAAAAAATCTGATGTGGGCAGCATATAGTTTTCCCTATTAATGACTGTAATGAATTTATTTCTTTCACCGTGAAAAAGTAATAAAAGTAATGTATAATAACTACGACACAATATTTTTAATGTTGAATTGTATATTTGGCGCTTTTTCGACTGACAATATGTAAAACTACTTCGAAGAATCCAATTAACTTATATTTCACTCAATACCGAATTGACATATTTTGAACTATTTTAATAATTAATTCATCCATTTGGTGTCATTTTTGCAATTTTGCCGGCATTTTCATCAATCTTGGGAGAAATATTGCCAAGTTGGCAAGATTTCGCTCAATTAGTCACCAAGTCCGCCAAACTTATCTCAAAGTGTTGCAAACAAATGTGGAAAGGAACATTTCATATATATAAATGAATGCTGGGGAATTATTAGGCGTCAAAATACAAAACCTTTGCATTAAGTATTTCCTTTCGTAAATGAAGAGAACTAGATCCGCGAACATGATGTTAACACATTTATTGCATAATATGATATACGAAAAATGTGCATATTTCACAATAGTTAATACATTTTCTTAATTTTATGTTATTTATTTTTATTTGAAAAATTGCAATATCTCAAGAACGGTTCATGATTGCGTTCTAAAATTTGTATCAATCGTTTTCTATCGTTCGTGCTAATCGTTTATATTAGAAAATTTCGGGGGATTTCAAACATTCGATTGCATTTAAAATCAGTAGGCTTCCAGTATTCACTGATTGTTATTTTTGTACCAAATTTCGAAACGCTCCATTTGCGTTTTTATGGAAAAGGCAGTCAAGTGCAATTCAAAATGTTACTCCACTCTTTTTTGTAGCAATAAGTTGTTCAGCACTGGCCTTTTTCACTTTTTGTAGAAAAATCCCGTATCTTACATTTTATCCCCATACAGTTTCACATGCATGTTTTCATAAAAAACATTTTTCACACTTTGCCGAAATAGTATTTGCCACTGTATAGGTATTCAATAAAACACCAATCGAAAATTTGTAAAATATTAAAATAAAACAGACATTTCATACTTTGCCTAAAAGCGTCAGACATTCTATACAGTACCTGCTTTTCACTCGTTGCCGGTAACATATATACTACCACCATTTTTTTATATGAAGGAAATTGATAATTTGAGCTACGCTATAGATGGTATGTAATCAAAATAGCTTATATTAACACTGATAAGCCATGTACATGCATCGGCGTCACTAAACTGTTACCAGTTTGATATAGAAACTTTTAAAAAGTTTCTACAAAATATTTTAAAATATTAAGGTATTATATTTGAGTGCATTGGGCATATCCAGAAACGTGTAGGTTCATGTTTGCGAAAACTGAAAACAAAAACAGAAGGTCTCTCGGCAAAGGTAAATTAACAGATGTGTTTATAGACAGGCTACAAAACTACTATGGAATTGCTATTCGTGCCAATGAAGGTTATTTACAAAGCATGCAGCAAAATGTGATAGCTGCTTTGTTTCATTGTGCGTCAAATTCCAAAAATCCAATGCATGGGCAAATGCCCTATTGGAAAAAGACAGCTGGTGTTATCAGCGAGCTCTAGCGTAAGGTAAAACACGTGTAAAAGAAAAAATGTCTACCTGGCAAAAGTCAAAATGTCAATGAGTGTTTTACCGGTGTAATATAGCAGATAGTGCCAAACGGTGTTTTCGTTTGTCTGCAAACTATGAAACTGGGGGCGAATGATGCAGTGATTCTATTCAATGAAGGTTATCAAGGATCTGAACATTAAAAGTCCAGGCTATTTCACCTTGACTGTTTATCGACAGCTGAATAACGTTCGAATTGGTGATTTGAAGCGCCATACGACCCCTGTTGCATATAAACATAGAAACATTTTAAAAGCCATCAGGAAAAAAATATTACTGTTGTAAATAACACAGATGATGAACCTTATAAATCAGGGGCCTTTTAAAATTAAATTTTTCATTTAATAGGTAAAATCTGGTATTTAATTATATTCTCTGCTTTTTTCTCAAAATGGGATTTTTAACATTTCGCTTTATCGCAAAACACCATAACTCAAAGAATTATAACTGTAATGTTATGAAACTTTGCTGAAAAACTCTAAAGGAGGTAATTTAGGGAATGAACCTCTACTATGACTATAGTTAAGTTATTTTTCATATTTTAGTTGATACAAGTTATGAATTGTCATATATTTTCATGATTTTTCTGTGTGTAAAAACGTCTAACATCTATAATTTTTCAAATAACATTGTTATAGCTAGGATAGTGGTTTATTCCCTCAAGGCGATTTCAGTCATCATAATAAAATTTAGAGAATTAAAATACATTTACATCTGAGTTTTGATGTTTTGCAAAAGTGCCATTTTATAGCAATTTTTATGCATGTTTTGAGCCTAAAAATCAAAATATTTAAAAATATACATATTTTTACATGTTATTCAGAGATTTTAGCTATATTCTATAATATAATGCACATTAGTAGTCGATTTTTAAAATATTAAAAAAAATCCCCTTTGAAGATAAGCAGGCACTTTAATGTATATAAACATTCGGAAAACTCTACATCTGCTTTTTACTTTCCCTGCAATACATGGTAATGTATAAGGAAAGTATTGGAATCATGCCGAAAATCGCAACTCGAGTTTTCGACGGATCTACACGTTTCGAGACCTCTAGAATACGAAAAAACTATTTTTAGCGTGACGTCTGTGTGTGTCTGTCTGTGTGTCTGTCTGTGCAGATATTTTAAACACTCTAACTGAAAAAGTAATTGACCGAATTTCTTAAAATTTGGTAGGTAAGTCACTTGTGGGCGAATCTGGTGCTGATTAGTTTTGGATATGATTTGAAATAAAAGAACCCGCTTTTTCTTGCGAAAGGGCCCACAAAAGCTTTATCCACTCTAGCTGAAAAACTAATGGACTGAATTTCACAAAATTCGGTAGATAAGTCTCTTGTGGGTCACCCTGGTGCTGATTAGATTTTGGAACGATTCGGAAAAAATAACCTGCCTTTTTTTGCTAAATGATCCTAAAAATCGTCAAAATCTAAAATAAAAAACTACGCATGCTCAAATATATCCTTTAAATGCTCGTTTTATGCGTAAATTTTAACAAAGAAAAGAATAAGACCAATCCCGTTACACTAGCACTGGACCCGGTCGTCCATTCTGTTGCTCCAAGTCCTCTGGACGAGCCGGACGGCCTGGGGCTTTCACACTAGCACTGGCGGTTCTCGAGATATTTTAGTATTTTCGTGTTTTATCTACGCCACCTTTGAAAATAAGTCCAGTTAGCAGGTGAGAACGAAAATTCAATTAAAAGTGAATTGAATTTAATTAAAATAAAGATAACGTGGATATGTCTGCAGGGAAAGTCATGTGCTGCCCACATCAGATTCTTACTCTGAAATACATGGTAATGTATAGGGAAAGTATTGGAATCATGCCGAAAATCGCAACTCGAGATTTCAAAGGATCTACACGTTTTGGGACCTCTAGAATACGATAAAACCATTTTTAGCGTGACGTCTGTGTGTGTGTGTGTGCATATTTGTCTTTCTGTGTGTCTGTCTGGTTGTGCAGATTTTGTATCCACTCTAACTAAAAAACTAATTGGCCGAATTTCATAAAATTTGGTAGGTAAGTCACTTGTGGGCGAATCTTGTGCTGATTAGTTTTGGGTACAATTCGTTATAAAAGAACCCGCCTTTTTTTTGCGAAATGGCCCGCAAAAGCTTGTATCCACTCTAGCTGAAAAACTAATGGATCGAATTTCACAAAATTCGGTAGATAAGTTACTTGTGAGACAACCTGGTGCTGATTAGATTTTGGTATGATTCGGAAAAAAATAACTTGCCTTTTTTTTTGCAAAATGACCCTAAAAAATCGTCAAAATCTATATAAAAAAACTACGTATGCTCAAATATATCCTTTAAACGCTCGTTTTATGCGTAAATTTTAACAAAGGAAAGAATAAGACCAATCCCGTTACATTAGCACTGGCCGTTCTCGAAATATTTTAGTATTTTCGTATTTTATCTATGTCACCTTTGAAAATAAGTCCAGTTAGCAAATGAGAACGAAAATTGAATTAAAATGAATTGAATTTAATTAAAATAAAGAGAACGTGGATATGTCTGCAGGGAAAGTCATGTGCTGCCCACATCAGCTTTTTTTACTTCGGATAATGATTGCGATACAAGTTGATCTATGTACAGTAGTCCCTGGTTATATGAGAGTGTTTAGTTCCACCAACATGCCGCGGATAATTGGTCAAAGCTTCTACACGAAACAACTATTTGAACCTACTAACCCATGAATGGAAAGCAATTTGGATAATTTAGATTTTATTAGTCACAGCATAAATTAAAGGTAAAACTACGGACTTAGACATTTATTATCTCATGCAATATTAAAATATAATGTGTATAGTAAATATTTAAGGAAATATGCAGCGAGATATGCAGGTTAAAGTAGAAAATAGAAAATGTGAATTATGTTTGTATTTTTTTGTTGTTGTTGTTATTTTCAAGAAATATTTATGATAAGATTCAAGTAATCATTCTAAACCTTTTCCCATAAAAGTGTCTAACTCTAAAATTTTATAGGTCAGTTAACTAATAAATGAAACAATTTCATTCAATGTTTCCAGATGAAAATCGGACGTAACAACTTTCAGCACTGTTTCAACCTCCACAATTACTTTTCTGTATATAGGTAATAAATTCTTTGAACACTTCTGACGTAAATCCTTTACAATCATTTTATTATCATTTTATTCAATTTATAATTTATATTAAAAAGAGAATTTTGTACTTTTTAATATACGTTTTATGAACCAGGATAATAGAAATCTATTAAAATGTTCTCTTTTATCAATGACGGAATTCTAGTTAAAATTTTATGAACGTTCTTCTTTGGTGGTGTGGGAGTAACTTATTTTATTTATAGTATAGTTTAGGATCTCCGAGACTGTAAATCAGGTCTTAATCTCATTCTGAAGTTTCAATAATAAGTCGTTTTCGTTCCGGTTTCAAACCAATATCAAGTATAAAAAATCTGATGTGTGCAACACATGGCTTTCCTTATACAATGCAATGAATTTACTACTTTTTCAATAAAAAAATTAGGTTTTCCTTATAGTATATATTTATATTTTTTCAAAGATATTGAATTTTCGTCGATCAGTCGTCATTTTCATTGATTTAGTGTCATTTTTATCCATTTGGCGAGATTTTCGTTAATTTGCCAACATTTAAAAAGTCGCCAAGTCGGCGACATTCCTCAAAATTCTCGCCAAGCGTTATGGACGGAGAAATAAGTTATTTTTATAGCAGATAAATTATTGGCGTTCCAATACAAAAATAATACTCAAAGTTTCTTTTCTCCTGAATGGAACGAGCTAGATCCACAAGAATGATGTCATCCAATTTATCGCATGATATTACAAATGAAAAGTGAACATGTTTCTCAACAGTTAATATATAAATATATTTTTAATTTATGGGAATTTTTGATAAATTTATTTTAAAAATGTGCAATATCTCGAGAACAGTTCATTCTAGCGTTCTAAAGTTTATGTCAATCGTTTTCTAAGGAAAAATTACATAAGAAATGTCTATTTGCGTAACTTTATTGAAGGTTTTGATTTTTTGATGATTTTTTCAATATTTCACTCGAAAATTTAGGGGGTTCTGAACACTCGATTACGTTTAAAAACAATAGGCTTCCAGTATTCACGGATTGTTATTTTTGTAAAAAATTTCATTCGAATCGCTCTATTTGTTCTTGAAATATCGTCTTTACAGACTCTCTGACACACACACACACACATTCTTTCACACACACACACAAACACACAGAGACATCACCTTAAAAATGTTTGATCCGTGATCAGGGATGCTTGAAACGTGCTCTCCCGTCGAAAACTCGAATCCGAATTTTCGACCCCGTCACAATACTTTCCTTATTCATTTTGTATATAAGGAAAGTAATAAAGCAAAAATTCAAAAAGTCCAGTATAATTCCAGTCAATTGAGTAAACATTAATGTAGGCCGAAAAAATAGCTTTTCTTTAGCATTATTAAATAAAATTAAAGCAGGAAATGGCCTTTCGTGCTAGATGATATATAATGAAGAAAAATACGTTTCTTTAGAAATAATGCAGAAATAGTTCCAAATTCGATGGATGAAAGTAAAGAATATTTTCAATGCATATAACACAACGTTGTTTTAGCACATATTAATCTCAGGAACAGTTAAAAATAAATATTGTCCTGGAGGCAAGTGATGCAAGAATAGACTCACCATACTCTTAATAATACCATCCAACGACATTTTAACAAAAATATTATGTTTTTAATAAAAATTATATTTTCTCAAGATGTATTTTACATGGTTTTATAATTATATATTTCGTTAAATGTACATTATTGTTTTTTGATAAACATGAAAATAATGTAGGAAATAAAAATAAAAATATTAAAAATATGTAGTGTAATTTATCGTTGTTTTAATTGGAAGTTGTGTCCCTTTTAATGCAATTTTGACTGATATTTCGATTATACGCTTTTACAGTTATATCCTTTTTGGTGGCAAAATATTTGAATATTTTGTTTTTACTGAAATGCCTTTGAGGAGTTTGCTTCTATAGCTTCAGCTTCCGATTCTAGAGGAAGTAATGTGGTTTAGTAAGAATTTCCACCTCCGGGTTCATTTTCTTTTTACTTTCAATTAAAAATTAATTTTTTTAACACCCATTTCTCGATATTGGATTTAGATGGAGCATAGATAATAACTGAAATAGATTCAGCATTAAATTCTGTAAAAGGTAGGGTAGTTCACTATAGATTTCAGCTGGTGATTCGTTTTCTACTTCCAGTTAAAAGAAATCTTAGTAATATCGATTTCTTACGATCGGCTATAGATAGAGCATAGGTGATGACTGACGTAACTTCAGCAGCAAATTTTTGAGAGGGCCGGGAGTTTACTAAGAATTTTTAAATTTTTTACTACATCTGGCACAAAAATTTTCCTTAAATCATCTATTTCTCAGAATTGGCTAAAGACAGAGCTTAGATGATAACTGATGTGGTTAAAGCATCGAATTTCGGAGGGGGTCTGGGGATTTCTAAGGATTTCTACTCTTGGTTCCAGAGATGTCACATCCGAAATCCTGTATAAAATAAATGTGCAAAAGGGAATAAAAATACCTTATATTTCCATCGCATAGAAATGCACGCACCACTTACCACCATACGTAGGCTCCTTTATAAATTTCTTGTTTTTTTAGTTTCGTTCAGAAACGCATAAAAGATTCTTTATTGTACTGCATATTCTAAGAAAATTAGAAACATTAGTGTGGCATTAAAATTTGAAGTGGCAGAAAAATAGCGTTCAGGTTATGTCGTAAAGCCTACCAAATTAACTAGTGCTACCACCAACACTTCGATTTTCTGTCGCTTATAATTTATAGCGACCACGTTTTCTGATTTAAGTTTGACAACTTATGTTTTACTAACTTCATTCTTACAGCACTGACCCTCGTCTCATTTCTTGCCAGTCAAGAGCATGTTTTCTTGCTCCGAGGATACACGCCTTAACCGAATTTAATTTTCATATGTTTTCCCCAACTCTCATTGGTCTAATCTTTGTGCGATGCTGGGGTGTATCTTGATTAGCTATGTAGCTTACGGAAATTATGCTACATAGGGGCACAACATAGTCTTGTCCAGAAGCATAGTTTACGCCCAAAGTCGTCATCGTGATTTTTGATGTCATGGATTATGGATAAATTTATTCAGTCAGATCTATCAAACGTGACGTAACTCGTAGGAGTTCTTCATTCGATAAAATTTACCAAAGTGGTGCTAAATGGTCTCTCAGAAGTAGAAAACTCAAAATGTACACGCATCCTTTTTAAACATATGAAAATAATTTTATATTATTTTGACCACTATTTAATGAGTGATATTAAACAACTCACGCTAGTTAAGAAATAACTTAAGTTTCATGAAATGTTCTATTTCAGCATCCCACACATCCGAATTCTCTTCGCAAGATAGTCAAGTGTCTTAATTACAGTACTTTAATATAAATTAACCCATCTAGTTCGCACTTAGAGATCAATTAAATACATGACTCTCATTTGGATAAATAATTATGTTTGTAAGATTGTGGATGTTCTGCTGGTGAAATTACGATTTATAACTGGCGATATTCTGCTAATGCTATTTTTTGATGTACATATTTGTACATTCTCACAACTGTAATATCCGTGTTATCACCTGTGATATCTGACATGTATGCATCAATTAGCCCTTTCACCTGGGCTTCACGTTTTTACAGTCACTTGTGGACATTATATGTAACACATGCACACTCAATTTTGAATATCAAACCCAGTTTTGACCCAGTTTTGACCCAGTTTGAATATATGAACCCAGTTTTGACTATCAGACACTGTTTTACATTTAAGCATATAAATGGAATGGCGCACAGCTTTGAGAGGCAAAGTGGTGTAGGGTTTTTGAAAATATATTTGTGTCGCCAATCCTAATTCGAAAATTTTCAATTTAGATTTTTCATTTGGTGTGCAATGGGAGTCGAATCAAACGACACTTAAACCAAGATGATAGCTTTAACAGAAGTGCTCAATAATTATGTTACTTCACTCAGTGAGTTCAGTGAATATTTAGATACGCATATCAAAAGACAGATCTTTAGTATATTCTGTTACGCCGTATCGCCTGGAATCGTGGGTGTGCACAGAGGATACAAGAATGTGTTCAAATTTCTGGATAATGAACACGTTTATTCACAAGCATAGCGTGAACGGGAACAATATACTGTAAAAAAAAGAATTAAATGATTTACTAATTTCGAAAAATGCAATACTATTCTCAAAACATTGACAAAAGTAATCTCACAAAACAGCAGCTATTATTTTCAAAACATCGACTAAAATCACAGTCCAATGTAGCTCGTATCCGGTCCACTGCTCTTCAACTGACTGATGACTCCTTTTATAGACTCTCTGAAGAAACTTCTGGAAACCTCTCATATCTCGTAGAATATTGAGTTTTTCGGAGCCTTTCACGAATCTTCGAAAAGTCGACAAATAGGCGATAAATTACCAAATGTGGCAACCCCTCCGAACTTAACCCTAGATCACGTCATAGGAAAGTTTGCTTATTTGGGTCTTTTCTCCGTCAAGTCTTCGAACGAGGCGAAAGTGAGAGGCGAATAAAGAGGCTGCAGCATTTGTAACAATTCTTACATCATTACTATGTCAAGTAAAACGACCATGAGCGATCAAATAAAAAAGTAATTGCAGTGTCAGTACACAAGAATTTATAAAAGTTAGGATGACAAACTCTGCAAGAAAGCGAGATGGATGATAATAATACAACAAAATCTGATGTGGGCAACACATGACTTTCCTTATATAATGCAATGAATTTACTGCTTTTACAGTTTAAAAAAATGTTATTCTTATAGTAGATACTTATATTCTTTCCAAGATATTGATTTTTCTTCAATTAGTCGTCATTTTCATTGATTTAGCGTCATTTTTATCAATATGGCGAGATTTTTGTTAATTTGGTAACAATTAAAAATGTCGCCAAGTTGCCAACATTCCGCCAAATTCGTCGCCAAAATCTCGCCAAGCGTTATGGACGGAGAAATAAGTTAGTCTTACATTAGATAAATGACTATTGGCGTTCAAATACAAAAGTATTACTCAAAGTATCTTTTTTCATGAATGGAACGAGCTAGATCCACGAGTATGATATCACCAAATTTATCGCATGGTATTACATATTAAAAGTGAACATGTTTCTCAATAGGAAATATTTTTTTTTATTTTAAACATTTTGATTATTTTTTTTGAAAAATGTGCAATATCTCGAGAACGGTTCATGTTAGCGTTCTAAAATTTATGTCAATCGTTTTCTAATGAAAAATCACATAATAAATGTCTATTTGCGTAACTTTATTAGTGGTTTCGATTTTTTGACGATTTTTTCAAAATTTCACTCAAAAATTTAGGGGGTTCAGAACATTCGGTTGCGTATAAAAACAATAGGCTTACAGTGTTTACGTATTGTGATTTTTGTACCAAATTTCGTTCGAATCGGTCCATTCCGTCGTCAGTTCTCGTCTCCACAGACTCACTGACACACACACACACACAGACAGACATCACTTCAAAAATGTTTGATTCGTGATCAGAGATGCATGAAACGTGCTCTCCCGTCGAAAACTCGAATTCGAATTTTCGACCCATTAACAATACTTTCCTTATACATTATATATATAAGTAATAGAATATGACTTCACTTAAGATTTCCACTTTCATCACCATTTCCATTTCTAGTTCAACACATTTCAGCTTACTAAGAGCATATATTTTTCAAAATTGCTTATATATGAAGCTTATCTGATAATTGACATGAATTTATCATCAAATTTTGAATAAGGTAATTGGTTCACTAAGAAGTTTCTCTTCTGTTCCTTTTCCACTTCCAGTTAAAAAACTTTCCTCAGAATTGGATATCTGTAGATATAGCTTAGTTTAATGACAGATATAGATTTATCAAGGAATTCCGGAAGAGTTGAGGCACACACTAAAGATCTCCACTTCCGGTTCTGGAGATGTCGATTTTGATTAATGAAAATTTACATTTACTTTGAAGCATTTATTTCTTGGGGTCTGATTGAGTTACGGATAAGATATGACTGATATAAATGTATCATTAAATTCAGGAGGAGAATAGGGTTTTACTAAGAATGTCAACTTCCAGTTTTTTTCCACATCAATCAAAATTTTTTTAGTAAAATGTAGTTTTCTGAAGATTGGTTGTAGATAGAGCTTAGATGAAAACAGATATAAATTTAGCATTAAATTCTGGAGAGAAAAAGAAAGTTCATTAAAGAATACCACGTTTGTCCACATTGTTTTTTTTTTATGTTTGGTTCAAAAAATTCTCCTAATCGTATGGTATTTCTCAGGATTAGCTATAAATACAGCTTAGATGATGGTTGATATGGATGATTCAGCATCGAATTCCAGAGTGAGTATGAAAATTCACTAAGGATTTTCATGTCCAGTTTTGGAGATGTCGCTTCAGATTTTCCCGAAAATTCGTATCAATGTGCGAAATAAGTATGCAAAAGATAATAACATGGTTAGTAGTTCCGTCAAACATAAAGTGTGTGATGCAGTGAAAACAAAAGGAACTTAAAGTTGGCTTTCTGAACTTATAATTTAGTAAGATTATATTTAATGCGTTGATTACCATTAATACCGCACCTTGAGAATAAAACATCAAACTTCTTTATTCTTAGTTGCGTTGAGTATTTAATAATACTCCTTCGACAATCATACAGGAATTATGCAGAAACATATTAAATTGAATTATCTAAACATGGCCATAAATTAGTATATAGTGGAACTCATTAACTTAAACATTGCGTTGTTTACCGCTATTAAAACCCACCATTATTTTCTTCAGTACGATTTTTGAAAAGGAATATTGATTAACATAATACTACTCCATTAATTGCACCATTTTAACTTTAACAATAAATTATTTATTAACAACATAGATCACTTAATTACTCAATTACAACAATTATTACTCTTGTTCGTGCCGGAGAGAGACAATGTGAGACCATTAGTTAAAAATGCCTAAAATGTATTTAGGACCTTCCGTAATATTTAATGAGAACCTACCTTTACTTTCGGCTTTGGCTATAGACCACAATTCTTGCATCAGCATAGTACTGGCCGTAACTGTTTGGCTCCAACTCGTACTGCTAATTGGACTGCAACTGATCTAGCCATTCATTTGGAATCTCTATGGAACACTCTACAATATTTGCGTAACACTTCTCTATTGCATCTCTCTACTGTGCGGTCTGGTGGTAATACTCTAGATGTTATTCTTATGTAGATACTTATATTCTTTCCAAGATATTGAATTTTCTTCAATTAGTGGTCATTTTCATTGATTTAGCGTCATTTTTAACAATATGGCGAGATTTTTGTTAATTTGGCAACAATTAAAAATGTCGCCAAGTTGGCGACATTCCGCCAAATTTGCCGCCAAAATCTCGCTAAGCGTTATGGGCGGAGAAATAAGTTAGTCTTACAGCAGATAAATGACTATTGGCGTTCAAATACAAAAGTATTACCCAAAGTATCTTTTTTCATGAATGGAACGAGCTAGATCCACGAGAATGATGTCACCCAATTTATCGCATGGTATTACATATGGAAAGTGAAAACGTTTCTCATTAGGAAATATTTTTTTTATTTTAAACATTTTGATAATTTTTTTAAAAAAATGTGCAATATCTCAAAAACGGTTCGTGTTAGCATTCTAAAATTTATGTCAATCGTTTTCTAATGAAAAATCACATAAGAAATGTCTACTTGCGTAACTATATTAGCGGTTTTGATTTTTTGACGATTTTTTCAAAATTTCACTCAAAAATTTAGGGGGGGGGGGTGTTGTACATTTGATTGCGTATAAAAACAATATGCTTCCAGTGTTTACGGATTGTGATTTTTGTACCAAATTTGATCGGTCTATTTCTTCATCATTTCTTATCGTCTCCTCAGACTCACTGACACACACACACACACACACACACACACACACACACACACACAGACATCACTTCGAAAATGTTTGATTCGTGATCAGGCATGCATGAAACGTGCTCTCCCGTCGAAAACTTGAATTCGAATTTTCGACCCAGTCACACTACTTTCCTTATACATTATGTATATAAGGAAAGTAATAGAATATAACTTCACTTAAGATTTCCACTTTCATCTCTATTTCTATTTCTAGTACAATACATGTCAGCTTACTAAGAGCATATATTTTTCAAAATTGCTTATATATGAAGCTTATCTGATAATTGACATGAATTTATCATCAAATTTTGAATAAGGTAAGTGGTTCACTAAGAAGTTTATCTTCTGTTTTTTTCCACTTCCAGTTAAAAAACTTTCTTTAGAATTGGATTATATGTAGATATAGCTTTGTTTAATGCCAGATATAGATTTATCAAGTAATTCCGGAGGTGTTGAGGCACACACTA
Organism: Amaurobius ferox; assembly: GCA_951213105.1. Lineage (NCBI taxonomy): Eukaryota > Metazoa > Arthropoda > Arachnida > Araneae > Amaurobiidae > Amaurobius > Amaurobius ferox. The sequence goes on along the minus strand of OX578145.1, from coordinate 56,562,307 downwards.
AAGATCTCCACTTCCGGTTCTGGAGATGTCGATTTTGATTGATAAAATTTACTTTTACGTTGAAGCATTTATTTCTTGGGGTCTGATTGAGATACGGATAAGATATGGCTGATATAAATGTATCATTAAATTCAGGAGGAGCATAGGATTTTACTAAGAATGTCAACTTCCAGTTTTTTCGTAAAATGTAGTTTTCTGAAGATTGATTGTAGATAGAGCTTAGATGAAAACAGATATAAATTTAGCATTAAATTCTGGAGGGAAAAGGGAAGTTCATTAAATGATACCACGTCCGGGAAAAGGGAAGTTTATTAAATAATTCCTCTTGTTCGCACCGGAGAGAGACAATGTGAGACCATTAGTTAAAAATGCCTAAAATGTTGTTAGGACCTTCCGTAATATTTAATGAGAACGTACCTTCACTTTCAGCTTTGGCTATAGACCACAATTCTTGCATCATCATCGTACTGGTCGTAACTTTACGTGTTTGGCTCCAACTCGTACTGCTAATTGGACTGCAACTGATCCAGCCATTCTTTTGGAATCTCTATGGAACACTCTACAATATTTGCGTAACACTTCTCTATTGCATCTCTCTACTGTGCGGTCTGGTGGAAATACTCGGGACTCGTAATGGCATTCTGACCTCTTGCTTCGGACTTTACCAACTCATTATTACTTGTTTCATTACACTTACTCAACTGACTTAACTTCAAACTGAACTTTTCAACTGCACATAACTTATTATTCTCGTAGACGTTGTGTAATTTTATTTCTTGGTGCCACCTCCTTTTTGCCTGAGGTCTGACACACCTCCTTTTTGCTCTGAATGGCCAACCTTGGTCACTTTGTCCAGACATCTTCCATAATTGGTTATTCTTTTTACCCAATGTTGTTGCTTCACATTATCCTTAGAGTCCGTCGATCTCCTCTGTCTTGACGCCCCTAAATTTATTATTTCTTCTGACCTTTGGGTCAGCGTGTTGTAAACTTTGTTGTCATTGAAACTGAAGGCACTGTCTGACGTTTCAGACACAATAAATAATGTACATAAAGCTGTCTCACACCAAACTGGTGTGACGTCGATTTCTGATCTCACAAAGTATACATGCCATTTACCACTATATTAAGGCTATTTCATAAATTTCTTTTTCTGATATTGTTTAGGAAACTATATTTAAAATCCCACGCATTGTAATTATTTTTAACAGATTAATTAATATAAACGATTGTCGAAAAGCAGTGAAGAAGTTGATTATGGAAAATTAGGATAAAGCATCACAGCTTCTTGATATCTATTAGCACGTTTCATAATACTTTCAGAAATTGTAGCTAATTCACGGATTTGAAAATTATTCATAAGTGTAGTACTACAACACTATCTTGAGAACTACTTTTTAAAATGATACAGCCTCACAGCTTAGTTTATTGGCAAGTTTCATAATACTTTCAGAAATTGTAGCTAATTCACGGATCTGCGAATTCCTCATAAGTGTAGTACTAAAACATTGTTCTGAGAACTATTTTTTTAAAGATAAAGCATCACAGCTTAATCTATTTGCAAGTTTCATAATACTTTCAGAAATTGTAGCTAGTTCAAGAATTTGATTGTAATTCATACATGTAGTACTACAACACTATCTTGAGAACTATTTTTTAAAAGGATAAAATATTACATCCTAGTCTATTGGTCAGTTTCATAATACTTTCAGAAATTGTAGCTAATTAACGGATTTGATAATTATTCATAAGTATAGTACTACAGCACTCTCTTGACACCTATTTTTTAAAAGGATAAGGAATCACAAATTAGTTTATTGGCAAGTTTCATAATACTTTCAAAAATTGTAGCTAATTCACGGATTTGAGAATTATTCACAAGTATAGTAGAACTATTTTTAAAAGGACAAAGAATTACAAATTAGTTTATTGGCAAATTTCATAATATTTTCAGAAATTGTAGCTAATTCATGGATCTGCAAATTACTCATAAGTGTAGTACTACAACACTGTCCATGAGAAATATATTTTTTTTAAAAGATGAAGCATCACAGCTTAATCTATTTGTAAGTTTCATAATACATATTGAAAAACTACGGATAAGTTCATTTTAAAAAACAAAGACGGCTCAAAGAACGGCACTCATGCTTTTTAAGAGCATTTTCTTTGAAAAGAACATTGAGAAATGATGCTTGCTCTATATGGAAATTATTGTTTGAATTTTTATACCGCCTGCCAAGCTTAATTTATATTATTCATTCAGCAAAATAGTTTGTTACCGGCAATGAAACTTTGTTAGAAATATACAAGAGATAATCTGAAATTAGAGCCTGTAATTTCATTATTATGTACACTTCTACTGGAGTAATTATTCGTTTCAAGAAAGATTGCAGACTTAATTGAGCCTAAAATGAAAATTAGTTAGGGTAATTAATGCGGAAGTAAGACCATTACCAACAAAGTTTTAGATTTTGTTCGAAGTTTAAAGAAAAATTAGATAAAATGATAGAATTGTTTAATGAAAATGAGTTTTGTATTTATGTTAACAACAATTAAAATTGTAAAAAAAATCTGATATTTAGAAACATTATTGATTATAATTAATAAAAGATCCCACATTAAAAGTATTTTTTCGCAAACATAACGCTCAAATAAATAAAAATACTATAAATTCAAATTTTTGCAATATTTGCATATGAGAATTGCTGGAATATAATTTTTCTTTAATAAAAATAATGTAGTTGACGTATTATTTCAAAAAGAGAGATAACTTATGCACAAGGAACTATGTTGAATTGGAGCTGGAACTATCTTTTTGAAAGAAAATTGTAGTAACATAGGTTTAGTATAAGAAAAAAAATATGATATGGGCAGCACAGTACTTTCCCTACAGACACAAATGCATTATCTCTTTCTTTCATAGTAAGATGATCTTAAGTACACAAACTTATATGGATACCAATTTAAAGTTGCTCATAATTTGCAGTTTTAATTAAATTACAGTTTTCACTTGGCAACTGGTCAAATTTTCAAATGGCGGCGTTGCAAGAATGTCAAAAACTGAAATATATTTTGAATGGTCAATTTTAGAATGAGGAGGGTGGTTTTATTCTTTTCTTCGTACAAATTTACGCATAATACAATCATTCAGTCAATACCTTTAAGCATATTTCGTTTTTCATTTCACATTTTGATGATTTTTAGGATCATTTTGTGAAAAAAGGACAGATTCTAGATTTCCGAATCGTACCAACATCAGCAGGGTATCCCACAAGAGATTTATCTACCAAATTTTGTGAAACTTTATCAAATAGACTTGGGTTTTATTGGATAGATACTTACACCGTTCTAAATTAGCAAAATATGTTTGGGTATTAACTTTAATTGAGTTCAAAATCCTCAATTTTTTATATTTTGAAATGTTCAAGATATATTTAAAGCTTAGTGAATTACAATTTTGGGCTGTAAAATGATACATGCTTGACACTGCTTAAAATGTAGAGGATGGTCATAATTAAAGTTTGCAATTTAAACCTTTCTAAGAAGAAAACCACTCCAGAACTTCCAAACTTTTGGCAAAACAATAAAAGGGACCACGGGATTTTATCTTCTGCAATAAACATTTTCGTAAAGTCACCACTTGCTGAAAAAATTACACTTTATTGCCAGTACGGACTTTGTAAATAATTGTACACTTAAAAATTAGACTAATGACTGTTCAAAGTGGTCTTCACCACGATTTTTTGCGATATGTTGGAAGAAGGACATTCTACAGCTGCTCACTGTTACAAGTGGAATGTTAAAATTTCATGAGCTTATGGCATTGGTAAATGTGTAATGCTATCACAGTAAACAAACGTTTATTTTTAAAAGGGTCTAAATCACTTTTTTTTTCAAAGCGACTTTGATTTTCATCTTGACTTTTATTGTATCTTAATTAATGCAAATCTGCTGTTTAAAATAGATAATATTCACAAGTTTTTCGAGAATTATGCAAAGAGGTTGATTATATATAATTGAAAAATATTTAAAAAAAAATCATTTGCTTTATCTTCTAATAAAATTTTCAAAATGTAAAGAGATATATATATATATATATTATAATGACTATCAGAAACCTTACTCCCCATTAAGTAAGCGTATTCTTCTCAAACTTATATAGACATAACTTGTATAGAAGTAATCTAAAGTATTTTCACTGCATTGCAAAATAATTAAAAATCAATATATGATGTGGACAGAAACGTTAAAACTATATCAGATGCAAATTCTTTAAAAAACAATATTTTTTCTTTATTTGAATATTTGAAACTTATATAGACATAACTTGTATAGACATAATCTAAAATATATTCACTGCATTGCAAAATAATTGAAAATCAATAAATGAAGTGGACAGAAACGTTAAAACTATATCATATGCAAGTTCTTTAAAAAACAATATATTTTTCTATCTTTTGCTCTAGTTTAAGTGCATGTGACAACCTTTAGGCACTTTTTCTATTAGAATTAACACTTTAATAAGTCATTTGTAATTCCTTTATAGAACTAGAGTAATGTAAGCACAGAACATGTGTGCAACCCTGAAGATCCAGATTAAATTACCAATTGATTTTAAGCGGCTTAAACTAAGTCTGATTGTCTCCATATTTCACAGTTAATTAATTTCAGATTTATTAAAGCGTTGTTTTTATTTTAAAACCTGAATTCAATGCTTAATCAGCAAAACATTCATTCTTTTGTGATTTGAACGAAAAAGAAGCTTTAAAGAAAGTTGTTCATGGCATTGAAAATTTGAAAATATTGTAAAGTAAATAGCCTTTATTTTATATTTTTGTTCAATTCCCTCACATTAAATGGATAAAAATATAAAGGTCCCAATTGTTGTTGTAGTTTCTTTATTATTCACTATCTTATTCATCTGTTAAGTTGATTGTCGCCTGTTATTAAGCATCTGTTAAGTACATTTGTTACGAGCAATTTGAATTCCTGACTTTCGCAATACCAAAGTTCCTAAAAGGTATTCTAATGATCATGTGTATATTGTTATTTCTTGAATTTGAAATAAATACTGTTCTGAGACTGCAAAGTTTGTATGTATCAATAGGTAATGAGACTGCCGGTATTTACCTGGTTTGATTTATATCCATTAATCCTTAATTTATGTCCATTGAGTTTCTCAGACGGTAGTATTTATTTCTATATTTGAACAGGACCGACTTAGCCTAACTGTGGTCCGGAGTAGACATTCCTTCGGGGCCCTTCCTCCTCTTGACATATATGAAATGAACAGAAATATTTCTTTCAAAAACATAATTGTAATTTATAAAAAGGTATAAAAAATTAATCTCTTACATATTTTAATAAAATTTAAATTACTGCCAACTTTCTTATCATAGCAAATAAGTCAACTTACTCATATCCTGAAAATGAATTTTTTCGCTGAGCAAAGTTATTCCGATGGAATATTTATTTTTCAGGAAGCATTTGTGGATTTGTTAACGTCACAATAGTTTAATTTGTGGCCCCTGTAGTACGGAGGGCCTGGCCATGCCCCTGCGTCCCCCGCATGCTTCTGCGATATTCCGACCCTGTATCAAACCCTGTATCAGACCCTGTTCATCTTACATTATTCTGTATTTTGTAGATCGAAGTGCAACTTTACAGCTGTATGATCTTCCCATTTCATGTAGTATAGAATCTTTTTCATCATGATTCCCACGAATTGAAAATAATTGTAATAACTCGTAGACTGTGGTGTAGGAATGGGTCTATAAGAAATCAAAGCACATTTTTCTCATTAACCCCGAATCACTCGATCTCTTTGAGCAGAGTATTAAATATTGTTCTTTAAAATTATCATGATGAATCTGAAAAACCGATAAAAAAAACTAGTACAAATCTAATTTTTCCCAACGAAGTCGCGAGCGCATGAAGTATCTACTACTGATATGAGAAGAAAAACAGAACGCATCCCTAACAGCATTTTTTTCACAGTGACGTAAGATTTACGTCACACTGTGCTTTGGGACGTCACAGGACGTCGCAGTAAGTCTCGGCAATATCATATTGAGGTCACAGCGAAGTCATTTTGGTCATTTTCATTGTCATTTGTGACGTCGCATATTAACTTGTCCGTGACATCACATTGTAGTTGCCATTGTAATGTCGTCACATTGTTACGTGATAATTAAATTGTGGAAACGTCACAGAATATAGTTATAATTAAGTTACAAAGTTACTATAACGCAACGTCGTATAGAAGTCACAAATATGATGTCACATTGTAATCCAGGCGTCACTTGACTACAACGTCACTGTCACACATGTGGCGATCTTTGCTGTGAGGGGTGATTGGAGATGTCTCTTTCAGATGACTACTTTAGAGTACCATAGCCGGTCAAACTTCAAATGTGTATTTTTTTGCGGAACTATGGAAGATATCCCCATTTGTTCCTGGGGTAGTTCCTCCCAGACCGTATTTGCCAGACAGACTGTCTCCCCCTGAATGTAACACTCAAATTCTTAAGTGACAACAATCTCTTTTTGTGGATCCCTGATCCTCACAATAATCGCTTGGTTTGAAGGGGGAAGCATATGCTGCAGTTATATGATATATGTCTTGTATTTTATATGGAAAGGCGGAAGATCTGAATTGGTATTCAAAGGAGTATGGAGTACGTATTACGGTACACTGGCACTCCTGTAGTTGCCAAAATTGAAGACATCTGAGGCTTACGATAATAGATTTTAGTACACTTGTGCGATAAAAGCAGTCTATTTCCTTACAGCCACACCAATATCTACCTCTACGTTCACAAAACTCTATTTGGTATCCTTCATTATTGCTATTGGAAGAGGACATAGTCAACAAGATAAATATAACAACTTGCATTGCATTTTACATGTTGAACAGCCGCAGAACTTAGCAAAATTGCTAAAATGGTAAAATTCCCAATGAATTTGTTATTAAAAATTATAACATAAACACGTTCTACAACGGATAAAGAATATTACTAAGAATACTTAAAGAATAATACACTGTCATTAAATATTCAAAAATATGTGCCATACGTCATTAAGCACAGATTAAAATAAAGAATACAGCTGTTTTAGAGGACACATTGGACCTCCTTTATCAGTGTTAGAAATTTCGCGAAGTCAATGCCAAGCAGACGAAATCAGCCTATCTGGCTTAGTAGCAGTTATACGAAATGACAGCTGTAAGGAATGGGTTACTGAAATATCAAGAAATGGAAAATAGTTTGAAAACAAATAATGGCCAAGTTGGATAGTTATACAATTTATTTTACTGAGCATATTTCCATTGAAATATTCAAACATTATTTAGTCATTTATTTCTCTATGGAAATTTTCACACGATAGATTATCAAACAACGATTGCCCATTATTCACAAGATGGAATTCATTAAATTTTCATAACACGTGTAAAATTAATTGTCGTGTCACTAACTGACATAGCGCCCCCCCCCCCCCTTGCGTTAAATTATCTGCCCATTTTGAATATGTAGCTCATTCTTTATATTCAGGAGTGGAATGTGACCCTCAAGTAGAAAACGGTTTCAATCCCTCTTCTAGACCGACGAATGATAAACCAAAGATGTATTGAATATTGAGGTTTGAGACTTGTAAGAAATGTATTGCCAATAAATTCGTTCTCTCGGTTAGATGTTTTCTATCTAACAACAATATTTGGGAGTACAGAAGAAGTCTGATGTAACGCGGTTCGATATACCACGAGTTCGGGTATAACATGACGAAGAGTATGTTTGCCGAAAAATAAATTATCATTATGGTGAAGTATTATATGCCGTGGTTAAGTTATTACGCGGGGTAAAGTATCTGGCCGTCCAAATTACTTCTCAAGTCTCAGAACGAGTCGGACGGCCTGGGTTTTCGACTGGATAAAGTATGATCCCCTACAAAAGTGCTATATCGGGTTATCAATCTAATTCCTAAAAATAAACACTTTTCTTGAACAATAAAGAAACAGACATTTCTGTAGTTTGTGTTTGGACGTTTGACATAAACGATTTCGCATTTCTAAATTCAATTTGCGAAGTATTAAGTTGTTACAAAATAAACTTTTCTCAATATATTCAGACACTGTTGAGTTTTCTTTCTTATTGTCTGAAACTATTTATATGTTAATTTGTTTGCCACCTTTTGTTATGCGTCTGTTAAATTCATTTGTTAAGCCGAATTAGAATCGCTCTTTTATGTAATTCCTATTACCAAGGGAGCGCATAGAAATAAATGATTCTTTAAGCTAGAGATTTGCTTTTCTGTTGTTTAATTTTTTAAGATAACATACTTTAATATCTTATGTAAATGTTTAGAGAAGTCATCTCCCAATAGGGATTTAAGCTAAGTATATCCTCCTGGTCATTCGGATTTCTATTAATAGTGCTATTCAAATGATAGTACTTTTCTACGTTAAAGTAGACCTTATATTCTACCCCTTGATATGTGAGATCGAAAGATCTGTATGACCTTCTCATTAAGATCAAAATACACCGGCCTACAAAATTTCGTCTTTGTAGATAAATATTTTGATATGCCGCAAATTAACTTCATAAAAATCTGAAATGTGAACGTCTTTTGGATTTTTTCAGAAAAATCATTTTAAATATGCAACTGAAATGTACATATTTGCACTTCGTGGGAGGGGGTGAAAGATCTCTTGAAGCGAGTTCAGGGAGTTGGGGAGGGTCAGCGAACAAGCGGCGGGCCCCAACAGGCTTATTACGCCTTCGTATACGACGGAACGACAGAGCTCACTAAGTGAGCTCCGGTGGCTAATGAGCGGCAGAGCCCCAAGGGTTGAAGAGCGTCAGTGAGCAAGAGGTGGTTTCCTCTCGTATATTAAAAACATAATATGTTAGATAAATAAAATTTGGCATCACGTCTGATTTTAACCAGCAGAAACAACAAGATCACAACTGTAATAGAAGGTATTTATTTCACTTCTTTAAGACGTACAAAACTTTAAAAGGCCAGAGCGCTTTCGAGCGAAAATACGCTCTTCATCAGTGGCTACATGGAAATAGGAATGATCGTTCATATATAGACCAGAAAATGTGACAGATTTGCATAAATACAATTATCAATAAACTTACGTTTAGCTATGGATTCTCCTTAGAACGCTCGAAAGCGCTCTGGCCTTTTAAAGTTTTGTACGTCTTAAAGAAGTGAAATAAAGACCTTCTATTACAGTTGTGATCTTGTTGTTTCTGATAATATGTTAGAACTATAAATTTAAAATTTCTCATGAAAGTTTGGTTTTACAGTAAAATATTAATTAAGAAAGTTTAAGATATTTTTTCTGCGCAAGAAAGTATAAAAAGAAATTAAATTTTGGATGCTGTTCTTGAATTATATCTGGAAGAATACTGGAATAAAAATTCCGAAATTTATATATTTTATCGAACACAAGATTTTAGAATTTTCTCACTATTTATATGTAAAGTCTTATGTATATGCAATATTTCAAGTTTCTACTTTAGGCACTTTGAGCTACAAATTTATCACTTAGTATCGCTCAGTTTTAGTCATCTGTATGATTCTGATGAGTGCTAAAAAGCCATATTGTGTGACATACATATGTTTTTTGTTTTTCGATTTTAGTAATAAATAGCGAGAAACGAGCTTTTTCATCTGGCTTAAAGAGATGAAAACAAATATATTTCTTGGTTTTACCCATTGACAATATTGTGCCAATTTTTGAACAATTTGGAATTTTTCTAGATAGTGACTCTCAATCAATCGGGTCGAATATAAATACGAATAAAATCAAAATATCCATTGTTTCGAATAGGAAGACATTCAAAACATTCAGCATCAAAATTAGAGAGAAAATTTGAACCTCCTCAAGAATAATTTTCCCTTCCATTACATATATGTTAAACTAGTGATTTCAACAATGCTTCAGCCTTTATCAATGGCAATTGGTCACTGAATGTCACACCTACACAATTAATGAAATTTTTTTATTTCTAAATTGTTGACAGAGAAAGGACATCAAATTCGGTATTTATTGTTGTTGGGAGGTAAAGTGCTGTAAGTTCTGTGAAAATCCCCCTGTATTGTTAGCCCTGATTCGAATGTTTGAAATCTTCGATTTTTTTTCATTGATCTGGAGGATTACACGGATCGAATGAGACGAAAATTGATATTCTAGTTCGACTAAAAGTGTTTCATAATTAAATAAAATTGTTTTGTCTTTGTTATCATTCCTTTGCATCGTCATCCCTAGATAGAATTTTCGAAATATTACATTTTTCCGTTGACCAAGATGATGAGCAGAAACAAATGCGACTAAAACCAATCTTCTAGAAACGTAGAAGTGCTTGATAATTAAACAAAATTTCTTGTCTTTTTTATCATTCCTTTGCATCGTCACTCCTAGTTCGAATTTTCGAAATATTAGATTTTTTCGTTGACCGAGAAGATGAGACAAATCAAATGCGACTAAAACCAATCTTCTAGTAGAGTGGAAGTGCTCGGTAATTAAACACTGTTTTATCTTTTCTATCATTCCTTTGCATCGTCACCCCTAGTTCGAATTTTCGAAATATTAGATTTTTTCGTTGACTAATTGAGATGGGACGAAATCAAGCGTTTAGTAACGTAGAAGTACTCGACAATTATATAATATTGTTTTGTCTTTCGTATTATTCCTTTGCACCATCACCCTTAGTTCGAATTTTCGATATATTAGATGTTTTTTTTTACCAAGAAGATGATACGATTAAATGTGACTAAAACCAAGATTCTAGTAACCATTATTAAACATTATTTTATTACTACATAGAAAATATTAAATATTATTTTATCTTTTGTATCATTCCTTTGCATCGTCACCCCTAGTTCGAATTTTCGAAATATTAGATTTTTTCGTTGACCAAGATGGTGAGATGAACTAAATGTGATTAAAACCAAGATTTTAGTAGAGTAGAAGTGCTCGGTAATTAAACATTGTTTTGTCTTTTCTATCATTCCTTTCCATCGTCACACTTAGTTCGAATTTTCGAAACATTATATTTTTTCTTTGACTAAGGAGATGGGACGAAATTAAGCGTTTAGTAACATAGAAGTGCTCGACAATTATACAAAATTGTTTAGTCTTTCTTATTATTCCCTTGCACCATCACCCCTAGTTCTAATTTTCGATATATTAGATTTTTTTTACCAAGAAGTTGAGACGATTAAATGTGACTAAAATTAAGATTCTAGTACAATACAAATATTCGATAATTAAGCAAAATTGTTTCGTGCTTCTTATAATTCCTTAGCACCGTCACATTTAACTCGAATTTTTGAAAGTTAAAATTTTCCTATAGGTCTTGAAGCTTAGGCAGATTTAATGTCCCCAAATCCGAGATTCTAGCTATAACGGAAATATTCGATAAATTTTAAACATCACCCCCCTCACTCAATCAAACAATTCAGTGATTGTTACATAGATAGATATATGAAATAGAATATAATTACAAATTTATTTATTTTCAATTTCAGAGCTTTTATTCACAACTATCACATGCCTCTAGCCAACTATCAACATATATGTTTGGAAATAGTCCTTTTCATTCAGATGACAAATAGGTGAGATCCACGCAATGAATATATATAATTCGCTATAAAAGTATTTTATTTCCGTCATTAAGACGCAATAAAACGTGTACATAAAACTTAGTTCTAATAGCCATGTGCATTCTTTGCATCCCATTAAGTCTAATGATATCTACTTTTGCGCAAAATGGTGATACGTAATGCCATACGTAATTGTGATACGTAAGTAGATCATAAAGGAATCAGATAAATATGAAATGGCATACATACAGTTTATGCTGAGGGTGTGTGTGGCTATTTAATAATTTTCATATTTTTGTTATGCGTAGCGTAATTTTTCTGCAATAACGATTACAAATTTTGATATGTGGAGGATGCATTTTTATAGTATACACTCATTGCCATAAAATTTTCAGCACCAAGAAAGCGTTGTCTGAATTGAACGAAATATTATATATGCAAGTGCAACGTTCATATAAGTAAGTAATACAAAATCAAAGCAAAAGGATCATTTATTTCAGGAAAAACTGCGAATAAATGAAGTTTTTAGTACCCTGTTGGGCCACCTCTAGCGTGAATACACGATGCGATACGGACGGGTATTGAGGTATACAAGTCCCATTGGTATTCTGAGTCATATCCTTCCACAGTTGTTGTAGCGCGCCTCTGGTTCGATCACACTCGTAGGCTGTCCAACTTGCCGTCCCAAGTGATCCCAGACAGGCTCGATCGGTGGCAAATCTGGGGATCAGGCAGGCCAGGGAAGGATGGTAACGTGGCGGAGGGATTCCTGTGACACCCTTGCTGTGTGTGGCCGAGCATTTTCCTCTTGAAAATTGCCTCCTGGGAGCTCATTAATGGCTACACATGTGTTTGAAGGATGTCACCAACGTACAGCTGGACTGTCATGGTTCTGTGGATCAATATTATAGGTGACCGGGTGTCGTATGCGATGGCACCCAAGCGATGGCACACCAGCTGTGGAAGCGGTGTGCCGCTGTAAAGCGAAGGCAGGCTTGAGGCGTTCACCATGGGTCCTCCACACATTTACACGTGTTGTCATCACTGATCAAATTGAATCTCGATTTGTCGCTGAAGATGACCTGGTTCCATTCCTTTGCTGTCCAATCTCGTCGAACGCGACACCACTGCAAACGGAAACGACGGGGGGTGGATGCCATTGGCAGCACACGTAATGGGCGCCGCGATACCAAATGTCCTTCAGCCACGTACCTCGCGATGGTACGAACAGACACGGAGGCCCGTAGGGAAGGTGTTGGCTGTATCTTGATGGCAGACAATGATGCAATTGGCGCTGCGCATCGTGTCTGGTGATGTGACGGTCTTCTCGGCTATTGGTCTGACGAGGGCGTCCTGAGCCTGGCCGCCGTGTATGCGACCTTGCTATCGTCCACTGATCCTAACATCTCCTCACAGTAAAGTCGGAACGAACTAGAGGGCGGGCTACTTGGCCGAGCTGACCACCCGGCTTCCATCATCCCGATGATTCTTCCCCTTTCGAACTCTGCTGATCCGAACTCAGCTGATCATATTATCATCGATGGCGGCGTAACGGCACTCCTAAAGAAAAAGCGCCTCTCTCACACAAATTAAGTACAGGCAAAACGCCTCTGCGTAGATTTTTTCAGCTCCATGGCGAAGGAAGCCCAACGCCCTCTGGTGACATTACGCAATGCGCAATCACGCTGTATTTGTAATAATTTGCATATCTGCCTGGCACGTACCTTCATGCCAAGTTTCGTTATGATTCTGCAATTACTGCTTGATGCGCAAATTTTTATAGCAATGTATATATATATATATATATATATATATATATATATATGTGTGTGTGTGTGTGTATATATATATATATATATCAAAGAAAACGTAAAAATATGTAAAGGGGGATGCTAGATATATTGCATAAAAATGGCAGAGAGGGATGGCGACCTCTCATTCCCGTTTAAAGTACTTTTCTGTCTAGACAACGCTCACGGAACCAATGCAATACAATGACAGGTCCCCGGTATATGTGCAAAATCGAAGGCTCTAGAACGAAGACAGAAATGAAGGGAGATATGGAATAACGAGAGGCTGAACGTATAAAATTAATATGATAACCAAACGATCCGAATTGTACAAGACTATATCCTAAAGTAAACATTTTAACGCATGCGTACAACGTTATACACTGTTATGATGTCATATTCCTATGTCTTGTCTAAATGAGTATTCTTCTTTTTTAAAAAAGGAATTATAATGATGTTTTAGAAAATTTATCGGTAATAATTTTTATATGCTTCTTGCATGATTCTTCTGTTACTTATGATACAATCTTTTTTAAAAGTATTATTGTTGAGATTGCTTCTGAGGTGTCCTGTGATGATATTTCTGAAAATATTCTTAGTCAAATTTGAATTCCATTCTATGATTTGGTTAATCTTCATATCAAAATTTTCTCGTTTATTGAACAATACCGTATGAATTCTTTTTATATTGTTATATCTTATGGTGATGTCTAGGAAATTAACTTCGTCTTTTTTAGTATTAGGATTCTTGATCAAATCCAGTTCCTGGGGATAAAAGCTAAAATCAAATTGAGGAGTATGCAAATATTGTCCTAATAGCACATCGTCCACGAATCTATAATATGGTAATTCATATAATATATGATTACCCCTTTCAAAATATGATAAATATATGTCTGCTAAGATTGAAGAGCAACCCCCGCCCATAGGGATGCCTTTAATTTGTTGATAAAATTCATTTCCATTATACAGCACATTTTCGTATAAAACCAATTTGATAAGATCCAAATACTTGCGATAAGTGATTACATTTTTTAGATTGTATTCTTCGTGTACCAATAGAAGTATGTCATGTAGTTTTGAAAGGTCGATGTTGTTAAAAAGGTCACGGAAGTCATAACTTGTAAACTGTATATCTTTATTGCAGAATTTTAAACGTTTTATGACGTCATTGCTGTTTTTTATCATAATAGAGTTTTGTAGTAATAAAGATTTAACAACAGGTTTGAGGATATAAAGTAGTTTCCTGTTAGCTAAAGTTAAATATGAATTACATCCCACTGTTACAGTACGGAATTTTACAGGTATTTTATGCAGTTTTGGGATGAGGACCAGATATGGGAAAGAAACAGATTTTAAATTAATGCCGATTCTTTTGTATAATGCTTTGATCTTATTTGACATTACTGCGATATTATATGGTAAAGGTTTATACATAGTAGGTTCCATGTAACATTTCTGTAAGGTTTCAAGGTAATAAGTTTTGCAGGTAAATGTGTAATTTGAAGCCACTTTGTCAGTATATGTAATCACGAATCGATCTTGAACGTCCTTGATAGAACTAGGGACATGGTATCTTGGTTTAGTTTTAAGTTTTCCATGATATTCATTGATAAATCTATTAAGAATATTGTATTTCCATTCTCCGAAGGCCGTGATAGGTAAACTATATTTAATTGCCATTTTATAAATAAATGTATCCAGATCTTGATTGAATTATTCCTTGACGTGGTTATATTCCTGGTTACGGAATTTGGTACCTTTTTCAAACAGTCTTCTTAATTGTAGCGCCTGGCAAATTTTAGCGCCTGGCAAACATATTCATTTTAGAATTAATTTAATTTGAATATATGCCCGGTGATACAATATTTGGGTATTTGTGTCATCGACAGCCTGCTACCCTCATTGTGATTTAGTTAGCCTGCCGCCTTCTATAGATTGCTTTAGATGTCTTCGATTACGCAATTTTTCAAACTTATGGATAAGAATTCGGATCACAATGTGACAACTATAAATGTTAATATTGATGTTGTGAAATCAACGAACGCGATCCAAAATGGATCTACTTTTTTGATATAGACTATAACCACTTTTACAATTTAAAAAACTTCAAGTTCAGAAAATGCCTTTCAAGTAAATGCAAGTTATGTCCGAGCGCTAACCCCATACAGATTGGACAAAATTCTACGAGCCAATATTTGTTCTGCAAGACTTTCAATGTAATCTATTGCATAGAGTGTTGCAAATGCAATATATTGTACATAGGACAAGCCAAGAATCCATTACACATACGTATTAATTTGCACAGAAACCAAATCAAAAAAAGTCTTTATCTGGATCCTCCTACTACGAACTGAAACATTTTCACAACCATGATTTTTCTAATATTGTGGTAACAATTTTGGATATAGTATCTAATCTTCAAGAACGTTTATGGTGGGAATGCACGCATAATATGCACTTGGGTACGGCATTCCCTTTCGGACTAAACACTGCCATATTCAAAGAGAATTATAATTTAGAACACTAAAAAAGCAAATTCACTCCTTATATCAAGTACATTATATCAGTGTAAAACCACTAGGTGAAAACGTGGTGGAAGAAACAGATATATTAGCTATACAGACACTCTTACAAATATAAAAAATTTAATGGACTTATTCAATAAAAATACTTATGTCAAATACAATTGGATTAAGAATAAGGTGTTTGGAATCAGACTTAAATACTTGCCTCGAATTTGGGATTTCATCATTGATCATATAACATCATTGGATCAAAGAACAAATGATGACCTAACTCATAATTTTGCCATATTATTGGATTTTGTGAAATTGAGAGCTAAGAAATTTAATATTGACTTGAAGAATCATCCTATAAAAAAAGATCATATAGAATACTTTGTTACCACCTTCAAAAATAAAACTTTTGAAAGTATACCTATTAAGTTAATGCTCAATCAATTAAATAAATTGATACCTATAACTAACATCAAGGTTAAGTTCACTTACCGTTTCGTACGTCCCAATGGAAGAAAGTTGTATAATTATAATAACTTAAGTAAAAATACATCTTTATTTGTTTCAACAGTATGTAATTGTCAAAACAGTAATTTTAGGGATGTGTACCATGATCATATTATTACAGGTAATCTTACAGTGATTGAAGATCTACAATTAAGAAGACTGTTTGAAAAAGGTACCAAATTCCGTAACCAGGAATATAACCACGCCAAGGAAGAATTCAATCAAGATCTGGATACATTTATTTATAAAATGGCAATTAAAGATAGTTTACCTATCACGGCCTTCGGAGAATGGAAATACAATATACTTAATAGATTTATCAATGAATATCATGGAAAACTTAAAACTAAACCAAGATATCATGTTCCTAGTTCTATCAAGGACGTTCAAGATCGATTCGTAATTACATATACTGACAAAGTGGTTTCAAATTACGCATTTACCTGCAAAACTTATTACCTTGAAACCTTACAGAAATGTTACATGGAACCTACTATGTATAAACCTTTACCATATAATATCGCAGTAATGTCAAATAAGATCAAAGCATTATACAAAAGAATCGGCATTAATTTAAAATCTGTTTCTTTCCCATATCTGGTCCTCATCCCAAAACTGCATAAAATACCTGTAAAATTCCGTACTGTAACAGTGGGATGTAATTCATATTTAACCTTAGCTAACAGGAAACTACTTTATATCCTCAAACCTGTTGTTAAATCTTTATTACTACAAAACTCTATTATGATAAAAAACAGCAATGACGTCATAAAACGTCTAAAATTCTGCAATAAAGATATACAGTTTACAAGTTATGACTTCCGTGACCTTTTTAACAACATCGACCTTTCAAAACTACATGACATACTTCTATTGGTGCACGATGAATAACATCTAAAAAATGTAATCACTTATCGCAAGTATTTGGATCTTATCAAATTGGTTTTATACGAAAATGTGCTGTATAATGGAAATGAATTTTATCAACAAATTAAAGGCATCCCTATGGGCGGGGGTTTCTCTTCAATCTTTACAGACATATATTTATCATATTTTGAAAGGGGTAATCATACATTATATGAATTACCATATTATAGATTCGTGGACGATGTGCTATTAGGACAATATTTGCATACTCCTAAATTTGATTTTAACTTTTATCCCCAGGAACTGGATTTGATCAAGAATCCTAATACTAAAAGAGACGAAGTTAATTTCCTAGACATCACCATAAGATATAACAATATAAAAGGAATTCATACGGTATTGTACAATAAACGAGAACATTTTGATATGAAGATTAACCAAATCATAGAATGGAATTCAAATTTGACTAAGAATATTTTCAGAAATATCATCACAGGACACCTCAGAAGCAATCTCTACAATAATACTTTCAAAAAAGATTGTATCATAAATAACAGAAGAATCATGCAAGAAGCATATAAAAAATATTACCCGATAAATTTTCTAAAACATCATCATAATTCCTTCTTTAAAATAGAAGAATACTCATTTAGACAAGACATGGGTAATATGACATCATAACAGTGTATAACGTTGTACGCATGCGTTAAAATGTTTACTTTAGGATGTAGTCTTGTACAAATCGGATCGTTTGGTTGTCATATTAACTTTCTACGTTCTGCCTCTCTTTATTCCATATCTCCCTTCATTTCTGTCTTCGTTCTAGAGCCTTCGATTTTGCACATATACCGGGGACCTGTCATTGTATTGCATTGGTTCCGTGAGCGTTGTCTAGACAGAAGAGTACTTTAAACGGGAGAGGTCGCCATTCCTCTCTGCCATTTTTATGCAATATATCTGGCATCCCCCTTTACATATTTTTACGTTTTCTTTGATATTTCCTGCTTCGGATTATAGAGCTGCAATGCGCCTTATCCTTTGTGGAATCCAGGTAATTTGAAGCATATTGTATACTTTATTTGTCATTTCGTTTTGAATATATATATATATATATATACATCTGTGTGAGTTTGTCGGGTAAGTAGTTGATAAAAGATGACTCCACTCTGCATAACCACATACCTTTACTTAAGACATTCGGTTATACATCCGGTTTAACTTATTTACAAGTTGAAGATATCGAACGTCACGAGCAATCGCCTTTGCACGCTCCTTTTCAGCACCTATACTTTGTCCTTGTCGTCTCCGTCTCGCTCTTGATGCCGTCTTGCTTTCGTCTAAGCAATCAATAGCGTCTTAGCGATTAAGAGCATCTCGTCTGATTGAACTCTCGCTTGCTGCCTCTTGCTCGTCTGAGTAACCTCCTCGATCAACTTCTCCCTCGTTCTTCTCCCTGCACAGAATACTATATTCAGAAGGTTCACTCCCATAGGACCCTATGGCAACATTTTTAACATGGGATGTCGCATAGACACTAGAGCTCGTGAGTTGGACCAACTGAACTACGATGTAAACAAAATACGCCTGCCAGATTTGGCGCATTATCGCTCGCTTGGCGATTCTTTTTAAAACGGGAGGGGAACAAAATATTGAAGACTGTACTCTTATAATTTTTGAAACTATAGAAATGATCAGGATTTAAAAATACATTAATCTGCAACATAAATATATTCATTAGTTTAAGTAAATTTAAATAAACATAGTTATATATTTAATTCAAATAACCATAAAATGGATTAAAAAACAGACGCATTGCATTGTCTCACTATAAAACATAATGCACAAAAAATTACAAGCTAACACACTCAAAAGACTGAAATATTATATAATATTTTCAGTCTAAAAGGTATACTAGCGTGTTGATCGTTACATTACTTGATCCTTAATTTGTTCTGGGATACTGAAAAGACTTTTTTTTAAATTATTAAAATATTCATATAGTAAATATCAAATTTCCATAATTGCACTATCGAAGTTGTGGAACTCAATCATTAATTACCAATCATTAATTCCAAATATCAATTACTTCACATTTTATAAAAATACGGAAAATATTTTTTAACTAATTACACCACTACCGCTTAGAATTTAGTCTAATCGGCAGTAATAACACAGCAGTAATTTCGTGTGATGAACACATGTATACTTATATGAACACGGGTATACTTATGAACACGTGTATACTTATAATGAATACGGATGGTGATAACTAGAATTATTTCAATTTTAATAAAGATAAATTACATACCCTGTAATGCAACCAGTTTTCTTTTGGCAATCCATTTCTATGAAATGATCTAAACACTTAACAAATAATCCTTTTTCACGGTACTCAAACCACGCTAGTCTTTGGTTCTAAGTTTTCGTCGAGCGAAATAGGGTTATAACATTGAAAATCGTTTTGGACCCAAACCAGACCATCACCAAGCGCTCAGACTAAACCAGACCATCGCCAAGAGCGCGCCAACCCTCGTTTTGGTCTATCTCTAATGGCCGTCGCGAAAACGAAACTATCGAGAGTGGCAGGTCTGTATAATATTAGTCTGTGTTTCCCTGTCTAGCGTCGACTCCTTTATATAGTCTCTCATCCGTAGGTGGCGCTGTTCTCTAGTGACGTCCTCTACAGTCTTGGTTGCGCAATTCCACATTTGGCCATTCTGACAATTCTTTCATCCTCGAAAGTTTTGTGGAACCTAAAATTGTGTCTTTTCTACCCGGACCACGGCTTCATGTGATCAGCTGCAGTTGACGTTATATTGAGTCCGTCATGGCTGCCAATGTTCTCTACATTATAGCGCTCATTAGATTTTACTGATCTAACTCGATAAGGCCCAAAAACGTTGGTCGTAGCTTCAGACCTGTCCTAAATTGAGCTCTTTGGATCGCAACCATATCACCGATCCTATATATTTGCGCTTTTTTCCTTTTTCGGTTGAATTGCCGACGGTGTTTTCCTTTTGCAATTATACGACGACGCCAAGATATTGTTCTTGGCGTCGTCTCTCATTTTCTCTGTATCCTTTGCCATATAGTTTTGATATTCTTCCTCAAGAAGTTCTACTATTTTCATGCCTTCTTTGCTTCTCATTTTCACGCCCCGCCATTAATTCAAAAGGTGTATACTTCGTACTTCTTGCGGTGAAGTTATTAACAATGCGCTGAACATCAACTACGTGTTTAAACCATATGAAAGGATCTTCTGTTGAAAGTTTTGAAAGCACGGAAATAATAGTACCGTGTACTCGTTCAATTTATCCATTCCCTCTTGGTATTCCTGTGGTTATTTTAAGTGGTTATTATATATATATATATATATATATATATATATGTATGTGTGTGTATATATATATATATATATATGTATATATGTGTGTGTATATATATATTGTATATATATATATATATATATATGTAATAGATAGATATTATATATTGATTACAGAGGAAACTTCGTAACAATATATAGACTCCTTCATAAATTTCTTGTAACAGAATATGTCATGGACTCAACCTTATTGCCTGAAAAAAACCGTTCAAATCCATCATGAACTTCAAAAAATATTTTACCCTAAAGCGCCTATTTGAATTTTGCCTGTTATATATTAGATATAGATGTATGTAATTTTTGTCACACCACATTTTTTATATTTCATTTTGTTAAAATATTTATGGCTTGTTTTATTCATATTTCCTACGCATCTGTTGGTGATATGCGTAATACAAGACAGAAACTACATTTATCGTAGACAAATGATACCCTCAATACGATTTTGAGATATATAGCTTAGTTTCTTAGAAAACTTGCTATCATTCATGTATTTTGATTCATGCTTTTACTCAAGCATACAAAATCCTTTTTTGTTTGCTTTTATAGAAAACAACAATTTGTTATAGGCTGGTGCGAAATATATGCATATTTGTATTCCCTTCAAAATATAGTATACGGATATAAATATTATGTGAAATTGCTTAAACTTGAAATTACATTCTCAATTAAAATTCAATCTCAACTGAAATTGCATTTTACGGGCTAAACTATGTATAATATTTATCTCATACATGTGAATGTATTTCTTAGGTTGAATATAATATTCATAATAAAATAAAATTAAACCATATAACAAACACCTTTTGAATAATACGCTTTTTCATCATAGGAGCTAAATGACATCTAATATTGGCAGCACATGTATTTTTTTACATCAAGCGTAATAATTAATCCAAAGCGACCGGGATTATCAAAGAAATTGAACTTTAATCAGCAAAATAAGGAATTTTGATCAGTTTGGAATAATTTATATTAAATTGACGTCAGTTCTGAATATTTTGCCTTTGTCATATTTGTGGAATATTCAAAAGTCTCAAAGTTGACGATAGTTTAAAAATTCGTATCCAATATTACCAAGTTTGCCAAGTTATGGCTAAATATGTCGTCAGTTATATACTAACGAGCAGAAAAGAATAAGAACTTTTTTTATATAGTACTAGCCGTATATCCATTCCTCGTACGGTATACACGTTATAAAGAATTCACAATTATATGCAAATTGCTATAGTATTCTAAAGGACATCGTTATTCAAAACATTATTTTAAAATATTAAATTAAGGCTCATAAAAGTTTAAGAATTTCTATTCTCGCTGTTTAAAATTATCTTCACAGGCAAATCTGAAAAGTAAAACATCTTGGTCCCGTTTGTAAACAAATTTACAGAAATATGAAATTGAATCAATTGACAAAATGAAAGCGGTAACATTATATGGGAAAATATACCCATACTACTTATATTCTCGTATATTAGAGGATATACCCGTGTATTAGTAAAATATTACTCGTACTGCAATATATGAGTTTCAAAAATATTTACCCCAAAATAAAAACAGATGGCGTAATAAATTGAAAACATCAGGAATCCCCTTAACCTTTAAATCTGGAGGTCGTAATTGATATAATCTAGTCAAAAATGCAATTTCGATAAATTTTATATTACATATATTTCTTTACTAGCAGCATACCCGTTCTTCGTACGGAGTATATAATATAAAGAAACTTGAAATTCATAATCATGCCCAAATTCTTATAGTATACTAAATGACATGTTTAATCAAAATATTCTGTTAAAATATTTAATATAATGCTCCTAAAAAGAAGTTTAAGAATCTCTGTTCTCGCTATATAAAATTATCTTCATGGACATATCTGAAGAATAAAACATCTTGGACCCCTTATGTAAGCAAATATAAAAAAATATGGAATTGAATCAATATATGCAAAATAAAAACGTTAAAATTGTATGGGACCCGTACTAATTATATACGCGAATATTAGAAAATATAACCTGTATTAGTAGATTACATGTATAAATTGAAAATACCAATAAACCCGTAATCTTTAAATCTGAAGACAGTCATTTATTCCAATATATGTCAAAATTAAAGTGCTAAAATTATATGGGAAGATATACACGTACTACTTATAATGTCCGATTATTAGTAGAAGATTTCCCGTTTTGCAATATTAGTCACAAATGTTTTTTGGTAAAATACAACAGACGACGTAATAAATTGAATATATAATTAATCCCCTTAATCTTCATACCAGAAGACTGTACTTGATTCCAATATATATGCCAATATATGTCAAAATATATGCCAATATACCTGTACTACTTATATTCTCGTAGGTTAGAAGATATACCCGTGCATTCCTAGAAGATTACTCGTACAACGTACAATATGCGTGTGTCAGCAATTTTTGCCGCAATAAAACAATGGCGTAATAACTTAAAAATATCAATAATCCCTGAATCAATAATTCCGGAAAATATCAATAATAATAATGTTTAAACCTGAAGAGTATAATTGATATTATCCAGTCCAAAATGAAATGGCAATGAAATTTATTTTATATACATATCTTCATTATTCAAATAGGAAGGGATTTAATAAAAATCGTCTGCCGCATAAACACATTGGATTTAAATCCGTTGCTAAGCGACATGATATCATTTGCTTCAAAAAAATTGGTAGAAAAAATATCGTCTAAATTGTTATATTTCTATGGAACATTTGGCGACAGTTTCGTCAAATTAGCGACATTTTAAAAAATCGCCAAATTAATCGCCAAGTGGGACTGTAGAACTGACAGTTCCACTTTGCGACAAATTGACGAAATATCATCACAATACTATCCCCTAACAAAAAACAATTAATATCATTTATGTAGCGCAATTTTATCAATTTCAAGATATTTTTATAGATTTGAAAACATTTTTATCAATTTGGTGACATTTTAAAAATTCGCTAAATGTATTACTAAGTAGGATGGTTGGTCTGACAGAGAAATGCTAACCAAACATCATTTCAGTACTCTCTTCTAACAAAACAAAAAAAAATTTCATTGATATGTAGAAGACCCAAGCCACACGACCAACCCGAAGGTTTATGGCAGCTGTTTGTGTGTCGTTTATATCAATTTGGCGACATTTCCGTCAATTTGGCAAAGTTTAAGAAAAGTTGTCAAATTAGCGATATCCCTCCAAATTCGTAGCTTTGAATTTGCAGATCTGAATGAAACATTCTTATCCCGTTTCAATATACTAAATGAAAACACTACAATTGTATTAGAAGATATACCCGCTCTACTCTTTTTCTGTTTCAACAATCGGCTATATGAATTTATTGGCTAAACACAATATATGAGTTTAGTAGCTAAATACGATATAAGCTTGAAAACTCTTTGCTAAAATAAATGAAATTGATGTACGCAGTCAGCAATTAATATAATTAAAAGCAAAATCAAACCGCCCATTCATAAGATATACTTTTATATCCATTTATCCATTTATTTATTATTTAAATCGAAAAAAAATAATAAAAACATTAACAAACACATTTAATTTAATTGCGATGCCGAGCAACATAATATATCTTCCTAAAATGTTAAAATTTATTAACCACTAACAGCACACCCGTTATTCGTACGGAGTGTATAATCTAAAGAAACTTAAAGTTCGCAATCATGTGCAAATTCTGTTAAAATATTAAATTTATTGCTCCTAAAGAGAAGTTTAAGAATATATGTTCTCACTATGCAAAATTATCTTCACGATCAGATCTGAAGAATAAAACATCCTGCCCACTTTTGTAAGCAAATTTACAGAAGAAAAAATAGGAATTGAATGAATATATGCAACCCCGTACTAATTATATTGTCGCAGATCAGAAAATATGCCAATGTGTTAGTAGAAGATTACCCGTATTACAATATGCGTCTCAAAAATATTTGCCAAAATAAAAGAGATGACGTAATAAATTGAAAACATCAATAATATCCGTACTCTTTATACCAGAAATTCGTAATTGATTCCAATATATGCCAATATATATCAAAACATATGTCAATATACCTGTACTACTTATATTCTCGTAGATTAAAAGATATACACGTGTATTTGTAGAAGATTCGTACAACATACAATATATGAGTTTAAACAATTTTTATCATAATAAAATAATTGCATAATAACTTGAAAATATCAATAATCCTTGAATCAATAATCCCCGAAAATATAAATAATAATAATTTTTAAACCTGAAGACCGTAATTGATATTATCCAGTCAAAAATGCTATAAGAAAAATCAAATCGTTCTTTTCTAAAATATATTTTTATATCCATTTATTTATTATTCAAATCGAAAAAATAATTATTAAAATTAACAGACAGATTTAATTTAATTGCGTTTCTGAGTAACATGATATAAGATAGAATCTTATAACATGTTAAATATGTCATGTCTTATAACATAAACTGCGAAATTAAATAACGATTTTGATTTCTCTATACTTCTCATTGTTCCGTAAAAGCTTGTTTTAAATAAACCATGAACCATGGAGATAGATTTCCCCTTTAAATCTTGTTTCAAACAATTCATGTTTTCAGAAAGTGACTAATTAACGCAAAAAATCTCCCATCAAACTCAGAGATTAAATTTTAATTCACTTTCAAACGATTTTCAAGCTTTTCGTTTGGATAAACCACGGAGTTAGGGAGTAGAACTCCTAGGCAAAAGTTCCGTTTTTCATTAATATCTCGACAACCCCAGGTCTTAGAAACTCGAAACTTGGACAAAAGTTATGGGGGGATATTTCAAGGCTATTCACCAAATTTCATTAAATTCGGTTCAGCCGTTTTTCCGTAATGATGAGACAAACGAAAATTTGGTTTTTTACTAATATCTCGAGAACCACTGGTCGTAGAAACTCAAAACACGAATATAATTTTAAGTGGGGCTATTTCTGGGCTACCCACAAAATTTCATCAAATTCGGTTCAGCCGTTCTCCCGTGATGGTGTGACAAACAGACAGACAGACAGACAGATTTTCATTTTTATTTATATAGATTCACTAGCAGCATACCCGTTCTTCGTACGGAGTATATAATATAAAGAAACTTGAAATTCATAATCATGCCCAAATTCTTATAGTATACTAAATGACATGTTTAATCAAAATATTCTGTTAAAATATTTAATATAATGCTCCTAAAAAGAAGTTTAAGAATCTCTGTTCTCGCTATATAAAATTATCTTCATGGACATATCTGAAGAATAAAACATCTTCGACCCCTTATGTAAGCAAATATAAAAAAAATATGGAATTGAATCAATATATGCAAAATAAAAGCGTTAAAATTGTATGGGACCCGTACTAATTATATACGCGAATATTAGAAAATATAACCTGTATTAGTAGATTACATGTATAAATTGAAAATACCAATAAACCCGTAATCTTTAAATCTGAAGACAGTCATTTATTCCAATATATGTCAAAATTAAAGTGCTAAAATTATATGGGAAGATATACACGTACTACTTATAATGTCCGATTATTAGTAGAAGATTACCCGTTTTGCAATATGAGTCTCAAATGTTTTTTGGTAAAATACAACAGACGACGTAATAAATTGAATATATAATTAATCCCCTTAATCTGCATACCAGAAGACTGTACTTGATTCCAATATATATGTCAATATATGTCAAAATATATGCCAATATACCTGTACTACTTATATTCTCGTAGGTTAGAAGATATACCCGTGCATTCCTAGAAGATTACTCGTACAACGTACAATATGCGTGTGTCAGCAATTTTTGCCGCAATAAAACAATGGCGTAATAACTTAAAAATATCAATAATCCCTGAATCAATAATTCCGGAAAATATCAATAATAATAATGTTTAAACCTGAAGAGTATAATTGATATTATCCAGTCCAAAATGAAATGGCAATGAAATTTATTTTATATACATATCTTCATTATTCAAATCGGAAAGGATTTAATAAAAATCGTCTGCCGCATAAACACATTGGATTTAAATCCGTTGCTAAGCGACATGATATCATTTGCTTCAAATAAATTGGTAGAAAAAATATCGTCTAAATAGTTATATTTCTATGGAACATTTGGCGACAGTTTCGTCAAATTAGCGACATTTTAAAAAATCGCCAAATTTATCGCCCAGTGGGACTGTAGAATTAACAGTTCCACTTTGCGACAAATTGACGAAATTACATCACAATACTATCCCCTAACAAAAAACAATTAATATCATTTATGTAGCGCAATTTTATCAATTTCAAGATATTTTTATAGATTTGAAAACATTTTTATCAATTTGGTGACATTTTAAAAATTCGCTAAATGTATTACTAAGTAGGATGGTTGGTCTGACAGAGAAATGCTAACCAAACATCATTTCAGTACTCTCTTCTAACAAAACAAAAAAAAATTTCATTGATATGTAGAAGACCCAAGCCACACGACCAACCCGAAGGTTTATGGCAGCTGTTTGTGTGTCGTTTATATCAATTTGGCGACATTTCCGTCAATTTGGCAAAGTTTAAGAAAAGTTGTCAAATTAGCGATATCCCTCCAAATTCGTATCTTTGAATTTGCAGATCTGAATGAAACATTCTTATCCCGTTTCAATATACTAAATGAAAACACTACAATTGTATTAGAAGATATACCCGCTCTACTCTTTTTCTGTTTCAACAATCGGCTATATGAATTTATTGGCTAAACACAATATATGAGTTTAGTAGCTAAATACGATATTAGCTTGAAAACTCTTTGCCAAAATAAATGAAATTGATGTACGCAGTCAGCAATTAATATAATTAAAAGAAAAATCAAACCGTCCATTCATAAGATATACTTTTATATCCATTTATCC
Source organism: Amaurobius ferox (assembly GCA_951213105.1). NCBI lineage: Eukaryota > Metazoa > Arthropoda > Arachnida > Araneae > Amaurobiidae > Amaurobius > Amaurobius ferox. The sequence goes on along the minus strand of OX578145.1, from coordinate 56,534,705 downwards.
ATTTATTTATTATTTAAATCGAAAAAAAAATAATAAAAACATTAACAAACACATTTAATTTAATTGCGATGCCGAGCAACATGATATATCCTCCTAAAATGTTAAAATTTATTAACTACTAACAGCACACCCGTTATTCGTACGGAGTGTATAATTTAAAGAAACTTAAAGTTCGCAATCATGTGCAAATTCTGTTAAAATATTAAATTTATTGCTCCTAAAGAGAAGTTTAAGAATATATGTTCTCACTATGCAAAATTATCTTCACGATCAGATCTGAAGAATAAAACATCCTGCCCCCTTTTGTAAGCAAATATACAGAAGAAAAAATAGGAATTGAATGAATATATGCATTCCCGTACTAATTATATTGTCGCAGATCAGAAAATATGCCAATGTGTTAGTAGAAGATTACCCGTATTACAATATGCGTCTCAAAAATATTTGCCAAAATAAAAGAGATGACGTAATAAATTGAAAACATCAATAATATCCGTACTCTTTATACCAGAAGGTCGTAATTGATTCCAATATATATCAAAACATACGTCAATATACCTGTACTACTTATATTCTCCTAGATTAAAAGATATACACGTGTATTTGTAGAAGATTCGTACAACATACAATATATGAGTTTAAACAATTTTTGTCATAATAAAATAATTGCATAATAACTTGAAAATATCAATAATCCTTGAATCAATAATCCCCGAAAATATAAATAATAATAATTTTTAAACCTGAAGACCGTAATTGATATTATCCAGTCAAAAATGCTATAAGAAAAATCAAATCGTTCTTTTCTAAAATATATTTTTATATCCATTTATTTATTATTCAAATCGAAAAAATAATTATTAAAATTAACAGACAGATTTAATTTAATTGCGTTTCTGAGTAACATGATATAAGATAGAATCTTATAACATGTTAAATATGTCATGTCTTATAACATAAACTGCGAAATTAAATAACGATTTTGATTTCTCTATACTTCTCATTGTTCCGTAAAAGCTTGTTTTAAATAAACCATGAACCATGGAGATAGATTTCGCCTTTAAATCATGTTTCAAACAATTCATGTTTTCAGAAAGTGACTAATTAACGCAAAAAATCTCCCATCAAACTCAGAGATTAAATTTTAATTCACTTTCAAACGATTTTCAAGCTTTTCGTTTGGATAAACCACGGAGTTAGGGAGTAGAACTCCTAGGAAAAAGTTCCGTTTTTCATTAATATCTCGACAACCCCAGGTCTTAGAAACTCGAAACTTGGACAAAATTTATGGGGGGATATTTCAAGGCTATTCACCAAATTTCATTAAATTCGGTTCAGCCGTTTTTCCGTGACAATGAGACAAACGAAAATTTCGTTTTTTACTAATATCTCGAGAACCACTGGTCGTAGAAACTCAAAACACGGATATAATTTTAAGTGGAGCTATTTCTGGGCTACCCACAAAATTTCATCAAATTCGGTTCAGCCGTTCTCCCGTGATGGTGTGACAAACAGACAGACAGACAGACAGACAGACAGACAGACAGACAGACAGACAGATTTTCATTTTTATTTATATAGATTATTTATATCGGAAAATGTTTAATAAAAATCGTCTGCCGCATAAACACATTGGATTTAAAGCCGTTACTAAGCAACATGATATCACATTCTTGAAATAAATTGGCCGGGAAAATGCATAATGCTATCGCTATAGAAGGTTTAATTATTAGTTTTTTATTAATGGCTCGAAAACTCCTAATCCCAGAAGCTCAAAACATGGACAAAATTTGATGTGGGACTATTTCACGGCAACCCACAGAATTTCATGAAATTCGGTGCAGCCGTTTTCCTGTGATAATGAGACACATAGACAGACAGATAGATAAACAGATTTTCAATTTTATTTATATAGATTAAACGATGATTGGAGTTCTAATCAACACAGTTCTTTTATCATGAATGGTAAGAGCTAGATACATATGAATGGATTAATTAAATTTGCCCCATAATATTGCATATGAATAGTGAACCTACCGGATAATACTTACTTCGTTTTTAATTTCATGCAATTCTTTGATCAATTTATTTGAAAAATGTGCAATATTTCTGGAATGGGTTATACTATCATTCTAAAATTTATTTCATTTATTTTGTAATGAAAAATTATGAATTAAATGGTTATTTATTTAACAATATTAAAAGTCCTGATTTTTATGCATTAAAAAATATCAAATTCCCCAGTTTTTTAGGCTCCATTTTTCAATTTTAATATTGTAGTAGCATTTTCCTAGAAAATGAATACAGAAAGACCCGAAAATATGTGTGGTAATAATGCAATAACATTCTACTTTCGGTTTTAATAGGACCTGAGCTTTATGAGCCTACTGTTTAAGAAGGTCATATCCATTCCTCTTATGACTACTAAAATTTTTTTAGTCATAATGTATATTGAGGTTCCTTTTACCACAATCTGCGGTAAATTTCTGAGTCAGTTTGTAATACAGTAGACTTATTTTCGGTTGCAATGTTTTATTTGAAAAAGGGAAAATGATTTAGTGGGACCCACCTAGATGATTTGTCTTAATTAAAAATAAGGGGAGATAACTTCACGCCTTAGCTAATGGTGTCACGAACAAAAAAAATCTGATGTGAGCGGCACATGACTTTCCTTATATAATGCAATGAATTTACTAGTTTTACAGTAAAAAAAATAGGTTTTTCGTATATTAGATACTTATGTTCTTTCCAAGATATTGAATGTTCGTCAATTAGTCGTCATTTTCATTGATTTAACGTCATTTTTATCCATTTGGCAAGATTTTCGTTAATTTGGCAGCATTTAAAAAAGTCGCCAAGTTGGCGACATTCCGCCAAATTCGTCGCCAAAATCTCGCCAAGCGCTAAAGGGAGAAAAAAGTTATTCTTATAGCAGATAAATGACTATTGGTGTTCAAATAAAAAAGTATTACTCAAAGTATCTTTCCTCATGAATGGAACGAGCTAGATCCACGATAATGATGTCACCCAATTTATCGCATGACAATACATATGAAAAGTGAAAAAGTTTCTCAACAGTTAATATATTTTTTTAATTTATGGGATTTTTTGAAAACATTTGAAGTGTGTCGAAAACGATTCATGCTAGCGTTCTAAAGTTTATGTCAATCGTTTTCTAATGCAAAATTACATAAGAAATGTCTATTTGCGCAACTTTATTAAAACTTTTGATTTTTTGATGATTTTTTCAAAATTTCACTCGAAAATTTAGGGGGGTTCTGAACATACGATAACGTTTGTTTAAAAATAATAGGCTTCCAGTATTCACGGATTGTGATTTTTGTACCAAATTTCATTCGAGTCGTTCCATTCGCCGTTGCAATATTATCTCCACAGACTCACTGACACACACACACACAGAGACCACACCTCAAAAATGTTTGATTCGTGATCAGAGATGCTTGAAATGTGCTCTCCCGTCCAAAAACTTAAATTCGAATTTTCGACCCAGTCACAATACTTTCCTTATACATTATGTATGTAAGGAAAGTAAAAAATGCATCTCTGCTATTTTTCACAATGATTAAAATTATCGTGATCATTGAGCCATAAATAAAGACTTTTATGACTGATTATGTCAAATTCTGTTCTATGCTGTCATGTTAAAAAAAATATAATTCGACTAAAAAAATTTCCATCTAGTTCTAGATTTTCTGATAACAAAGCCGGGTATAAAGTTTCGTAGAAATCAATTAATATTTGTGGCTGCTATTGAGTACACAAGAAATCGATAACAGATATTCAAACAGATGGACATCACTCCAAAAATAGTCAACACGTATTCGTGAGGGTGTTCATGAACATATTTAAGACATATATTGGTATTAAAATCTTGAATAATAAAATTTTCCTGAAAACAATACTTTATACTGTGTTATAGTATAAGAAAGTAAAAATAGAGCACGGTGTCATAAGGTCAAGTTGTCCTTATCAAAGTTATTATACTAGGACTTACCGTTGATACCTTCACTAAGGGTGGAGCATGCAAACTCCCGGCTCTCAAGCCGGAGATACAAATACACAAGATATAAATAAACACACTTATCTAATTTGACCAATTTATTTAATATTTAAGTTATAGATATCCATTTATGTCTTGATTATTAATACTAGTCATAAATCCATTATTATAATACATCTAGCGCTACCAATATTTCATTAATAAACATATTTACACACATAATAAAATTGATACATATATTTAGACACTTTCTTTTAATTTACCGAAACTGAAAATAGTTCTTTTAGTTCAAAATACAAGAACTCGTTATTACGACATAGATTCGTACGAACTAATTGTTCATTATTAGATAACAGTTAAATGTGTGCCTTCCGCGATAATTAGTGACAAGTGAAATACATAAATATATGTGCTTTCTTGCATTTCAACACTTATTTGCGCAATCACTATGCTGTAAGATTCTATTGCACATCACACTTCTGAGCCACTCTTTCTTTTAGCGCTCCAGTAGATATTTTTTGCACAAACTCAAGAGACATGTTGTTAGTTCATTGTCCAAAATTCGAATCTGCTGAACTTTATGGAACAAAGCTTTGGAGCACTTTTTTTTATTTCCCCCTTTAGTTGCATACCACTTCTCCCATTTGACGTTGATGCAGAAGGGGATGAACACTGTTTATCTCTGATTGTGTTCCGATTGGTTTCCTCTGCTGCCTTTAGATTGCTCATTATCTTTCTTGGCATTCGTAATTGGGAGTGCAACATGTTGTACAAGTATTGTACTACACACGGAAAATATGTTGGTTCAAGACAGGCGATTTGGAAATTGAGTGCTGTTAACTGCATCTGTATTATTTATGTATCTTGTTCCTAGTTAGAACCCGAGCAACGTCAGATAACTCGTTGTGGTATGTCATATTTTATATTTTAAATTATAACGCTTTTGTCATTTTCTAAATTTATATTGAAAATAAGGATTTGACGATTTTATGCGCAAAATATGAATCTCTAAAATGTCATCAATTTCTTTCTTTAGAAGTTCTAAAAAATACATCCTGAAACAAATTTAAAATTGTAAAACTGGGAAAAATTACATTAAAATAACCGAAGTTTCTAAAGAGATTTATTCATACCTGCACACACATTTTAATGACAAGTGGCACTTGCCTTTGATTTATTAGCACAGAACAAGCACAAGTGAATAAAAACTATTAAAATAACTATATTTCCTTTTTCTCCTTGAAAGCAATTTCATTTTTTAAATCAATCCGACCGCTTCCGAAATCATTTATGAAAACCCGCACGGTACAATTAATATATATTTTTTATCACAGCTTCACAGCAACTGTATGCAAATATAGGTAATTATAATTTCTTGAAAAATTATGGGAAATAAGCTTTTTAGAACTTATGCATTTTTATGTATATTGAGTAATAGTATGACTCAATATGATGATAGGGATATTTCAAGTTTATAAAATAAAAACAAATCTGATGTGGGCGACACATGACTTTCCTTATATAATTCAATGAATTTACTACTTTTACAGTTAAAAAAATGTTATTCTTATAGTAGATACTTATATTCTTTCCAAAATATTGAATTTTCTTCAATTAGTCTTCATTTTCATTGATTTAGCGTCATTTCTATCAATTTGGCGAGATTTTTGTTAATTTGGCAACAATTAAATAAGTCGCCAAGTTGGCGACATTCCGCCAAATTCGTCGCGAAAATCTCGCCAAACGTTATGGACGGAGAAATAAGTTATCCTTACTGCAGATAAATGACTATTGTCGTTCAAATACAAAAGTATTACTCAAAGTACATTTTTTCATGAATGGAACGAGTTAGATCCACGAGAATGATGTCACCAAATTTATCGCATGGTGTTACATATGAAAAGTGAACATGTTTCTCAATAGGATTTTTATTTTTATTTTATATAACTTTTTGATAATTTTTTTGAAAAATGTGCAATATCTCGAGAACGATTCATATTAGCGTTCTAAAATTTATGTCAATCGTTTTCTAATGAAAAATTCCATAAGAAATGTCTATTTGCGTAACTTTATTAGCGGTTTCTATTTTTTGACGATTTTGTCAAAATTTCACTCGATAATTTAGGGGGTTCTGAACATTGGATTCCGTATAAAAACAATAGGCTTCTAGTGTTTACGGATTGTGATTTGTGTACCAAATTTCGTTCGAATCGGTCCATTCGTTCGTCAGTTATCGACTCCAGAGTCTCACTGGCACACACACACACACCCACGCACACACACACACACACACAAACATACTTTCACACTCATACACACACACATACTTTCACACACACACACACACAGCCATCACTTCAAAAATGTTTGATTAGTGATCAGGGATGCTTGAAACGAGCTCTCCCGTCGAAAACTCGAATTCGAATTCTCGACCCCATCACAATACTTTCCTTATACATTATGTATATAAGGAAAGTAACAAAGCATTTTTATGCAATTAAAAAAATAATTCTGCAGCTTGAAGCAGCACAGCCCAGGTCGCCCGAATTGTGAAATTTGTGAAATTTTCGTGAAAACAATATTTTCTCTATACTGACATAACATGAGAAAATAAAAATAATGTCTATGCAGAAATGTAAAATGGTTTAATAAAAGGATTTCTCTCTAAAATATGAATGTTAAAATACCACAGTACAATTCGAAAATTTGGTACAGTTTGTAAAATCATTTCAGTGGGTCTGCCAAGAAAGAACTCATGTTTTTACTTTCCTTATATACATAATGTATAAGGGAAGTATTGTGACGGGGTCGAACATTCAAATTCACGTTTTCGACGGGAAAGCACGTTTCAAGTATCCCTGATCTCGAATCGAACATTTTTGGAGTGATGTCTGTGTGTGTGTGTGTCAGTGAGTCTCTGGAGACGATATCTCACGAACGAATGTTGCGATTCGAATAAAATTTGGTACAAAAATCACAATCCATGAATACTGGAAGCTTATTGTTTTTAAACGTAATCGAATGTTCAGAACCCCCCTAAATTTTCGAGTGAAATTTTGAAATCATCAAAAAATCAAAACCTTTAATAAAGTTACGCAAATGGACATTTATTATGTAATTTTTCCTCAGAAAACGATTGACATAAACTTTAAAACGCTAGCAAGAACTGTTTTCGAGATATTGCCCATTTTTCAAATAAATTTATCAAAAAATCCTATAAATTAAAAAAAAAAGAATTAACTGCTGAGAAACATGTTCGGTTTTCATATGCAATATCATGCGATAAATTGGTGACATCATTCTCGTGGATTTAGCTCGTTCCATTCATGAGAAAATATACTTTGAGTAATACTTTTGTATTTGAACGCCAATCGTCATTTATCTGCAGTAAGGATAACTTATTTCTCCGTCCATAACGTTTGGCGAGATTTTCGCGACGAATTTGGCGGAATGTCGCCAACTTGGCGACTTATTTAATTGTTGCCAAATTAACAAAAATCTCGCCAAATTGATAGAAATGACGCTAAATCAATGAAAATGAAGACTAATTGAAGAAAATTCAATATTTTGGAAAGAATATAAGTATCTACTATAAGAATAACATTTTTTTAACTGTAAAAGTAGTAAATTCATTGAATTATATAAGGAAAGTCATGTGTCGCCCACATCAGATTTGTTTTTATTTTATAAACTTGAAATATCCCTATCATCATATTGAGTCATATTATTTGCTGTAAGAATAACTTATTTCTCCGTCCATAACACTTGGCGAGATTTTGGCGACGAATTTGGCGAAATGTCGCCAACTTGGCGTTTTTTTTTTTAATGTTGCCAAATTGACGAAAATCTCGCCGTCTGGATAAAAATGATGCTAAATCTATGAAAATGACGACTAATTGTCCAAAATTCAATACCTTGGAAAGAATATAACTATCTACTATAAGAAAAATCTATTTTTTTTTGCTGTAAAAGTAGTAAATTCACTGCATTATATAAGGAAAGTCATGTGTTGCCCACATCAGATTTTTTAGAGGTGACATGAAGTACCAATCACATTCTAGTCAAATGAAGCTTTATCCACTGACTTGTGATTATTGCCCTTCTATATTCATGGCCGTATCGTCAGTATATCTGATGTGAATTCTAAATTATTCTCTTTTAGATTTCATATCGAAGTCCAACTTCTAAGCTGTAAAAGTAGAAGAAAAATAAGGAATCTGAGATAAATGAGGAATCTGAGAAATAAAATAAGGAATCTGAGAAATAAAATAAGGAATCTGAGAAAAATGGGATAAGCAAAATATGAAGTTGTGCATTAAATTAATCTGTATTATCTGGTGGGGGGAGGGGGTCTTGATTCTTCGGTGCGAGTTCTAGTTCTCGATAGACGGGGATTTAGTTTCAGCCCATCAAAAATGCATATAAATATTAATTAAAATTGTGTGCACTCCATTCAACTTAGAGTAAGTAGTTTAATAACACTAACCTATGTGTGTTTGAAACCTGCTTATATTTAATGTGCGATTAAAATGAAAATGTTTATATTCTTAATATATACACCAAAAAAACTTTATTAATTTATTTTATTTAATATTAACTGGCCCATTACTTCAAATTTTATGTGTAATGTTATCACAATATATAAGCGTCAAATAGCGTGAAACTAATTCTACAATAATTTTGCTTAATATTATTAAATATTTTAATGCATATTCTCTTACATTATAGCTATCATTTTCGTATAGCTTGGAACTTAAAACTACATGTTAGAATTAGCTTTTGTAGTAACAGAAACATTAACACTAATCAAATTATTCTTCTAATTACCGCGTTATGCTGAGTTGTAACTTTATATACTCCGCGTTCCCCTTTTGGGTTAATGAGCTTATAATCCAATCTTGCTGATGTTGCTAACGCAAAATTTCATATATTAACGGAAATAAATTCTGGAGTTTGTTAGGCTTAAATAAATCAAATTTGTTTATTTAACATCCAATTTCTGGTAAAATATAGTTAAATTCAGTTCACAAGAATCATCCTAAAACTTCAAACTATGTTAGAGAATAATAAGAGAAAATAATATTTTATGAGTAACGAAAAACAATATATGAAATTGAAAAACAAGAGAATGATAAAAAGTGAATTATTTGAATAAGAATTAAAGCTGATTACAATGCTGAAGATATAAAGATAAATTCTTTACCCCTAACACTGATGTTTTTGAAGTATGATAATATCTTGTAATCTCCTGTTGTTTAGGAAGATATTGAAATATTTTGCTTTCTATGGAACTATATATAATTGGTTCTATTTTGCATCAAAATATTTTGCATTCTATACATTTAATACAATTAGATAATCATGAAATCAAAATGATTAAATATCATTCTAGTATCTTTGAATGTGTTGTTTTATCATTTTACTAGCCACCTTCGCCAAACAGCCCAGTCGTTTTTTAAAAATCTGTTAGCAAGCAATAGCTTTCTTGAAGCAGCTGCACACCCACAAAATATTGTTTTATTACCTGAATCAACTAATAAATCTAAACGCATGTATGTTATATCACCGGGTAGTTATGACCAAATACAAGTCTATCAACAAGAAAGATCAATCATGCATAAGCATTGATTATGAAACACTTTCCAATATAAATGCAATTTCATTTAAAAATCTCTAAAATGTGATACATTCAGTAGTGATATTTTTTACATTATCACAGTACTACAGTAATTTATTATACTTAAATATTTAAAACTGTTTCGAAATATAAATCATCTGATTGTCTATGCAAAATCAATGAATATTTCATTCATATAACTTGCATTCCAGACTACAGAGCTAAATAATTTTGTGTGAAAAAAATTCAGCAATTCTTATGTAACTCACCTTACAATCGCCTGAGATATTTGCATTCTGCATAAGTTAAAATTAGGCTTCGTTGAAGAAATAATAAAAGTTTAGGGATCATTTAAAATCACAATTGTTGTAATTGTGTAGGTACGGAATTTAGATACACAGATAATACAGATACACAGATAATATATGTGTGTACGTATGTATGTATGTATTCAAAGTATTGGAATCGTGCCGAAGATCGGAACTCGAATCTTCGAAGGATCTACACGTTTTGGGACTTCCAGAACACGAAACATTATATTTAGGAAGACGTCTGTGTGTGTAAGGGTGTATGTGTGTGTGTTTCTGTGTGTCTGTGAGGATATTGCATCCACTCTAACTGAAAAACTAATGGATCGAATTTAATAAAATTTGGTATGTAAGTTTTTTGTGGGAAACCCTGATGTTCATTTGATTATAGTACGATTCGTTATAAAAGAATCTGCCTTCTTTGCGAAATGGCAAGCAGAAATTGCCTTTATCCACTCTAGCTAAAAACTAATGGACCAAATTTAACACAATTTGGTGTATAATATTTCAATAACCTACAAGTGATTTACATACCAAATTTAACAAAATTTGTTATATAAATCACTTGTAGGTTATTCTAGTACGATTCGGGAAAAAGGAACGGGCTGTTTTTTGCGAAATGGCCCGCAAAAATCGTTAAATATAAAAATAAAAGACTACGTGTGCTCAATTATATCAATTAAATTCCTATTTTATACGTGATTTTTGACAACGAAAAGAATAAGACTAACCCCATTACTCTAGAACTAGCCGTTCTTGAGATATTTTAGGTTTTTTTTTTGCGTTTTTGCTAAGCCACTTTTGATAATAAGTCCATCTATCAAATGAGAACCAAATTTAAGGTTAACGTGCAAATTCAATGTCATTTAAAATACTTATGGATGTTATTTTGTGCAGATAAACTCAAATTATTATTGAAGAAATAATGAGACCGTGAATATGAGTCTGCAGAGAAAGACATGTGCTGTCCACATCAGAATTTTTAACGATATTACAACAATGATTTATAGAAGTGAACGGGGATTATTTGCAGGCCATTTCGAAAAAATGTAGGATCTATATTTAAAGATCCACCAAATTGTTGTAGAATAAGTTCTACAAATTTAAGCTGTGTACCAAATTTTAATTCTCTAGGACGTAGGAAGGTGCATTAAAAATGCCATCAAATAAGTATATCATGAAAAGTTATATAAAATTTAAAAAAAAAATTGAAAAATTGTTATCTACCAAATTTATTTTAAAATGTGATGCCTCTTTCATATGCAAAGTAATTAAACTCTTGGAAAGATATTTATTATATTATATATCTCTGTTTTCTTTCTGGATGATATCGCAAAAGTCAGAATTTAATTGAATTCGTTTTTTTCCCTATATTAAATAATTTTTAATTAAAAAACTACCTGACATATTTTACTGAAATTTTTTTATATATTTTATGAGATAATGTGAGTATTTCCTAAAAATTTCGAAGCAATTTGTGAATTTTAAATGTCCTTAAAAAATGTTTGAAATGTTAGGTCCCATAGGGTTCAATGTATTTCATTTTTTCAACCCGGGTTCAATAAAAAACTAATTGGGTGATATGATTTATTTATATTCCCATAGGTCCTACAGACCGTCTGAAACGCATACTAAAATTTCATTTTGATAAAGTAATTTTTATGGCAGTTATCGTGCTAACGGACAGACAGACAGACAGACGGACATACAGACAGATAGACAGACAGACAGACAGAATGAACAAAGTCATAAACACTTTTCAACTATGTCGTAAAGTGTATGTCGAATGTATCGAGTACAAACGAAACTGTCGTGTTATTTTATGCCGCGGATTGCAATTTTTACTGGGCAACGCATTACAGTGAATGCAACTAACAATTTAGGGAATTTAATACACTGTTTATCTGATACTTTTATATTAGTTGTTCTCGTTTTTTGGTAAATCTTTATAGTCAGGTTCAGGTTTGGAACTTGGTGATGGATGATATTACCGAGGAATGTATCGTATTTTCGAGATGCTTAAACCAGGCAATTTATATTTCAATGCCGTCATTTGAATGAAGTTCATTTTTTCGATTAAGTTTTAATTTTTCAAATATAATAAATTAGTGTAGTATTGTGATAATTTTAAAACTATGTTGGAGAACTGTATCGCATTTTAGAGATGTTTAAATAAAATTGCATTGAAGTTGGAAAGTGTTTCGTAATCAATGCTTTATGCATGATTGATTTTTCTTGTTTCATTTAACGGTATTTCAAGCGTTATAGTGGAAACATTCAAAATATTTTAATATATGAATCTTAATAGGGAAGCAAAATTGATTTCAATATGTCAAGAGAGTAAAAAATGGTGATTTTAAACTCTTAAGAGAGATAGAAACTAATTATATATTTTTCAATTATTATTTTTCTCTCAGATGGAATAATCATAATTTTCCAATTTTCTTCAATATGGAAGAATATTTTACGGAATCGAATTAAATACAGCAAGGCAGCATTCATACACTTCTCAAGGGTTCACTGAGAAAAAAGCATAAATGCTGATATGTATAATTGGAAATAACATTAATGGATAGGAATGTTTGGATACAATGGAAAAGAATGTAAATGATAAAAGTGTGCAAATGAGAAAAGGATAAGCAGTGCTTTACTGTATACAAGATTTCTCTGAATGTCCTTGAGCACCTTGAACACTTTATAAGGAAATGCCCATGAGTGCACACGTCAGCTCCATCTTTGGTAATGCAACCATGCTCGATCGAATAAAAGTAGTTGCAGAGCCTCTATCGGAAAATTAAAAAAATAAATAAATTAATATAAAAATTCCTCAACGAAGTGAGATAGACTGAAAAATTAAATTATAAAGTTGTAAAGCATTATCTATTGTAACGTTTACCCAAACTGATTTGATCGCGAGAACTCTTTTTAAAATACCATTTGATGGCGGAATCCCAAAAAGAGAAATGTTTAATGTAATGCTCCTTAATTTATTTATTTACTTTGTAAGTGCCCCGAATATTTTAGAGATTTTTGTTGCAAAATATACTAATTAGAGCTATTTTAATATCAAAAGGATGGCTCGTTAGGAACAAATTATGCATTAAAAAATCAATGATTTTTTTTATTTTTTTTTTAATATTTTCCTCAAAATCTAAACTATATCAAATTGTGTGCATTATTTACTTATATTAAGAATGTCAAATGGTCTTTTCAGTGTTTAATTCCAGTTTTAAGAAAAGTACAAAATTGCGTACACAAATAAAATAAAATAATTAATGCTATGGTTTGTAGTTAAGTTTAAGTTAATGCGAACAATGACGGTGTGCTATTGAACTAAAATTATTGAATGATACACTACCGCGTAAAGCAGATGTGTTAGACTTATTACGTTCCAAAACCCCTGAAACAATGCAGCGGAACCCCAGGGTTCCACGGAACACACTTTGAACAACGCCGGTTCTAATCTCTCAGTAGGGATCTGTAATTAAACAGTTACAGAATACATTTATTTGACACAGTGATGTTATTGACGAATTGCTATCCTATTCAGGAATGATTTAATAAACAGCACCTAAGTACGTGGTAGTAGCCTAGAACCTGCTTATAATGCATCCCGCCATACACAATGCCCGCTTAAATTCGAGAAAAAATATTTCATTGCATTTTGGCAAGCATTTCATATGTTGCAGTGTTATAGGCCCTGATGATATAACTTTTTGTATTTATTGCATTCCATATACACGTTCAGTGCATTCCTGATATCGATTTCAATTAATTTGATGATGATCTAAAACTTATGAATTAGCATTTTTTGTCCATTTTTGTTGATGATGTCATATATTTCAATTCCAACTAATTAAATTAAATAATCCCCTATATAAAACTATGTTATTGACGTCTTTCTTTTAGCTCGCTTTGTTGACGAGTGCGAAATCCTACCTTATAAAAATCCCCTCATTAGGGGCACTGCAATCACCTTTATCGATCGGTCACGGTCACTTAACCACTGATTGTCCAATCGTGTACACTCGTGAACCTTTTCTTACAAAATTATTGGGGTGCTGAGGGGACTTTCTCAGGAGCTCTGTATCGTTAAAGTACATCAGGACAGCTCACATGAGGAAGTGTGCAGTTAATATCAATATACGAAGTTCAATTTAACGTAAATTTTACTAATTCATTCCAGCGAAGAGTTATACTTAACAATCTTCAATGCACTTTTATTCAGTTATTTACTACCGTAGTCAATGCACAGATACTATTACTTTCCTTATAAACATAATGTATAAGAAAAGTATTGTGACGTGGTCGAAAATTCGAATTCGAGTTTTCGACGGGAGAGCACGTTTCCAGCATCCCTGATGACGAATAAAACTTTTTTGAAGTGATGTCTGTGTGTGTGTGTGGAGACGATATCTCACGAACGAATGGAGCGATTCGAATGAAATTTGGTACAAAAAATCACAATCCGTAAACACTGGAAGCCTATTATTTTTATACGCAATCGAATGTTCAGAACCCCCTAAATTTTCGAGTGAAATTTTGAAAAAATCGTCAAAAAATCAAAACCGCTAATAAAGTTATGCAAATAGACATTTCTTATGTAATTTTTCATCAGAAAACGATTGGCATAAATTTTAGAACGCTAACATGAACCGTTCTCGAGATATTGCACATTTTTCAAAAAAATTATCAAAAAGTCATATAAAATTTAAAAAAAATATTTCCTATTGAGAACCAATGTAAATTTAACAATTTAAATTTAACATTATGCAATGTAAATTTAACATTATATCAGACATTTTTGTTACAGCGGGTTCTTATTTGACTTATTCCATGGCCTCTTAGAATCATAGTCAGGCCCTCATTGCATGTAAATTAGCATTAGAGTGGCCTACAGGGAGACTTAGGAACAATGGACTTTTCAAAATAGGTGTATTTTATAACACTGAGACTAGAAGCTTTAATGAAATTTCTCTATCCAATGGAGACAGTGTTATCTTAATTGAGTTTAAAATGAACATTAAGAGAGATAATTGCTATTATACTGTAATATTAAAAGCATTTTAGAATCACAATTAGAGTAAGTGGAAAATAGTAGAAGACAATAACAGAAATACAAAATTGAATATTGTTGAGATAATCAAGAAAATCAAAGAAATCGTATCTGTAAAATCAACAGTATAAATTTTAAGGTGTTTAATATGTGATGATTTTATAAGAGTTGCAGAAGAATACTCAACAGGACAAATATTAATCGTCTATAACTTTATAAATCGGCTAAGGAGTTTAGTTGCAAAAGGGGAAATTTTATAGAAAAACAAAATATACTATCTTCACAACGATGCAAAAAATTGGCCGTGGAATAATAAACGTGATTAAAAACGGCTTGTCTTATCATACTTGTCTGTCAGAAAATTTAAATGTCAACATCTTACTTTTTTAATTTCTGAGGTACAAGGGGTATGAAAACGGGCGAAAACAGTCAATGACTCAAGTAAAAGGTGTCTTTTAGACCCTTCAGAAATAAATGCATGTTATTTTTTTTAACAGAACCTAAGTGGTGCTCTGCCTTTCACCTTAGTATCAACTCTTTTACGTCAAATTTATTTTTCTCAAGCTTTCTACCCAGGTCCTATTTAAATTTAAGGGAAAGCGGGTGAAAACACATACCAACAAACAGGATGATTAATTTATTTTATATACCATTTTTGCAAATTTCATCACATTCCAAATTATCAATTTCTGTATCACTAAACAACACTAATTTCGTTTGGTCGCAACCTTTTCATCGTTGTAGAAAGTCAAAGATGGGTAAGTACTATATTTAGAAAGCTAAAGATTGGTAAGTACTATATGTAGTCAATAAATGACGTTTGAATTTACAATAAAAAAGTAATTAGAGTGAAAAAGTTATGTTGTGGTTCCCCCGACATCTGACTGAATCCAACAATTTTCAATGGCGGGGCTCAACTGACTCAAGATAAACAAGAAAGATCAATCATGCTTAAAGCATTGATTATGAAACACTTTCCAACTTCAATGCAATTTTATTTAAACATGTCTAAAATGCAATACATTCCTCGGTAATATTTTAAAATTTATCACTATACTACATTAATTTATTATATTTGAAAACTTAAACCTTCATCGAGAAAAATGAACTTCAATTAAATGACGGCATTGAAATATAACTTGCCTGGTTTAAACTTCTCTAAAATATGATACATTCCTCGATAATAATTTTAGAATTATCATAATACTACGATAATTTATTATATTTGAAAACTTCATCGAAAACAACTGAAATTCATTCAAATGACGTCATATAAAATACAACACGCCTGGCTCTCTCTATAAAAGCAGCATTTCATTCATAAATAATTTTCCATTCTTGTCATTCATCACAATACTATAAAAATACTTTATTTTATTTAAAAATTAAGACCATGGAGCTACAAGTAATTAAACTCTATGCGCAAAACTTCATCGAAAAAAATCGTCCTTCTCTTTATAAAATCAATGAATATTTCATTCATATCAGTTACGGAGACTCCATAAACTAAGTGATTTTGTGTTAAAGAAATACAGCAATTCTAATACAACTAATTCTACATATTTTGCTGTTTACATTTTACATAGGTGAAAAATAGGCTTTGTTGTATAAATAATCAAATTTGGATGAGCATTTAAATTCAAATATATTGTAATTGTGTTGTTTCAGTATGTAGATGCACAGAATTTAAACAAAAAGAGAGTGGTTTTAGGACGGATGCAACACTCAATATGAATTAGAAAGAACTTTAAAACTCACGATTTTGAGACAAGATGGATGCGATACATCATTTTGAAGTGGGTCACGTGATCCTTTCATATCATGGTCACGTGATCGCTTCATATAAGAGGTGTTATTAATATTTTAATTTTTATTTTAAATACTACTGAATATATTTCGCTGAATTTTTTTTATATATTTTATGGAACAATTTGAATATTACCTAAAATTTTTGAAGCAATTTGTGAATTTTAAATCCGTTTAAAAAATGTTTGAAAAATTAGGTCCCAGAGGGCTCAATGTATTTCATTTTTTCAACCCGGGTTCAATCCAAAACTAATTGGGTTATATTATTCATTTATATTCCCATAGGTCCTACAGACCGTCTGAACAACATACTAAAATTTCATTTTGATTAAGTCATTTTAACAGCAGTTATCGTGCTAACGGACCGACAGACAGACAAAATGAACAAAGTTATAAACACTTTTCAACTTTGTTGTAAAGTGTTAAAAAGGAGTTAATAGTCAGGATAACATAGGTATGCAAAACAAATATGCTATGTGTTTGATACGAAAGAAAATTAAAAACCATACTTAATTCATTACTGGAAAATTTTACTCAGATTACGTTAAACTTAAAGATCCTAGTTCAGGCATTAATAAATCTGCAGATTTAAACCAAAACACAAAAATATCTTATAGAAATACTTGGTATTCATCATATAAACATTCTAAACGATTTATAAGCTAAATATAGCATCAAAACTGAATGAATAGTTCAGTAAATCATATTTTAATTAAAAATGATTTGATTGGCAAATATTTAATTTGTTCTACCACACTGTATAGTCAATCAAAAGAACCTATTTCTGAAGTGATTGACGATTAGTCATAAATAGTATATAACGTAATGCATCTTTCTGCAAAAATGACATCGGTTAATCATAAGTAGATCTACTAACTACATCTAAACCAAAACTGGTCTGCTTCCACAGAAAGATGTACTTCATGTTTGTGAAAATGCCGATATACAGCACATTATTTTCTTCTAATTATAAATAAAATAGGAAATAGTACATTTCTAGAAAATGGATAAATTACACAGAACTAATTATCAATTCTAAACATTGGTGACTAGAAGAGAGAGGTTTTTACAAAATAACTCGAGACGTAAGATTTGAGTAAAAACTGAAGGATATATGACGCAATCTATATACTGAAAATTGAAAATATGTATCAGTGTGTATGTGTGCGTGTGTTTGTATATTTGTCTCACCAACATGGGAGAACGGCTGAATCAAATTTTAAGAAATTTTGTGAGAAGCTATGAACTAGTTCCATTTAAAATAGGTTCCATTTTCGAGTTTCTAGGACGAGGTATTGTCAATATATTAATAAAAATACCTCTGATAGAGATGGTATTATGCAAACGAATCAATGTAAATTCATGATATGTTGCTAAGCAACGGAATTACACCCAATGAGTTTATTCCCCCAATGGGTTCCGGTCTAAATTGAGTGGCACTTCCTAACCGTCCAAACAGTTACCTTACACCTTTCTGGTAGGTCGGACGGTCTGGGTCTCAACAACAACAACCCAATGAGTTGATACAGCAGGGTTATTTTTTAAAAAAGTATCATGTCGCTAAGCAACGGAATTAAATGAAATGAGTTTTTATAGCAGACGATTTTTATTAAATATTTTCCGATTTCAATGATTAAGAAATGCATATAGAAATAAATTTTATCGTAATTGCATTTTTGACTGGATTATATCCATTACGGATTTCGAGGTGAATGGCTACAGGGATTATTGATATTTTCAATTTCTTAAATCATTTATTTTATATTGGCAAATAATTTTCAAACTCATATACTGAATTTAGCCACTTATTGAAACAAAACAAGAAAGATCAATCATGCATAAGCATTGATTATGAAGCACTTTCCAACTAAAATGCAATTTCATTTAAAAATTTCTAAAATGTGATACATTCAGTGGTGATATCTTTTACATTATCACAGTACTACAGTAATTTATTATACTTAAATATTTAAAACTGTATCGTAATATAAATCATCTGATTCTCTATGCAAAATCAATGAATATTTCATTCATATAACTTGTATTCCAAACTCCAGAGCTAAATAATTTTGTGTAAAAAAAATTCAGCAATTCTTATGTAACTCACCTTACAATCGCTTGAGATATTTGCATTCTGCATAAGTTAAAATTAGGCTTCGTTGAAGAAATAATAAAAGTTTAGGGATCATTTAAAATCACAACTATAGTAATTACATAGGCACGGAATTTAGATACACAGATAATATGTGTGTGTGTGTATGTGTGTGTATGTATTCAAAGTATTGGAATCGTGCCGAAGATCGGAACTCGAATTTTCGAAGGATCTACACGTTTTGGGACTTCTAGAACACGAAAATACTATTTTTTGGGAAGACGTCTGTGTGTGTAAGGGTGTATCTGTGTATGTTTCTGTGTGTCTGTGAGGATATTACATCCACTCTAATTGAAAAACTAATGGACCGAATTTCATAAAATTTGGTAGGTATGTTTTTTGTGGGAAATCCTGATGTTCATTAGATTATAGTACGATTCGTAATAAAGGAATCTGCCTTCTTTGCGAAATGGCCGGCAGAAATTGCCTTTATCCACTCTAGCTAAAAATTAATGGAACAAATTTAAGAAACTTTGCTGTATAATATTTCAATAACCTACAAGTGATTTATATATTAAATTTAACAAAATTTGGTATATAAATCATTTGTAGGTTATTCTAGTACGATTCGGGAAAAGGGAACGGGCTATTTTTGCGAAATGGCCCGCAAAAATCGTTAAATATAAAAATAAAAGATTACGTGTGCTCAATTATATCAACTAAATTCCTATTTTATACGTGATTTTTGACAACCAAAAGAATAAGACTAACCCCATTACTCTAGGACTAGCCGCTCTTGAGATGTTCTAGTTTTTTCGAGTTTTCGCTACGCCACCTTTGACAATAAGTCCAGCTATCAAATGAGAACCAAATTTATGTTTGCAAATTCAATGTCATTTAAAATACCTATGGCTGTTATTTTGTGCAGATAAACTCAAATTATTATTGAAGAAATAAAGAGAACGTGAATATGAGTCTGCAGGGAAAGACATGTGCTGCCCACATCAGAATTTTTAACAATATTACAACAATGATTTATAGAAGTGACGGGGATTATTTGCAGGCCATTTCGAAAAAAATGTATGATCTATATTTAAAGACCCACCAAATTTTTGTAGAATAAAATGTTCAACAAATTTAAGCTGTGTACCAAATTTTTACTCTCTAGGACGTAGGAAAGTGCATTAAAAATGCCATCACATAAGTACGTATATCAGGAAGAGTTATATAAAATTAAAATAAAAATTGAAAATTGTTATCTACCAAATTTATTTTAAAATGTGAAACCTCTCTCGTATACAAAATGATTAATCTGTTGGAAAGATATTTATTATATAATATATATCTCATTTTTCTTTCTGGAGGATATCCCAAAAGTCAGACTTTAATGGAATTTGTTTTTTTCCCTATATTAAAGAATTTTTAATTAAAAAACTACTCAATATATTTTACTGAAATTTTTTTTATATATTTTATGGGATAATGTGAATATTTCCTAAAACTTTCGAAGCAATTTGTGAATTTTAAATTTGCTTAAATAATGTTTGAAAAATTAGGTCGCATAGGGTTCAATGTATTTCATTTTTTCAACCCGGGTTCAATAAAAAACTAATTGGGTGATATTATTTATTTATATTTCCTTAGGTTCCACAGCCCATCTGAAAAACATACAAAAATTTCATTTTGCTAAAGTCATGTTTACGGCTGTTATCGTGCTTACGGACAGACAGACAGAATGAACAAAGTCATAAACACTTTTCAACTATGTTGTAAACTGTTAATAAAAATGAAACGGGTTTTCTAACGCCATTTTAGACTATTTATTTTTGCATATGTTGATCCAATTCCACTTGCATCCTTCTGATTTCACCATTTTCATCTATTGCAGAATAAGAAATTTCTTAGTTTCAAAACATGCTATCAGACGTGTTGGGATTACGCGCTGGGTGAAATCTTGATAGTTATTATATACAAAAAAAACTACGATCATAATGAATTTGAAAATAGCCGTCTTCGGCATACAACTTGGTCATCTTTTGAAAAGCTCTTAACTTGCAGTACCTTTCATTTAGCATATGTCGAAAGCATTGACTCAAACGTTTGCTAATCAGATGCATGAAATTTCCATTTAATACATTCAATAATGATTACTTTAATCTATACAGTAAAGATTTGGTTTGCCACGCCATCAAGTCAGGGCTTATTATACACCAGCTGCAAGGGCGTATATAGGATTTTTAAAAGTAAATCAGCAAGCTCCGTATTTAAGAATTTCGAACTTTTTCAAAGCATATTTTCTCCGCGTACTCATAGCAACGTTATTTCATGCATCCGCATGTTGTTGTTGTTGTTGTTGCTTATCCTCCAGTGTCTGACGAAATCAGAGGAGATCCATAAGTCCGTTGACTCTCAGAAAGTCAAGCACAATAATTGCATCGCGATAGATATCCTCCTTAATCTGCACGACGGACGATGCAGCATCAAGATCATGAGTCAACGAAGTCATAAGGAGGAAATATGCAGCTTCTGTTAGTCAAAAGACCGGAGCACCAGGAGGTAGAAGACTGTCTTGGCTCCTTCGCCTTCTGATTTTAGCTGGGCACATGGAATGGCCTTCACGCCTAGGGTGGCCCTACCAGGAGTAAACTCCCGACGTACTTCACCCATTCCGCCCATGGTCACCCTCCCGCCGCGATGAGGCAATCAGTAGGACTTGAGAGGGCATCCTCATGTGAAGACCAGCAAAGCTCTTCATTGGAGAACTGCAGTGGAAATATGCGATAGAAAGATAACATGTTTTATAAAAAGAGGGCCCTGTACCAGGTACCCCTGTACCCCAGCGGAACGGGGGTACTTGATTCGATGCATGTATTCTATATGTCAGTTATCTACTTTGACTGGGTTTCTTAGTTTAAAGTGGATTTCGCACAAATACTGCCATTTTATGTACGCAGTTTCTTACACCAAAACCGTCATTTCAATCCCAGATTATATACTTCTCAAAAACAAGTGTATACTGTTAGACTTCAAGTGGACCTTTCAACTCCTAAAAAATGCCCCCATGAGAAGAATGCTCTTATTTAGTAATTCTGTTGTGAACACTTATCTTGAGTCGGAAAAATCTGTATTTCCTAACAGAAAGTAACAGACTATTCCTTTTCAGTAAAGAAATATCAGGGAAAGGTTTTGCGTTTTATACTAGCCACTAAAAATAAACCATGCTCGTGTCAAGTAAGTATAAAGACATAGAAAATGACGCAATGCATGGTGTGAGACCAGGATACATTTAAGCTGTGCTAATGTACAAAGATTTATGATATCTGCCAAGCCAGATAAAGGTCCAGATTTATAGGCACCAGTTCATTGCCTTACTGACCCTAGAGGTCAGTAAGGCAATAAATAAACACTTAAATTAATGGAGGTCAAACCTGAAGCCAGCAGGTTGGTTAAAGAATTAACCAATGAGGAAGAGCTGCTGCATCGCACTGAAGATAACCAATGCGATATGGAGGGTGTATCTCAACCTCAGGCAGAAAGATGTGGCAACAGGCAGAAAGTACACAGACAAGATTCAGTATTCATTAAGTTACATATACATGCAGTCATGATGCATTCAGCATTCAGACAAGAGTGAGACCTTTCATATGTTAGCAAATGAAGATTGAAAATGAATTCTTCAAGGTAGACATCGTCATGGGTCTCTGTAGTAGTGATGTGCTCCATAGCATTGAGGGAATGATCGCCGAAGAGGTGTTTGTGGGCAAATGGAGTCTAGTATGTACAGATAGAGATTGTGTTTGAGTGCCTATAAAAGAGGTAATAATGTGTTTCACCGCCCAAAATCAATAAAAGATGCATGCGCCAATTAGCATTACATTTAAGTTATAATGATTTCAGGATAATAAATGCCTGGTCTCACACACCTAGTCTCTTCCTTAAATATACGTGCATAATTATTGTAATTTAATCATAATTATAATGTGTTTAATAAATAATTTTTATTTTTAAGTTAAAATGGGTAAAGTTAATTGTGTAGTATAATTAATAATTTTATTTTAAGAACTCGCACAAAGAATTTATGGTGGGTTATCATGCTACAACAATGCAATGTACGGCAGTTTGATTAACGACCATGTTTATTATGCTTAATTCCAAATATGCGATGCATATTCAAGTTTTTCGCACCACATATGGTATTATTATCCAATGTAAAAAGATACGCCTCCGCTTTGTCCAGAAAACATATCGATTAATATCACCAATAAATATATTCATTTTATGAATTTTAGAGATACTTTTCATTCATTGTATCAACTAATTACATGACAAATCTTAAAAAGCAGTTTTAAAGGTCACTTTATTAAAAACCATCCTACAGACGTACAACAAATAATTTTAAGCCAGAGAGATTTCGAACACCTCCATTCTCTTCCTCAGTGGCAATAGAATCAGAACAGATGCCAACATGCCTAAATACATTCCAATGCCCTCAAGCAAAATTTGCATATTACGAAAATCGCCATTCATACTAAATTGTGAATCCATAGAACATTTTAAAATTATAAAATTACAAATCACAAAGATTAACATTATAAAAAAACATTTAAAAAAACACCAAATACTTTAGAATATTATTATAAATTAAGGCAAATGTGTAAAGGTTCAACCTGCACGGCATCGAGAACGAGTCGCCAGGCATAACTTAAGACGCGAACAGGGTCAAAATTACAAATAGAAGTACGATATAAATAAATAGAAAGGGATTCTTAAAGTAAAATGGAGCGAGGTTATTACAGCTGATCAAAAGAAAATAATTTTCAAAAAAGGGGCGAAAATTATCTTGAGTCACTAATTAGTGACCATCTAATAAAGTGACCTTTAAATCTGGTTAAGATTTGTCATTTAATTAGTCGATACAGTGATTTGAAGTTTGACGTGTCGTATAATGGTATATTTTTTATTATCTATACTGTTAATATTGTGTTACTTTTCTATAAATGAACAAATAACTGATTTTTCAATCTTATTTTCAGATGTTTTCTATTAATTATTTGCATCTACTTAGAACGATTATTCCTTTATCTGCTACTATATGGAATCTAACCTTTGCCTAGGAGATATCTCGCAGACAACTCACTCATAAATTATAAACTACTAGTTGACTCAATTCGCATTGCAGCACATGCTTTTGTTTTTCTACATGCTACAATACGGTGAAAGTACTATAGTTTCACCCTCTTAATACAAAAAATTAATCTTCTTAGAAATTAAGCCTTCCAAAAAATTAATCCTTCCTGAAATTAAGCCTTCTCTAAATGCCAAACTCTTTATCCAATTTAACATAAACATTGAAATAAAAATTGAATGCGTGTTTATCTATGAAATATATTCTCTAACTGTAATCATTAATATTTCCTAATGAAAACTATTTTGCATTTCAAAACTTCAAGAATGATTATTTATAAATAGGTAGAATTAATATTCTACTTTAAAATACGTACTAGTTAAGGATATAATACTTCTAACATTGCGTAATCTATTTATAAGCTTATTCTGAGAAAATATATCTTTAATATATATTTTGCAAAATATCAATATTTTTACTTTTCTTTTTACAATTTCAAATTACTCATTTCGTAAATAAATGTATTTCTCTCGCTATTTAAAATTATAAATAGAATTTTAAATAGGATGTTATACTTTTCCAGATTCGAAGCAACTATTAAATTAAAGATATATCTACCTTCCAAAATATTAAGGGGATTAAAACGAGTTTTGTTTACATTGTTATCAAAATTTCTTTATTCAACCTTTGATGTATCTGTAATTTAGGTCTTTGTTTGTATTTGTATCTCGATATATATGTTTTGGTTACAAAAAATCTCTATTTAAACCCAACATCGTACATAATAAAAGAAGATTGTATATTTTTTGTCTAGCTGTGTTGACGGCAGTGGAGAACAGAGGCGAAATTCGATACAGTTTCTTTCACAAGAATTCTGCGAACTATATCTCAGACTTTTAGTCTAGATTTTAAGTATTGTAAATTTTGTAATTTTCTGATTTTGCAGATTTTAAAGATACATTTTCACATTTTGGAATGTAGAATTATTTTAATATTATAAATGTGTTCTAAAAATTTGACAGAAATGGTACTTAAACACTTGAAAATAGCACATAAAATGTTACCAATATATTTGAGCAACTGAAAGGAATATTTTAATTTTTTGATCAGATTTTTAGTCTGTTAACTTCAACCGCAGAAAATTACGTGACAAGAACTGGATGATAAAATATGAGAATCTAACTTTTAAATTAAAATTTATGAAAACGAAAACTGAACTACTAAAGAAATGTAACATTTCTATCTAAAAGGATCTTTTATTTCCCTTTTAGCGGTCTCAAGTAATTTTAGAGCGCTTATTTTGAGTAGATAAAAGGAGCTCATTGAGGGTTGTTTCTGCTTTATATAATTGGCATGGTTGTGTGTGGAGAAACAGAGTGTGGTAATGATTTTGGTTGACAGCAGATGATTTGAAAACTCAGTGCTGAATCAGTATTATTTGCATAAATGACACGTATTTCTTATCCGGATAATTCGTTCTAGTATCACAATAAAAGGACTTTAAAACTAAACCTGTAGTGTAAATTAAAAACCTGTATAAAAACATATAAGTGATAAATTGATTTCCGTGGTATTCACCTTATATAAACTAAGACGACGGATTTAATATACATATGAAATGCATGCGTAAGAGATTTACGAATTTTCGTACCAATTCTTCAAATCGCATACATTGAAAATTGATAAATCAGAAACGTTTAGACTCGAGAGTGAGTGAAAGGTAAATATTGAAAGTGCCAGGATTGTATTCCGGAGCCAAACGTGGAAGGCGATCATAATAGTTCTGGGCTAAAGTCATCTCCAGCTCAAGAAAATTAATGCTACCTTATGTGCGTTCGCTGCAATACTTATCTTAATCCAATCTGAGATTTCGTCGTAGAGTAGTGGTAGTGACGTTTTGTTAATGTAAGAGGGATCGTTCACGATGGTGATGTGCAATTTGAAGATCACAAGTTGAATGTTATGAGTTATTAGTTCGTTCGCTACACCATTTGTAGCGAATGCAATAAAAATAAACTTGTCAGTGACGAGGTTTGAACCCGGACGAAATCACGACAGAGAATCATTATAGTTTTGAGCAAAACACGTCTCCAGTTCAAGGTCGTTTATACTTCCTTACGAGAATTCTCTCCAATACTAAATTGGTACACCAAATCTTGACATTGGTGCCGAGTAACTTTGCCATGCGGGTTTGAAGTGAATCATGAAGGTTACAAATATACCGAGTTTTGATTCGTTCAAAAGTTTAACAGTAATTTCATTAGTATTACAACAAATAGCACGCGATCCCATATACAAAATATACAAATGAGAAAGCTATACACACACACACAGTCACAGTTCCAAAATAAACATCATAGCAGCGAGTTTAATGTTCAATATTTCTAATATATTACAATACCAAGTACATAAAACAAAGTAGAATGCAAAACTTATAAATTGTATGAGACTTTATAAAAGTCTAAATGCTTTTAAAATCAGATAATGGATTTTTCACTAGTATTTTAAATGTTCACCGTCTACGTAAAGGCAGAATTTATATATATATATATATATATATATATATATATATATATATATATATATATACATATATATATATCTACCTTTCCTATGTTTTCAGAAAACAGGTTATGTTCGCATTCTACGATAAAATAGCTTGATAAAAGAAACGTGATACGCGATGAAATTAGAACTGATCCTTGTTTTTACCTGTTTTCTCCAGCTGCAAAGAATGTAAGCAATCAGCTGTCTAACGTGTCATCGATATCAATGCTTTGTTCTATTTCTGAGCATAAAGAAAGATTAAAATAGTTGTTCCCTAAATTATAAGCTATAAATTAAAGATACATAGATGTATATAGATTAACTTTAGCGTAATGTTTAATTTTCATTTATGAACTAGAATTACATCAGATGTTGTGCAACTATGTAGAAACTATAGCAACTGTGTAGAATTTATAGCAACTGTGTAGAAACTATAGCAACTGTGTAGAATTTATAGCAACTGTGTAGAAACTATAGCAACTGTATAGAAACTATAGCAACTATGTAGAAACTATAGCAACTGTGTAGAAACTATAGCAACTATGTAGAAATTATAGCAACTGTGTAGAAACTATAGCAACTGTGTATAAACTATAGGAAGCACCGCTTCTTTCTTGTTCGCTACAATTTGAAATCTTGCTTTATTTGCAGGACTATCTAGAGAAAAGCATGGTAATAGTGATTTAACTTGCACCACTTTCCTTGATAGATATGCTTTTAGCATTTGATTAAGCAAACTTTTTATTTTAACCGATGTATGTTATGAAAAGCATAGTGATCGTGACACAAATAATGTTTTAATCATAAATACATCGGTTGGGAACCTAGATACTAAAAGTGACTTTTGTTAGTCTGTAGTTGACGGAGTACGTGTGTCTGTCAAATTGTTAGACCGCCATAATTTCGCAAACCACTAAAGCGATTTAAACTAAATTTAGATTGCAAGTTTCATATATATTATAGATCTGACAGGAGACAAAAATTCTAAATATATATATATAGTTTAGCTATAAGCTGAGATTTTATTTTACCAAGATTTTTGGCTCTTTGTAATATCGAAAACTACTAAAATGATTTGTACTAAATTTGAATCGCAAATTTCAGATATTATATAGATGTGAACGCAGATAAAAATTTTGAAAAATGTATATAGTTTTGTCATAAAATGGGATTTTGTCAAACTCGCTGGCTCTTCGTGATATCGCAAACCGCTAAAGCGATTTTTGTCAAATCCGGGGGTACACTGCGTCCAATAAGTAGATCGACCAAAAAAAATGTATATAGTTTGGCTATAAAACGAGATTTTATGAAAATGAGTGACTCTTCGTGATATTAAGAACCACTGAAACTATTTGGACCAAATTTAGGTGGTAAACTATATATATTGTGCAGATGTCAATGCAGAATATTTTTAAATGAATATATTTTGACTCAGAGGTCGAATGCAAATTTGAAGAGTCTCCCCGATATTCTATTTATATATGCACTTATAAAATATATAATTAAAGGAATTTAAGGAAGCATACATAACTGTCATCGAATCATAATTACGTGATGGTTTAATTTGTACTAAACGAAAATTTTGACAAATTATGTTAAATTTTGATCATAAAAATTAGCTGTATAATTATCATTAACGTTCAGCATTTGATTATTATGTATTTACCATTTAAAAATGTTAATTGTCTAATATTAATTTTAACAATTTCCAACAATAGTTGAAAAGTGTTTATGGCTTTGTTCATTCTGTCTGTCTGTCTGTCAGTTAGCAGGATAACTGCAATAAGAATGACTTTTTAGTATGTTGTTGAGGAGATCAGTGCGACATATGGGAATTTAAGTGAATAATATCGCCCAATTAGTTTCGGGTTGAACCTAAATTGGAAAAGTGAAATACATTGTATCGTATCGGACTTAATTTTTCAAACATTTTTAAGGGAAGTTAAAATTTAGGAAATATTCAAATTATCCCATAAAAATATAAAAAAATGAGCAAAATATGTTCAATATTGTTTTAGGTAAAAATTATAATAATAATTACATCCATAATATATGAAGAGATCGCGTGAACCGCTTCAAAATAAAATATGGCATCCATCTTTTTTCCCAGCGTAAAAATCGTTATTTTTAAAGTTCTTTTAAATTTATATTTAGTGTTGCATCCGTCCTAAAACAGCTTTATTTTTGAGTATTTTTTCTACATCTATATTCGCTGCCGGTACAATTACAATACTTTTGAGTTTAAATGATCATCAAACTTTGACTATTTCTACAACGAACCCAATTTTAAAGGATGCAAAATATAAACAACTGATTGTAAAATGAGTTGTATAAGAATTGCTGAATGTTTTTCACGCAAAATTATTTAGCTCTGGAGATGAAAATAAAAATGATATGAATGAAAAATTCATTGATTTTACATACAGAGCTAGAGGATTTCTATTTCGATAACGTCATTTGAATGCAGTTCATTTTTTTCGATGAAGTTTTAAATTTTTAAATATAATAAATTATTGTAGTTCTGTGATAATTTAAAATATGTCAGCGAAGAATGTATCGGATTTTATAAATGTTGAAATAAAATTGCATTTCAGTTGGAAAGTGTTTCATAATCAATGCTTTATGCACGATTGATTTTTCTTGTTTAATCTTTGCTTTTTAAACATGTTTTATTCATTATTGGATTGAAAGAAAATCTGTGAAATGTTAGAATATTAATTTCTTTGTGTGTGTGTGAGTCATAAATAAATATTGGATTGCAAAATTCATTTTCTTATATAAAATACGTTGCTTGAATATCATTCATTTTATATTTTCTTGGAAAGGCTAGATTTTAGATTAGAAATACTATAATACCTGATTGAAGGCTGAAGGCGTTAAAAAAATAAAAATAAAAGTAAAAAATACATTCATTTAGTTGAAGGTATAAAGCAACCACCTCCTCTCCCGAATTTAAATAAAAAAAAATACCGTAGTATCTGAAAAACCCATTCTAAAAAACATCACTTAACTCTCTAAAAGACTCAAATTATATTTTAAAATTTTTGTAGTTTTAAGAAAAAAATAACTCATAAAATTGATATTTACTTTTTATTATATTTAATTTACAGTTTTCCATTAATTACATTTATCACTTGGATCACTTGTCGACTTGGCGCATTTAAAAATAGCGACAAGTTACCAACATTTCGAGAACTCCAACGGGTTACCTTAGTATAATGCAAGTGAATTTCATCGCTTTCCTATCAAAACACATGTATAAAGCAATCATATAATTAGTCTATTTAAGCACATTCATTATTGGTTTTACATCTTTTTTAATATTTGCAATAAATGTCTAAAAAGTGTATGTTTTGTTTTTACGAACCGCACTAAAATCTAACCAGCAGATGGTAACTCGTAATTTATTTGAATGCCAAATTCCTTAAAATTCGGTCAAATAGTTTTGTGTCGAAAATTCGAATTTCAATTACACCATTCCAATTCTTTCTGTATACATTTTACTATATATGGAAAATAAAGTAAAAAAATGGACAATTTTTTTTTTAAATGTGTTTGTCAGTTGATTTGAAGTATTTATTAGTAAATATGTGGTTAGACTTAAAAGGAAACCGTCATTGAATTACTTTCGATTTATTATCATAATTACAAAAATATTTAAATATTTCTGTTCTTGTGTTTTAAACACGTAAAATACTCGTTCAAATAACAGCCAGTGCATTAAATAACGTAAAATTAGTTTTTCTCTTTGGCAACTCATAGGTAATGGGTAATAGAAAAATAATTGCCATTATTAATGGAAATTGTTCAACATCAAACGTAAAAATGTTGTATAAATCACAATTTTATAACAATGGTGCGATTAATAAATATAAATAACACAAAGAGTCATTAAGATACCTAAATTTTCTAACTTTAATTATTGACTAGAATATGTCAAATATAGGGAAATAAGTTGAATAAATAAGTTGCAACTTATTTAATGTATTTTTACAATTTATGGCACATACTCATATATAGTAATTATGTATATAGAAAAGAGTTACCTTAATCATATATTGACTTAGTTGAGTTCTGTTCCGTATTCTATGAGTGTGCAAAAATTTAGCCAGGTCACTGACGGATTCTAGAGTGGCAGAAAAGATAGAAACACGATAAATCAGGGTTGTCCAACCTTTTTGTGCAAGGGACCACTTAACAAATTTTCACGGAACACGCGGGCCAACGGGATGTACAATTGTTTTTAGAGGGGGACTTTTTTAAAGGGATGGGAATACATTGCATTAATTTATATGCACAAGAAATTTAAGAGTGTTTTCAAACATTTTGGCGGGTGTTGAGGGGAGGGCGTTAAGAGGGTGTAAATAAATCTCTGGCTGCGAGTTCCGTAAAAAAATTAACAAAAGTAAACACATTAGAAATGGATCGTAAAATTAGACATTAAAGTTTTCCACACTAATTTATTACCTCATTTCTCTTCTTTACACCCAAACGCAGAGTTAATGTGAGGTCTGGCATTGCTTTTACTTACACAAGTAGTTGATGTCAGCCCTTAAACTTGACGTAGCAATACGCAGAATTCCGGTAAGATGTTCGTCTCTTAGAAGGGACCTTGATTTTATTTTTATGGCTTTCATCTTTGAAAATAGCTGCTTTCAGCAATATGCACTACCAAACATTGCAATGAATCGAAGGGTATATTTTGAGACATTTGGATAAACATTGAAGGGAACATATTTTTTGTTAATGCAAAATGTTAACAAAATGTAAGCAAAATGTTAACACATCATGTTCAACGAAAGCTCTCTTCATGTCAGTGTTATTTTGCATCCCAACTAGTTCCATCTGCAACATGTCAGGAGCATCAGTCACATCGGTTCCAAATGCATCGGAAAACAACTTCATTTCACCTCAGTGTGCCCTGAAATCCGGAAAGCTTTTTGTGAATTCATCATTGAGTTCATCAATCAGTTCGGAGTACTTTTTATGGTTTACTGTCTCAGACGGTCTTGTTGATAGTGTAGTGAAATGGACAACTTTTTTCACAATCAACTGTTTCTGAAACAACCTTAATTTCTGCATGAATGTTTGGGTATACTCGTACAGTTTGTGAACAAGTTGATCCCTTCCTTGTATTTTCACATTTAAGTCTGCAAGATACTTGGTGATATCTACTAAGAATGCCAAGTCATTCAACAATATTTTCCTTTTGCTGTAATGAAGGTCTTTATTCCTTCAAGCAGTGTCCAGAATCTATCCAGTGTCGCCGTCCTACTCAGCCAGCGAACATGGCTGAAGTAAATTACATCGTCATTGACTGATCCTAGTTCTGCGAGGAAAGCTTTGAATTGTCTGTGATTGAACCCCTTGACCCTTAAAAAATTGATTGTAAAAACAATGCAAATCCACAGTTGCAAATCCATGGTCTTTGCACACAGTTGCTCTTGGTGAATGATGCATTGGCATACGACATCATTAGGCGCTAATTTTGGCATTAGGTTTGCAAGTTCATTATGCTTACTTGTCATTGCTGGCGCTCCATATGTTGTAATTACACAAAGTTTATCCTCTGGAAGACTAAATTTAACTAGGACACGTTTTGCCTCATCGAAAATATATTTTCCAGTTGTTGTGCATTTCAGTGGACGTAAGACCAACAGTTCCTCAATGATTTCAAAAATTACGGTCACTCCCCGAACATAAATTGCCAGTTGTTCCGTATCGCTTATATCAGTACTTTCATCGAGCACTAAGCTGCAAAATTGGTAGGGTTTGAGTCTTTTAATTAAATAATCTTCAATATTGGTTGCTAAATCGTCTACTCTTCTAGCAACTGTCTGGTGTAAAATACTCGTTTTCTCTACAACTTTTTATCAGGACATGCTACAGATGTAAATATGCTCAGACAGTCTTTTACAAATTCCTCATCAGATAAAGGTTTGCCTCTCTTGGTAATTTCTTCGGCAATTCAATAACAGTTCTTAGTAGCCGCCTCAGAATTTTGGTTTGCAGTATTAAAGAAAGATTTTTGCCCGATATTTCTGTTTTTAGAGAGTTCCACTCTATCAATTCTTACCTGGTCTGTGAGGCGGTCATATTCGCTGGCATGTTTCGAAGAATAATGTATCTTGTTATTATATTCTTTTATAACAGCGATGGCATATAAGATATCTCTTGGCATATAAGACACAATATGCCCCCGTTATGGTCAATAGCAAAAAACAAAAAATCATTGATCCAAGCACCTTTAAGATCTCTACATTTGGAATCGTATTCGGGATGTATTTTAGCAAAAGCTTCTCCGGAATACAAAGAAATACACTGATGTTTAACTAACACAAGCAAGGTACTCCTGTGACAAAAACTTTCAATTGAAAAGACGATTTCCCGATGTAAATCTAATGCGGAATCGTCACGTGAACTCTGTGTAGAACAGGTGGATAGTCGACACCTGATTGGTTGGAGAAAACAACGCTGCCGATGACTGCGACATCCTTATCGCCTCCCCTGTACTCCTCAACATTTCTCCTGACTATTTGTTTGCCCACTTGTGATAGGGAAAAGAGTTGCCCTACTGTTTCTGAGGTTTCTTCATATTTCTGAAGAATTTATTTTTCTACATTTATTTTTTTAATCCTCTATTTGAAAAGAAAATTCCAAACAGTAGTAGGCTGGCCGGATTGAAACATCCGCGGGCCGTATGTTGGACAACCCTGCTATAGACAATTATTATATTGATAGTTTTTGGAATACGAAATGCAGTCTGCACCATCTTGAAACCGATATTAACTTTCCTTAATATATATATAATATACAGAATGCATTGCATTATGTAAATAAATGATAGAAATACAAAAATGGGGATTTTCTAACATACTTATTAGTTAGTTAGATTTGAAGAAATTATGTACGAAAATTGCTATATGTGAAATATATTCATATATACAGAATAAACAATCGCTGTAATTTATTATTCAATGAACAACAATATATCTATCAGGTGCTCCAATTAGAGAAGCGCATATTATTTCGAATGTATGTATTTTTATAAATGTTAGTTGTATAAATTTCACACAACTCTCTTGCATTAAGGTAAAATAATTACCATTTCACTAATCATATATATCTGCTACCGTTAAAGTGTTTAATTCAGTTATTTCATAGAATGCCTAATTATTTCATGAAATAACTGATCAAGTAAGTCCGTTAAATTATGTAATAAATTAATAATTCCACACTTTAACTAGTTATTCTATGAAATAACTATATATTCTATAAATAAACTAATGATATACATTTACATTGTAAAATAAACAATTTGACTGAATTATACAGCATACAAAATGTTATTTATGCAAAGAATGAAATAACTGATAAAGTGATGATACAAAGAATGAAATAACTGATGAAGTGATGATACAAAGAATGAAATAACTGATGAAGTGATGATACAAAGAATGAAATGACTGATGAAGTGATGATACAAAGAATGATCAAATGATACAATGAATAAAATAACTTCCATGACATAACTGATCAAGATAACTGTTCACGATAGCTGATCAAAATCTATAAAAATATTCGGCTTGTGGTGACGAAAATGTATTTTATCTATGGTGCGACGAATACAATACGACGATAATAAGATGAAACCGTTAAGGACAGTAGTTTGCGAAATTAATATGTTCTTCAATACGAAATTAATGGGATTATGATTAACCACACTAGCACCATCAGCAGCACTAGTCACAAATCCGTGATCATATTTTATCCATTTACCCAGGTTCACTTTTTTGTCCAGGAGTAAAACTCCGTTAAGACCTGCCCAGAATACATTAAATCAAACAACAAAAATATTTTAAATCCTTACCTTGTAGGAATGTCATCTTCTTCAGCTAAAATGTATTCCTAAATAATACACTGCTCATATGGGCTAATTGAACACACAGAATTTAATTTAACTTAAATCTCTTTATTAATGACATGTTTACACAGCCGAATCCTTATAAGCCACTGAACTCAGGAGAACTTGTTCAATATGCCACCGGCCTTTTGCCGCAGTAATAATAATGTAAATAACATGTAAACATATGTGGCAAAACAGTAGTAATATAATAAATCATATTTATACAATTTGATATGGTCAAGATAACATGGAAGCGATAGCACTCAGTGAAATTATTCTAAATTATATTATTTTAATAGCCAGATTTTTATGTATTGTAAATTTGACTCACCCTTCGTTGAGTCAGAAAATGTACGGAAATAATCTAAGGAAAGCTGGAGTTCGTGATAATGCAAATGGCTTACCTCAAGCCACGATGTCAGCAGAACCTATTGATAATATCGTCGCTCCATATAATGAATGCGGCACACCCAACGAGTTAGTATATATGGAGGGAGTGCGGTCCTATCTTCCCCATGCTAGTAGCATGGTCAAACACAGAGAAGGTGTAGTAAGGACGAGGAGGAGAAGGACATTCATGATTTGGCGATTTATCGCCTAAAATGTGTAGTGTATCTTCTGTTTTTTTTTTAACTTCTATTAAAGTCGAGGATGAATGGGAAGTTGTTATACGCTATAAGATTTTAAAAACTATGTATGAAGAAAAATACGAAATAGGATTAGAATATTTTTATAACCAAAAAATTTTATTACTAAAGAAAAATTTTGTTAATGAAGTGAATTTCTTCAAACAAAATTGAACTGCATATCAATTGCAAATAAAATATGATATGAAATAGATTACAAGTATACAAATTGAAGAATATGTATAATATTAAACTTTATAATATTTCATATACAGGGAAATATATATATATTCGCTATTTTATCTCATACGAATTAAAAAATATTAAAATATGTGTAACAATTATTGCCTTTTCATCTCTTCCTCCTGACAACATCTTTATTTAATTCCCATTACCCCCCCCCCTTCCTTTTTTTGAGTTTTTCGTGTGATATTATTTCATTTTAATCATGTTGTAATTAGTTGATGAAGATGATATATGTAGTCCTATTTCAATATAATATTATTTCAATATAAAATTATTACTTTTGAGTCACCTAAGCTAGGTGCCCCAATAGCTTTATTTTCGTCAAATTTCTGTAATTATAATAAGTTGGACTTCAATTTATATTAGTCGCACTTGAAAGAATCTGAAACACGACTTTGGTACATAATATATGATGTAAGTAAAAATATTTATATTGGTAGAGTTGTTTCTAGATCAAAAAGCCTATTACTTAAATTATGATGAGGAGAATGTAAGGTTCTTTTAGAGTTAAGATTTCTCATTCAATAGATTGTTAACGCGTGATCAAGAAGTCGGTGACTCAAATATCTCTTTGGGCAAGGCATATTTCTTTCTCGAGTAATACCAAAATACTTCTTGGAAACACTGGGAGTTTGATGATATATCCTTTGATATCTAATTTGTAAACAATTGAGATGTTTATATGAAATTAATTCTAACCAACATCGGCATCTATAGAATTTATCCGGAGAGGGTGGGGGGGGGGGGCAATCTCAAGGATATGATTAATAACATCGACTTATTAAGTACAATTTACTCTGAACTAGAAATGAGATCATGCTCATATTTCAGATCATATATCTTTATATAAAATGCACTGAAAAATTGTGATGTAAAATCTAACTGACATTTTCAATGAATGTAAGCTATTATATTTTATTTTGAAAGTAAATTTTTATCATACAACACGTCTTTACGCGCATTATCTAAACTCCCTATTTTCTTCCCTAGCCACCCAATCTTGCGAGTCGCCAAACGTCGCCAAGTTCTACCTCGAAGAGAAAACATATGAGGATACCGAAAATAGCTCTATAACTATCACAAAAGTACTCCGAATGTTTTTTTAAAGTGTTAGAATGATGTTATAGGTCTTCTGCAATATCACAAACACCAAAAATAGAGCAAAACTTCTAATAATATAGCATTAAAAGCAATGAAATTAATAGCCAAATGAAATGCACCACTCTAAAATCTAGCAAAATTACTTCTTAACTATATTTGTAAGATATATAATGAAAGAAAAACCTTACCCATGGAAAGAGTAAAGTCCTCCGTTTACATGCTTTTCCTTGCAGCCTTAAGCACAACAGTACATAACCATTATTTTACTATTTATATTTCTCAAGCAACTATTTATATTTCTCAAGCTACCGTAAACCCTAGGGCTGGTCGTATGGTCTGGGTCTTCAACAGAGAAGCAGACGATTTTAAGCATTGACTTTTCGATGAAGTTTTAAGCATAAAGTATTTTTACCTCCATGGTTTTAAATTTTTAAATAAAATAAATGATTTTAGTGTTGTGATGAATGAAAGGAATGGAATAAAAATGTATAAATGAAATATTTACTGATTTTACATATAGAGCCAGATGATTTATATTTCTATGACGTCATTTAAATGAAGTTAATTTTTTTTCGATGAAGTTTTAAGTTTTCAAATTTAATAAATCATTGTAGTATTGTGATAATTTTAAAAATATTACCGCTGAATGTATTGTATTTTAGGGTTGTTTAAAAAAATTGCATTGCTTGTGGAATGTGTTTCTTAAACAATGCTTTAAGCATGCTTGATCCTTCTTGTTTAAATTAACCCTTGGATCTAGAAAAATAGCCTCTCAAAAATTGGCCTATTTTTCTATTTTTATATTTATTATCTCAAGCCGTAGACGTTGCCACAACATGTTGCAATTGCACGGTTATGAAATTTTAATGCTGAAGAAAAAATGTATTCAGTTCTTGGATATAGAGATGAAACCATCTCTTTACCTGCATGATTCAGATGAACAGGAAAGTAAATGTTGATAGGCCATTCCAATTTAAAAATTCAGAATATGAATGTAACTTCTCTAAAAGCGTAGTGTCAGTATATCGGAGCTCCAAATGCAACCCTGAGGGCTGGAAAAACTTATGTATACTAATTTGACCATGCTGGATTCAAATCTGATGTCTGTTTTCAAATAAACCATTGGATCTGCAGAAATAGCCTTTTAAAGTTGGGTCCTTTTTTGCTATTTTTGTGTTTTCAGTCTCAACCTGAAGGCGTTGTCATATCATAAGGCAACTGGATGATTATGAGACTTTAATGCCTGAAGAGATAAGAGAAAAACTATACTCATCTTTTCGAGTTAGAGTTGAGACCACCTCCATGATTCAGATGTATCGGGAAGTTGATATTAAGAGGTCATCCCAATTTAAAAATTCAGAATATGAATATTTAAACCGTGGAATTAGAGGAACATCTTAAAAATTCGCGTTTTAAGCAAAGCAATAATTGCAAACTTTGCTTATAGATATATTGGTTGGAGCTGAATTGTATGACTCATAAAGTTAGAGAGTCGTCCCTTTTCTTCCATGACACCAGACATTGTAAACACGAGATAAAATGTTTAAAATGTTTGAGGTATTAAACTTGATAACTTAGTTTATTAAAGTGTCTAGGGGAGCGTAAACTAATTGCATTATGCTAAGGATCGGTATAGAATGAATGGTTCCATAGAGAGTCATATAAGAAAAAGTAATATTGAATAGGAGGAGTGTATGGCTTGTCTATGTCTGTGGATATTAGAAGCGGCTGTGAAGGTCGGCGGGAGTTGTGGTTTGCCGGTTCATATTTCCATGCATGGCCGTGGTATACTTGGACGGTTGCTGGAGTCACTAGTATCTATGCACAGTTTTGGCAACGGGAAGACAAATTATGGTTTCACTGTAACTTTAATTTTCACTGAAAGAAGACAGTTTGCCAGATTTGGCATTTAATCCCACTTTCTTTGTTTTATTCGGGTATTAAATTTTACTTCTATGAGATTGACGATTAGCATATTAGCAGAAAGAGGCATTTTCACTTTTTTGCTGAACGTATGTTATACAAATTTAGTACATTTTATTTTCATTTCAAAATGTTTTAATAATTCTTTAAAATTTTAGATCAGCTTTGAATTTAAAATGTGTCAATTCATATTTTATTACTTTTACATTTTTAACACTTTACAACAAAGTTGAAAAGTGTTTATGACTTTGTTTATTCTGTCTGTCTGTCTGTCTGTCTGTCTGTCCGTTAGCACGATAACTGCCGTAAAAATGACTTAATCAAAATGAAATTTTAGTATGTTGTTCAGACGATCTGTAGGACCTATGGGAATATAAATGAATAATATCACCCAATTAGTTTTGGATTGAACCCGGGTTGAAAAAATGAAATACATTGAGCCCTATGGGACCTAATTTTTCAAACATTTTTTAAGCGGATTTAAAATTCACAAATTGCTTCGAAAATTTTAGGTAATATTTAAATTGTTCCATAAAATATATAAAAAAAAATTCAGCGAAATATATTCAGTAGTTTTTTAAATAAAAATTAAAATAATAATTACACCTCCTATATGAAACGATCACGTGACCATGATATGAAACGATCACATGACCCACTTCAAAATGATATATGGCATCCATCTTGTTTTAAAATCGTGATTTTTTTAAGTTCTTTTTAATTCATATTCAGTGTTGTATCCGTCCTAAAACTACTTTATTTTTGCTTAAATTCTGAATACATACTGAAACAACGCAATGACAATATATTTGAGTTTAAATGCTCATCTAAATTTGATTATTTCTACAACTAAGCCTATTTTTCACCTATGTAAAATGTAAACAGCAAAATATATAGAATGAGTTGTATTAAAATTCCTGTATTTTTTTAACACAAAATAATTTAGTCCATGGAGTCTGCATGGCTGATATGAAGGAAATATTAATTGATTTTATAAAGAGAAGGACGATTTTTTTCGATGGAGTTTTAAACATAGAGTTTAATTATTTGTAGCTCCATGGTCTTAAATAAAATGTTTAAATAAAAAAAATTATTATAGTATTGTGATGAATGAAATGAATGGGAGAAAGTTATGAATGAAATCCTGTTTTTATAGAGAGATCCAGGCGTGTTATTTTTTCTATGACGTCATTTGAATTAATTTCAGTTGTTTTCGATGAAGTTTTCAAATATAATAAATTATCGTAGTATTATGATAGTTTTTAAAATATTACCGTGGAATGTATTGCATTTTAGAGATATTTAAACCAGGCAATTTATATTTCAATCCCGTCATTTGTATGAAGTTCATTTTTTTCAATGAAGGTTTAAGTTTTCAAATATAATAAATCAATGTAGTATTGTGATAAGTTTTAAAATATTACCGAGGAATGTATTGCATTTTCGACTTTTTTTAAATAAAATTGCATTGAAGCTGGAAAGTGTTTCGTAATCAATGCTTTAAGCATGATTGATCTTTCTTGTTCATTTTTCATTTTTAACACTTTACAACAAAGTTGAAAAGTGTTTATGACTTTGTTCATTCTGTCTGTCTGTCTGTCTGTCTGTCTGTCTGTCTGTCTGTCTGTCTGTCTGTCTGTCTGTCTGTCTGTCCGTTAGCACGATAACTGCCGTAAAAATGAGTTTATCAAAATGAAATTTTAGTATGTTGTTCAGACGGTCTGTAGGACCTATGGGAATATAAATAAATAATATCACCCAATTAGTTTTTTATTGAACCCGGGTTGAAAAAATGAAATACATTGAACCCTATGGGACCTAATTTTTCAAACATTTTTTAAGTAAATTTAAAATTCACGAATTGCTTCGAAATTTTTAGGAAATATTCACATTATCCCATAGAATATATAAAAAAAATTCAGTAAAATATGTTAAGTAGTTTTTTAATTAAAAAAATTATTTAATATAGGGAAAAAAACAAATTCAATTAAATTCTGACTTTGGGATATCTTCCAGAAAGAAAAGAGAGAGATATTATATAATAAATATCTCTCCATTTGTTTAAACGTTTTGCATATGGGAGTGGCTTCATATTTTAAAATAAATTTGGTAGATAACAATTTTTCATTTTTTTTAAATTTTATATAACTCTTCATGATAAATTTAATTGATGGCATTTTAAATGCACTTTCCTACGTCCTAGAGAGTTAAAATTTGGTACACAGCTTAAATTTGTTGAACATTTTATTCGACAAAAATTTGATGGATCTTTAAATATAGATCATACATTTTTTTCGAAATGGTCTGAAAATAATCCCCGTTCACTTCTATAAATCATTGGTGTAATATTGTTAAAAATTCTGATGTGGACAGCACATGTCTTTCTCTGCAGACTCATATTCGTTCTCTTTATTTATTCAATGATAATTTGAGTTTATCTGCACAACATAAGTATTTTAAATGACATTGAATTTACACGTTAAACTTAAATTTGGTTCTCATTTGATAGCTGGACTTATTGTCAAAGGTGGCGTAGCGAAAACGCGAAATAACTGGAATATCTCAAGAACGGCTAGTCCTAGAGTAATGGGGTTAGTCTTATTATTTTTGTTGTCAAAAATCACATATAAAATAGGAATTTAATTGATATAATTGAGCACACGTAGTCTTTTATTTTTATATATAACGATTTTTGCTGGCCATTTCGCAAAAATAGCCCGTTCCTTTTTCCCGAATAGTAGTAGAATAACCTACAAATGATTTATATACAAAATTTTGTTAAATTTGGTATATAAATCACTTGTAGGTTATTGAAATATTATACTCCAAATTTTGTTAAATTTGGTTCCTTAGTTTTTAGCTAGAGTGGATAAAGGCAATTTCTGCGGCCATTTCGCAAAGAAGGCAGATTCTTTTATTACGAATCGTACTATAATCTAATGAACATCAGGATTTCCCACAGAAAACATACCTACCAAATTGTATGAAATTCGGTCCATTAGTTTTTCAATTAGAGTGGATGTAATATCCACACAGACACACAGAAACATACACAGATACACCCTTACACACACAGACGTCTTCCTAAAAGTAGTTTTTTCGTGTTCTAGAAGTCCCAAAACGTGTAGATCCTTTGAAAATTCGAGTTCCGATCTTCGGCACGATTCCAATACTTTGAGTACATACACATACACATATATATTATCTGTGTATTATCTGTGTATCTAAATTCCGTGCCTATGCAATTACAATAGTTGTGATTTTAAATGATCCCTAAACTTTTATTATTTCTTCAAGGAAGCCTAATTTTAACATATGCAGAATGCAAATATCTCAAGCGATTGTAAAATGAATTACATAAGAATTGCTGAATTTTTTTCACACAAAATTATTTAGCTCTGGAGTCTGGAATACAAGTTATATGAATGAAATATTCATTGATTTTGCATAAAGAATCAGATGATTTATATTTCGATACAGTTTTAAGTATTTAAGTATAATAAATTACTGTAGTACTGTGATAATGTAAAAGATATTACCACTGAATGAATCACATTTTAGAAATTTTTAAATGAAATTACATTTCAGTTGGAAAGTGTTTCATAATCAATGCTTATGCATGATTGATCTT
The DNA here is from genome assembly GCA_951213105.1 of Amaurobius ferox. Lineage (NCBI taxonomy): Eukaryota > Metazoa > Arthropoda > Arachnida > Araneae > Amaurobiidae > Amaurobius > Amaurobius ferox. The sequence continues at coordinate 56,492,700 of OX578145.1, read as the reverse complement.
TCTTGTTATTTAATAGATGTGATTATATGAATTCGCGTGAGAATTGCACTTCACTTTTTTCTCTATCAGCGAATGTGAAATATAATCTCTAAGTATTCGACTGTCGTATTTTGATGGAACTGTACCTTTGGATTGTCCCTGAATGAGAAATAATGATGTTTTTAATTGTTTGTATGCAAGATATCTTTGGAACAAATTGAGCGATTTGAATAGAAATTTGTAGAATTATTTCCATCGTTAAATCTAAAGAGACTACTGTTTTTCGAGGTGTTTAGACCAAGGATAAATTTCCCTATTTTTCATCTCGAATTTTACTTAATCCCAGTAAGAGTGGTACGTCTCAAAAGAATTAACAGATTTTACTGCAATGGGGCATACTTATTCTTATCAGTAACAAAAAATATATAGATTTTCAACATGATATTGTAAACATAAGCTCTAATTTATTATATTTTCTTCAAAATATCAAAATTTGCAAATTTTTTGGAAACATAAGTTTATTTTGAGGAATTTGACCCCGACGATTTGATCATGATGAATTTGAAAAAAAAACTGCTGTGGACATCACATGATTCGCTTCAGAGTGCAATGAATTTACTTTTTTCACAGTGACAAAGTGAGGTATGATATCCGGGGCACAATGGTTTTAACATTAAATTGTACATCTGATGCTTTTTTCGGATGACAACATGTAAAGCTATTGCAAACTACTCAATAAACTCACTTGTCACGCTAATCTAAATTGACAATTATCAATATTGATAGCATCCACAATAAGCAGTATACTAGTCGTCCGTGTATTAACATATATTTTAATAATTAACTCATACATGTGGAGTAATTTTTGGAAATTTAATGTTATTTTTGTACATTTCACTATATTTTCATCAATCTGGAATAAAATATATAGCCAGGTTAGCGATATTTTGTCAAATTGGTGGTCAAATTTGGAAAATTTTTCTCCAAACGTTACAGACAAACGGAGAGAAAATCTTGTATACTAATGACCATTGGCAAATTGTTAGCCGTCAAAATACAAAACTATAACACACAATATATTCTCTCGTGAATGGGATGAACTAGAACCACAAGAATGAAGTTAACACATTTATTATACGTGTTGAAGTCCCAGGTCGCCCGACTCATCCGAGGATTCGAGTAGCTGTTTAAGCGATCCGGCGGGAATACGTGTTGAAAAAGTTTTAGTGTGTTGTTGATGTTGAAACCCAGACCGTCCGACCTACCAGAAAGGTGTAAGTAAAGTTTTAGTGTGTTGTTGTTGAAACCCAGACCGTCCGACCTACCAGAAAGGTGTAAGGTAACTGTTTGGACGGTCGGGAAGTGCCACCCAATTTAGACCGGAACCCAGTGGGGGAGGCATCCACAGGGACCGTACCCTCCTTCCCCTACCACCAACCTCTCGGAAGGACTTTCGGACCCACATGTTTAACGTGATCGCACTCCGCATGAACACGGCGGCAGTTTTGGCAGTGGCTGGAATCGAACCCGGGCCTACCGAGTGCAACTCCAGCGCGCTAACCAATGGGCTACCGCGCCCGTAAGTTTTAGTGTGTGAATTACTTGTGAAATTATCTTAAATATCTTCTGCAAATATCTCGTATATCATGTATCTTAAATTGTCTGAGTGCCATTTATTATTAATTGAAGAACAACACTTTTAAATCATGCCTTAAACGTAAGTAGAAGAGAAAAGTGCGTTCAAGGGCAGCAGGAGGTGCTGCACCCCCTGGAGGAGGGTCCCTCTTTGGGAGGATCCTCTTTTGGGAGGATGCCTCTTTGGGAGTGTCTTCCCTCTTTTGAGAGGATGCCTCTTTGGAGTGGATCCTCTCAGAGGGTCTTTAGACCCCCAGGAGGATGCCTCTCTTGAGAGGATCCTCTTTGGGAGGATGCCTCTCACTGCCCCCTCCCCTCTTTTGGAAGTTTGGTGAGGCCCAATGCCTCTCTTGGGAGGATGCCTCTTTCCTACTATTGCGAAAGTCTTTCACAGAGGCATGATGACTCATACGGAGTGAGTTTCACTTCACTCCGAGTCTTGAGAGGGAATGACCCTTGACCTGAGGAAGTGGTTTCAAGCGATGTCGCAATCGATGACTGAACATCGCACAATCTGGAAATGACGTGTCGCGATTGATAACCTTAGAAGTGACCTTTGACAAGAACACACGTCCTCCCTCTCTGCTGTCTGGGAACAAACTGAAAGATCTTATCAGCGGGATCTACTTAAAGCGCCCTCTGGCGAATTTTGATGAAGTGCTGCCATCTATCGGCATTTTTTTCCCAAAAGAAATTAATGTCTCACTGGTCGGGAGCTGGATTCGAACTCCTAACCATTCGATTACAAGCCGCGCGTCTTACCGCCGTGCCACAAGGCGTTGCTTCATAGAAAGTTATCTTCGAAGTGTACCTTATCAGCAGAAGTTAGATTATTTTTCGAAGTTCATTTGAATCGCTCGGTGAATAGCGATGTGTTTTAAAACAGAATGCTACGGTGTGAATATAAAATTGTGTTATTAATTGTGTATTATAACACTATGATTTTTTAAAACAAATTGTGTTCAGTGGACACAAAACTTGTATTCAGTGAACACAAAAATTGTATTCAGTGGACACAAAAACAGTGTAAAGTGAATAGGATTCGACCATTCTAAATGTCTGTGTGTGTATAGCAATGCGGATTTTTTTTTTTTAAATAAATCTAACAGCATATATCAATATGATTTTTATAATAATAACAAAATGATTTCGAATGTTTAAAAACAAATTGATTATGGATTTCCAATGAATACACAAATTGTGTTCAGTGGACACATAAATTGTATTCAATGAACAACCCTTTTGTGTGTTGTGTATCTAAAAACAAATTTATACACGTACACAAACTTCAAAAACACGAATGTAATAATTAGCTAAAATTGTATTCAGTGGACTCTGCGATTTTTTTTTTTAAAATAAATCTAACAGCATATATCAATATGATTTTTATAATAATAACGAAATGATTTTTTTTCTCTTTATAAAAATAATAATGAAAATTAGAACTCACGGAACGACATCTTCACTACCCGCTGGGCAAACTCCAAATGAGTGAGGCACTCTCATTACGCTATTAAAAATTAGATCTTATCTATAATGACATCAGCAGTATAAGATGTTGCCACCTATTTTTTTTTCTAATAATATATTTTTAATAGTTGGATACTTCAAGGGTCTGATTTGCTACACGTAATCTGAAATACATCATTTTAATGATATTACGCATTGAATATGATTTGACCATTTTAAAGTGGTGGATGTAATTGAAATATTGAAGTTTAGAATTTAACAAGCTAATGAATTTTCACCCCCAAAATTTTAGCATTCAGTTTAAATAAAACCCAGCGAATATCATTTGACCCTTTTCACATTGTAATTTTTACTACCATTATAGAACTTAGAAGTGAGTGTACATTATTTTTACACCACATCATCAACACTTTTAAAATCTATTGCAAGTTTGGCTTAAAACCTTTTTTAAAAATAAATCTAACAACGTATATGACTATAACAAAATGATTTCAAATGTTTAAAAACAAATAGATTATGGATGAACACACATAAATTGTGTTCAGTGAACACAAAAATTGTGTTAAGTGTTACCCTTTTGTGTGTTGTGTATCTAAAAAACAAATATGCACGTACACTATATATTTGCTAAGTTTTAAAATTTAAACGCATTAGATAAAATAAAGTGAACAGCCCTTTCAAATGTTAAAAAATTAATAATATGACTACATTGCACTTAGCCATTTTCAAAAATGATGCGACAATTGTGCACTCAGCTCCAACTGAAAAGAAAATTTCCACTAGAAAATATATCTTATTATGTACTCTTACATATATACTAATATTTAATTAAATGGAGTTTAACTGCATTAAATAACACACATAATTAGTTAAAATTGCAATGACGACCCAAAGATTGAGAATATATGTAAATAAAACACATCAGAGAAGTAGATATGAATTATGTTCGAAAATAAAACTATTCAAATTCTAGCCATTTCTAGCAGACCATCGAATGTTCCAGCTTATCGGAAATCATGTGCTTCTGACTTTTCGGAGGACGCTGTTTGTTTAGCACAAAGCAAAGGTCCCCTCGGAAAAGGGTATAAAATGCGGTCCTTATCGAGCTATGGTCAACTGCTCTTTTTTCAGCCAGTGCTTTGCTTTTGAATTAAATACGATAACGACAATATTTACGATGTCTTTCTCCCGTGCATTTGAAGTAAGTAAAATTTTGATTTTCATTATTTTATGATTTATTATATGTGACTCAACGATTAGCACTTTAATTTTATATTAATTATTTTTTTTATGGATTTTCAGTTCGACTTCGGCATCCCAACTGAGGAGATGGCTTTTATATGTGCAAACAATCCCACGACCAAAGACGATATAAATCAGGTGAGTTATTTTAATAATTTTTTTAATTGAAAAATGTATTTGTTTTAATTTTACGCTGACGTGAAAATACTGTTCAGTACATTTAGAAATTAAACACAACAATTGAATTAAACCTTGAAAAATATAAACTTATTTCATGCTCCATCTGAGCGAAGCCACCGCTGACATTATTAAAACATTTAATAGGACCCACACATATTTTTTAGTGTTTCACATATTGAACCATTCAGTTTAATTGTACTTTGAAAAATATAACGTTATTTCCATCGGAGTGGAATCATTTTTTTATTTTTTATTTTTAGTGATATAATTTTTGGAAGCCCACACAAATCTATCTTTCAACTATAATTTTTTTTTTTATATCAACATTTTAGTATGTGGTTTTAATAACACTTTTAAATTCAAATAAATAATGAGTTTAACACATAACTTAAAATAAAACTAAGAATGAAGCAACGTTTAAAGAAAAAACATTTTTAATGAAAGCTAAATAATACATAGATTTTTACAAAAGTAATATTCTACTAACTTGTATTTCACATATGGAACAGCGCAATCATCGCTGTACAATACTCCTTTACAGTGAGACTTTTAAAAAATTCAGGTGAAACATTGTTTTCATTTGTTTCACAAAACTCTCGCGCAATTTCTTGAGTGTTTATCATTAAAAGTTCGTGATCGACTAGTTTATAATCCACAAATTGCATATGAGTGGATAGCGTACAGCACTTGTGTTTCAAATCGATACACCCATGACTTTTGCATGTTTCGCGTTGATGTGATTTATACAACTCTGCACATAAATTTTTATGTACACACTGCATTAAAGTGCGTTTTAATTCATAGGGTGGCAAAGTCGATAGTGCTTCGACAGGTTTTTGATACATCACAATACAATTGGGTAGAATATTTGTCAGTAACTGATCCAAAACACAATTAGTAACATCTTGACTAATGTACTGAAGGGTATGAAAATTGTCCTGATTTAATAAGATTAATTTCTTTTTTAACTGTCCAGTGCAAGGTGGTAATTGTTGTAAATATAGATTGCTTTCACACACACACACTAAGAGTTCGTCATTAATTGTGAAAGATGAATTTTCACTGTCCATATTTGAAATGCGTTTTAAAAATACACTCCACGTATTAGGCGTGAGCGTTACTCCATGAGGGGTAGGCACGATAACATCAGAAGCTTTTGTTTTATAAACACGAAAGTGTACTTTAACATTTCCTCGAAAATGTTGCACGGTAACGTAAATGTTACAGCCCAAATGGTAACGGAACTTTTCAGATGAGGATGATTCTATCGAAACCGATCCACTTTGAGAAGTAGCATAGTTCAGGGCCGACGATACCAAATCACTTTGTGAATCTGTAGCAGTTATAGATGGAGTATGCATATGGCTCCAATCGATTTCAGGTATAGGCGAAAGCACTGCAGGCGGGACGTACATTGGAAACTCGCACTTGCGTTTCTGTACAGGCGTTTTTGGTAGAATTTTTCTAAATGTTAGACTTATTCTAGCTTCTGAGACTTCGGGTTCCGCAGCAATTCCATGAGAATAGAATTTGTTGGTTGGCGCATGCATCGCATAAAGCGATCCGTGTTGAATTGGAATACTTAGAGGAGATTGTCCTTTTCTTTCGAAAATGATAGATCTCGTAGCACCGAAACTGAGAGCCGCTAAAGGTGTTTTAGAGCATAGGGAGGATTCATTGTCCTTGTGTTGTCCTATTTTAGCATGTCCATCCACATAGTGGTTTACTAACACAAAATTGTAGCTGTATCCCATATGTTCTTCCACACGTGATTTTATCTCCGATAAGAGAGATGTCCATCCCTCAGAGCTGTTTCCACCGTCTCCAAATGCATATACTTTTTGAGCTGGTTGGTATGGACGACCATGCACCACCCCTTGTGATTGTTGAAAGGGGAGACTTTTCAACTCTTGAAAAATTAAATCGGCTACATTTACCGAATAAAATTCGCGAACATATTCTACATTAAACTTCTCGCGTTTAAAAAAGATAGACATTTTTAAAAATAAGCAACGACAACCTTCTAGGAGAACAAACGTTGAGCGAATGAACTCTTATCTAAATAATATCCCTTATCGTAACATTTCTTATCTGTAAATCACATGATATTTCTTATCGTGTCACATGACACATCACGTGACATCTTGTTAGCGAATCACAAGGTTCCACGTCTGGAATCACGTGACATCTTGTTAGCGAATCACAAGGTTCCACGTATGGAATCACGTGACAAGCCAGATAAGGTTTCCGCCCACAATACATGCTACGTGGAGCTCACTTTGACTCGAGACTTGCACTAGGAAAGACGTCCTTTTAATTTGCTCCTCTTTATTAAAATATCGACAAACGAATTTACCACAATGATGATTGTTTCAGAAGTGAGTTCAAAATGTTTTCGAATTAAAAATAAAGATACATTTTAAAAAATTCATAACATAATCATCACAATAAATTCTGTTATCATTCATAACACAAGAACTTTTAAAATGTACAACACAAAAATTAGCTTCATACACACTTCACTCTTTTACATGTTCTGTGTTTTTAATATTTAGGATATGACTGTGAAAGCTGGTGTTACACCAGTTGTGGAAGCTGGTGTACTGCCTGCGGCAACACCCCTTGTGGAAGCCAATGCAACAACACTTATGAAAGCTTCTGTTACACCAGTTGTGGAAGCTGGTGTACTGCCTGTGGCAGCACCGACCGTGGTGGGAGAGGCCGGACCTAGTGGAGTTCACGTAAGTTATTTTATTTCATCTTTTGGTGGAGATAGGGAAAATCGGCTGTTTTGGGGAGTATAGGATTGTATCGTATATATTTCGCATTTCAGAATTTTAAAAATAAACAGCTGATTCAATATCTACGTCATTTTTAGATTGCGTTTAGTTAGTTAGATGTTTGAAGCAGACGCTAATGTTGGACTTTTGTCTGTTTTTCAGATGTGTCCAACCTGCCACAAAGTCTTCACTGCGAAGCGTAGTTTAACAAACGAAAGAAAATTCACAGTGAAGAAGATTCTTTTTCTTGTGACATCTGTGAAAAGACATTTTCGAGGAAGGATCATTTGGAGAGACATTCCAAAACCCACACCAATTCTAAGTCACTCCAATGCAATATTTGCAATAAAACGTTCACGAGGGAAGATAATTTAAACGCACACAGGAAAATACACGTACAGATAAAGACATATCCCTGTTCCTTTTGCGAGAACAACTTTAAGAAGAAAGGAAATACGTTGGAGCATGTGCGAATTATGCATAAAACTCCTGCCCCTGTTGGATTGAAACGCAAGATCGCTGATGTGGCTTCCGCTTCTAGGAAGCGTGTGAAACGTAGTAATAGAGCTTTGGAGGTTTTCTTAACAGAAACATTGGAACCCTCCGAAGAAAATTGCCATGATTTACTACTATCCCTGGAAGAACTGAAGCTGCATATGCAAAATCTTATCCTGGCAGAGTTGAATACGCGCCAAATTAAATGGTATGCCGTTCTAAATGTCAGGATGAGCCGAATCAATTCTGATGGGGAGGAGGAGTTTGCTACACCGCATTTTCTCACAAAGTGCGCAATATCTCTACAAGAGTTTAACGTTGAGGAGCATGTGAAACAAGGCATTCAAAAAATTTTGAATTCTGTGGAAGACTTTCACCAGCTCGGATCCGGATGGACCTTGGATCGAGTATTGAATATGGATGTCTATATCGGGTCCTACCGTTCCTTGCGTCCGTCCAGCTTCATTCCGCTACCTCCCAAAATAATAGCAAAGAAGGCAGTTCTGAACATACAGAACGAAGACCAAAAGTGCTTCGTGTGGTGTCTCATCGCACATTGGAAAAATTTAGACTTGTCTGCTACTCCAAAGCGTGTGAGTCACTACTTGCCATTTGAAGGGGAGGTGAATCTTGGAAACGTGGAGTGTCCAGTGGCAGTGTGCAAGATCCCGATTCTCGAGAGGCTGAATTATTGTCGCATTAATGTGTTCGGATATGAAAAGGGGGAAGTTTTCCCCCTCCAAATATCTGAGCGGGAGGATTCCGACGTTGTTAATTTACTTTTAATCAGCGACGGGGTCCAACAGCATTATTGCCTTATACGCAATTTTTCACGCCTTCTCGGGGATATAGTTAATCACAATGCTGCTTCTCACATATGCTACCGATGCCTCCATAGATTCTCCAGGGAAGATCTTCTCCAGAAGCATACACCTTTTTGCAAAGAGCATGCTCCTCAGCGGGTTTCCATGCCAAGTCCTGACAAAAGTCTTTTAAAATTTAATATGGAGCACTACCAGCATCCCGTACCGTTTGTATTGTATGCAGATTTCGAAGCGCTTCTGGTGAAGCTGAACAGTAGTGAACCCTCTCATGAGAATGCCTTTACAGAGAAGATGGCTGTTCACGAACCCTGCGGATATGCTTACGTAGTGATCGATCCACAGGGTAAGTGTCTCAAAGACCCCAAGGTATACCGAGGCACTGAAGCAGTCATTAACTTTATAGAAGATGTCTTGCGAGAGAAGGATGAATTGATCCCCAAGATCAAGGCCAACAGGCCAATGAAGCTCACCAGGAGTGAGGCAATTGCCTTCAATCAGAGCATAGAGTGTTATTTATGCAAGAAGCCCTTCAAACATGATGGGGTGAAGTATGTAGGGAAATGTAGAGACCACGACCATGTGAGTGGTGCATATCGAGGAGCACTCCATGTGGCGTGCAATCTAAGATTTCGTCTCCCTACTACTATTCCGGTAGTGTTCCACAACTTGAAAAATTATGATGGTCACCACCTGATGTCGGGGCTTGGCAAACTGAAAGATTATGAAATTACACCCATTGCAGTAAACATGGAGAAGTACATTTCGTTTACCCTTCAGAAGAAAGGCGAGGGTGTGAGGCTGCATTTTATTGACAGTCTTCAATTTTTAAACACCTCCTTGGAAAAATTGGTAGCCAATCTACCCAAGGACAAATTCACAATTACGTCTACAGCTATACCATCCAATACAGATCTGCTGCTACGTAAGGGGGTGTACCCATACGAGTACATGGACTCGTATGGAAAATTTGAAGACCAGATGCTACCTCCACCTTCGGCCTTTTACAGTACACTGACAGATGAAGACATATGTGAGGAGGACTACAAACATGCTCAGAATGTATGGAGGACATTCAATCTGAAGAATATTGGCGAGTATCACGATTTATACGTCAAAACGGATGTCCTTCTGCTGGCCGACGTATTTGAGCATTTTAGAAAACTGTGTATGACATACTATGGTCTGGATTGCGCTCACCTGATGACTGCACCGGGGCTGGCGTGGCAGGCCTCCCTGAAGATGGTAGAACAACCCTTGGACCTCCTGACCGACATTGATATGCATCTTTTCGTTGAAAGGGGGATTCGAGGGGGAATATCTATCATCACCAAACGGTGGGCGCGGGCAAACAACCCATACATGGCCGAGTATGATCATACAGAGCCCACCCGGTATTTGATGTATTTAGACGCCAACAACTTGTACGGGTGGGCCATGTCTCAGCCCCTGCCTTATGGGAATTTTGAGTGGGTGTCACCATCCATAGCAAGTCAAGAATGGATTATGAGTCTCCCCAACGATGGAACAGATGGGTACATATTAGAGGTGGATTTAGATTACCCATCTGAATTACACGACCTTCATAATGATTATCCACTAGCCCCGGAAAAGCTGAAGATCTGTGAAGATATGATTTCTCCATACACGGTAGAAGTTATGAAATCCCTTAAGATGTCTTGGTTCCAGAGTCAGGAAAAGTTAACCCCTAATCTTAACAATAAAAAAAACTACATAGTACATTTTCAAAATTTAAAGTATTATCTGGAATTGGGACTTAAATTAAAAACCACCCATAAAATTTTAAAATTTAAACAGCGAGCCTGGTTGAAGCCCTACGTTGACTTCAACACTGAACATCGCAAAAGGGCCCAATCAGGCTTCGAAAAAGATTTTTTTAAGTTAATGAATAATGCCGTGTATGGGAAATGCATGGAGAATTTAAGAAACCGGGTGAAGATCGATCTTGTGAAGGACGAGAAACGTGGGGAGAAACTTATGGCGGCACCAACATTTAGAAGATTTGGTAGGGGTCGAGAGACTATACAACAACATCTTGCTGAATAGGCCCATATACGTCGGTTTCGCCATTCTGGAGCTTAGTAAACTCCTCATGTACAGATTCCATTATGGATATATAAAGAATAAATATGGATCAAATGCAACACTTTTGTTTACCGACACCGACTCTCTCACTTATGAGGTCGAGTGTCGGGATTTTTACAAAGACATAGAAGAAAGCGCCCACCTCTTTGACACATCGGATTATCCGACAGATCATTCCGCCCACAATGTGTCAAACAAAAAGAGGATAGGCTGTTTTAAGGACGAGTTGAATGGAACACCTGGACTTGAGTTTGTGGGGCTCAGGTCCAAAATGTATTCTCTCCTCTCCGCACAAGGGGAAAAGAAGACGGCTTAAGGTGTTTCCAAAACATTTGTAAAGAAGCATGTAAAACATCAACATTATGTCAAATGTTTAAAAGATGTACAAAGTACAAAATCTTTTCAACATCGTATAGGGAGTGAATGTCACCGTTTATATACACTCAAACAAAGTAAGGTGGCACTCTCCCCATACGATGACAAACGCTATGTATTGGAAGATGGCATTCACACCTATGCACATGGACACTGGAAGATATCCAAGGAATAGCCACTCCATTCTTTTTTTTTTTCAACATTCAAGACCATTCCAAGATTTTTACATTTCTATTCAAGAACTTTCCGCGATTCAAGACTTTTTCACGTTTTTATTCAACAACTTTTCACTTTTTTTAACACAAGTCCTTTTTCAAGATTCAAGAACTTTCCACGATACATGAACTTTTCACGATACAAGAATCTTTCAAGATTCAAGAATTTTCCGCATGTAAAACATCAACATTATGTCAAATGTTTAAAAGATGTACAAAGTACAAAATCTTTTCAACATCGTATAGGGAGTGAATGTCACCGTTTATATACACTCAAACAAAGTAAGGTGGCACTCTCCCCATACGATGACAAACGCTATGTATTGGAAGATGGCATTCACACCTATGCACATGGACACTGGAAGATATCCAAGGAATAGCCACTCCATTCTTTTTTTTTTTCAACATTCAAGACCATTCCAAGATTTTTACATTTCTATTCAAGAACTTTCCGCGATTCAAGACTTTTTCACGTTTTTATTCAACAACTTTTCACTTTTTTTAACACAAGAACTTTCCACGATTTTTTTTTTAAAACAAGTCCTTTTTCAAGATTCAAGAACTTTCCACGATACATGAACTTTTCACGATACAAGAATCTTTCAAGATTCAAGAATTTTCCATTATTCAAGACCTTTTCACAACACAAGAACTTTTCACGATTACGAGACCTTTTTACTATTTTGAATATATGAATTTTTCAAGATTTTTTATCACAATTCAAGAATTTTTACTATTTTGAATATATGAATTTTTCAAGATTTTTACCAAGATTTTTAATACATGAAGATTTTTCCATGTTTCTGCAATAGACCTTTTCAAGATTTTGAACACAAGAACTTTTTACCATTTTGAATATGAGAATTTTTCAAGATATTTTATCACAAATTTTTACCAAGATTTTTAATACATGAAGATTTTTCCATGTTTACTGCAATAGACCTTTTTAAGAATTTGAAGACAAGAACTTTTTACTATTTTGAATATGAGAATTTTTCAAGATATTTTATCACAAATTTTTACCAAGATTTTTAACACATAAAGATTTTTCCATGTTTACTGCAATAGACCTTTTCAAGAATTTGAAGACAAGAACTTTTTACTATTTTGAATATGAGAATTTTTCAAGCTTTTTAACACAAGACAAGATCCTTTCAAGATATTAAACACAAGAACTTTTGAAGATTTTTCACACAGTGTATTTTCCTGTTCTTCCCTCGTGAGAACTTTTGAAGATTTTTAACACAAGACAAGATCCTTTCAAGATTTTAAACACAAGAACTTTTGAAGATTTTTCACACATGACCCTTTCAAGATGTTCATATAGACTGTTTTCAAGAATTTTACTTTCCTCGAAAGAACTTTGAATTTTACTCTACAAATTTTGAATGAACTCTATTCATTTTTAATGGGAAAATAGGTCTGCCAGTGTGAAGTAATCTAAACTAATAATATTTAACTTAAAATTAATTCTTATTATAATTTTCTAAATTTTTTTTTTTTTTTTTAATTTCATTCGTTCTAAAATAATAACTCATTCCTTAAAATTAATTGTTACATTCATTTCCTTTTCTAAAGCATTTATTCTAAAATATTAAATAATCATTCCTTAAAATTAATTGTCATAATCATTTTTTTTTTCTTTAATTTCATTTATTCTAAAATAATAAATTACTTACTTAAAATTAATTGCTACATTCATTTTTATTATGTAATTTAATTAATTAAAATTATTTCACGCTGGTGGAGAACACTGCCCGAAAGAGTGAAACGACAGAGTGAGTACACCACCTCATGGGGCTGTCGGAAGTGTACAAACTTTCTCTGCTTCTACTAACATTTTCCCACTTTTTCTAACACTCTTCTCTTATATAATATGTAACAGTTCTTAATAACATATATTTTCTAGTGGAAACTTTCTTTTCAGTTGGAGCGGAGTGAGTAGCTTGTCGCATCATTTTTGAAAATGGCTAAGTGCAATGTAGTAATACATTAATTTTTAAACATTTGAAAGGGCTGTTCACTTTATTTTATCTAATGCGTTTAAATTTTAAAACATAGCAAATATATAGTGTACGTGCATATTTGTTTTTTAGATACACAACACACAAAAGGGTAACACTTAACACAATTTTTGTGTTCACTGAACACAATTTATGTGTGTTCATCCATAATCAATTTGCTTTTAAACATTTGAAATCATTTTGTTATAGTCATATACGTTGTTAGATTTATTTTTAAAAAAGGTTTTAAGCCAAACTTGCAATAGATTTTAAAAGTGTTGATGATGTGGTGTAAAAATAATGTACACTCACTTCTAAGTTCTATAATGGTAGTAAAAATTACAATGTGAAAAGGGTCAAATGATATTCGCTGGGTTTTATTTAAACTGTATGCTAAAATTTTGGGGGTGAAAATTCATTAGCTTGTTAAATTCTAAACTTCAATATTTCAATTACATCCACCACTTTAAAATGGTCAAATCATATTCAATGCGTAATATCATTAAAATGATGTATTTCAGATTACGTGTAGCAAATCAGACCCTTGAAGTATCCAACTATTAAAAATATATTATTAGAAAAAAAAATAGGTGGCAACACCTTATACTGCGGATGTCATTATAGATAAGATCTAATTTTTAATAGCGTAATGAGAGTGCCTCACTCATTTGGAGTTTGCCCAGCGGGTAGTGAAGATGTCGTTCCGTGAGTTCTAATTTTCATTATTATTTTTATAAAGAGAAAAAAAATCATTTCGTTATTATTATAAAAATCATATTGATATATGCTGTTAGATTTATTTTAAAAAAAAAAATCGCAGAGTCCACTGAATACAATTTTAGCTAATTATTACATTCGTGTTTTTGAAGTTTGTGTACGTGTATAAATTTGTTTTTAGATACACAACACACAAAAGGGTTGTTCATTGAATACAATTTATGTGTCCACTGAACACAATTTGTGTATTCATTGGAAATCCATAATCAATTTGTTTTTAAACATTCGAAATCATTTTGTTATTATTATAAAAATCATATTGATATATGCTGTTAGATTTATTTAAAAAAAAAAAATCCGCATTGCTATACACACACAGACATTTAGAATGGTCGAATCCTATTCACTTTACACTGTTTTTGTGTCCACTGAATACAATTTTTGTGTTCACTGAATACAAGTTTTGTGTCCACTGAACACAATTTGTTTTAAAAAATCATAGTGTTATAATACACAATTAATAACACAATTTTATATTCACACCGTAGCATTCTGTTTTAAAACACATCGCTATTCACCGAGCGATTCAAATGAACTTCGAAAAATAATCTAACTTCTGCTGATAAGGTACACTTCGAAGATAACTTTCTATGAAGCAACGCCTTGTGGCACGGCGGTAAGACGCGCGGCTTGTAATCGAATGGTTAGGAGTTCGAATCCAGCTCCCGACCAGTGAGACATTAATTTCTTTTGGGAAAAAAATGCCGATAGATGGCAGCACTTCATCAAAATTCGCCAGAGGGCGCTTTAAGTAGATCCCGCTGATAAGATCTTTCAGTTTGTTCCCAGACAGCAGAGAGGGAGGACGTGTGTTCTTGTCAAAGGTCACTTCTAAGGTTATCAATCGCGACACGTCATTTCCAGATTGTGCGATGTTCAGTCATCGATTGCGACATCGCTTGAAACCACTTCCTCAGGTCAAGGGTCATTCCCTCTCAAGACTCGGAGTGAAGTGAAACTCACTCCGTATGAGTCATCATGCCTCTGTGAAAGACTTTCGCAATAGTAGGAAAGAGGCATCCTCCCAAGAGAGGCATTGGGCCTCACCAAACTTCCAAAAGAGGGGAGGGGGCAGTGAGAGGCATCCTCCTGGGGGTCTAAAGACCCTCTGAGAGGATCCACTCCAAAGAGGCATCCTCTCAAAAGAGGGAAGACACTCCCAAAGAGGCATCCTCCCAAAAGAGGATCCTCCCAAAGAGGGACCCTCCTCCAGGGGGTGCAGCACCTCCTGCTGCCCTTGAACGCACTTTTCTCTTCTACTTACGTTTAAGGCATGATTTAAAAGTACGTACGAACTGTTTATATTTATTTCGGAATGTATTAAAATATATGCAAATGGCAATCTTCTTTTAGAATAAAAAAAATTACATTTCTCCTCCTCCAATAGATTCCTCGTGTTCTTCGAAAGTGGGTCATGTCTACCATATCTAGTAGAGTTGTTCGACAGAGAAACTTGCAATAAACGATGAAATTAAAATCTATTATTATATTTAGCTGTTTCCACCAGCTGCAATGAATGTACCGAATCATCTGGCGGGGGTGTTGTTGATGGCAATGATATGTTCTATTTATGAGCATTAATATACAATAAAAACAGTAATTTTCTATTTATATCTTGTATATTGTATAAAAATAATAAATTATTTTCAAATGGCATTTTCATTTTAGAAAAAGTGGATTCGAATCTGTCTGAAGTAAAAAATTCTTTCCCACAGCTTTTCCCCTTATTTTTCCGTTCTTTCCAATTCCTATTTATTAGCACTTTTAAACATATTAGAAAAGTGTTCATGACTTTGTTCATTCTGTCTGCCTGTCTGTTCATTTGCATGATAACTGCCGTAAAAATGACTTTATCAAAATGAAATTTTAGTATGTTGTTGAGACGGGCTGCGGATCATATGGGAATGTTAGTAATATCACCCAATAAGTTTTGGATTGAACCCATGTTGAAAAAATGAAATACTTTGAACCCTAAAGGCCTTATCACATTAAACAACTTTTCCGGCAATTTTTCGTACAACTAACTTTTCGAACAATTTTTACGCAGAGTTGGGGGAAAATTCGTGTGAAATAAGGTCAAAAAATTGGGACAAATTTCTCTGACCGGTATAGAAAAAGTTGTTCATTTGGGACAATTTTTCACCAACCAGCCAATCACAGATGAGTAGCGGAGGAATCACGTGTGTAGAACGAAATCCTCGCGCAAGTTTGAATCTGTGGAGCGCGAACAGATAGAATATAATAACAGTTAGAATATTGATATAATAACCTTGCAGCGAGAAGTATTATTTTAGTTTAGATTTAGAATTTTGTTAAGTATTTATAATATTTCTGTGTCATAAAGATGGAAGTCGTCTCGAAGTCGAAAAATAGTGGTCATGCGAGATGGAAATGGAGTTAATTGATCAATACGTGAAAAATCATTTTTGTGGAATCTTTGAAAAACATCTTGAAGTATACTTTATACCAGCTATAGATGGAATATACATTTAAATCTATTTTAAAACATAATTACTCAATAAATATAAATGTAGATAAAATAATTTTTAAAAGTTTACTTTAATGAGAAATATTTTAAAAGTTACAAATGAGCAAAGAACATATTCGGATATTTAATATAGATACGTATTTGAAATCCTTTAAAATCAAGTATAAAATGGTAATGAACTTACATTTGTTTAAGACATGATATTTTAATGACGGCATTCTTGAATTTAAATACTTTTTACGTTTTCTTTTTCTTTGTTTCATTTCAGTCAATATCGGAAATATCGCTTTTTAAACTAATTTTGTATCTTAAAATAGACTGAATATTTTTCAACAAATATTTATTTGCTTTTTTATACGGATGTGTGACAAATCCAAATATTTTTTAATGTTCATTCATCTGTTTAAGCTTCTGATATCTGAAGTAATCCATATAAAAAAGATCAAATCAAAAATTTACAATAGGTTTTGTCCACATCCTTCTCGATTTGTTTTGTTTCTTCTTCTTAAACAGGAATAATACTAGAGTAATTATGCCAAGGCATATTTGACTTTTCCCTGCAGCTGATAGCAATTTAGTCATAATTACAAAGTAATAAAGGTTACAAAAGGAAGTACAAGGTAAAAGTCTTGTTTTACTGCTGACGTCGAAGCGAGAACGCGCTGCCTGCCGAAAAGTACATGTACAAATGTATAGTTGTAGCCAAAAAACGATAAACATACCGCCTTAGTTTTGCCATTTAGCACAACTTCTTCAAACTGTCAATAACCCTATCGCCAAATTTTTCGCCGAAAAATTGGGGGGAAAGTTGTCTGAAATAGTTGGTGTTCCAAAAGTTCTTGAATGTGATACGGCCTTAAGGGACTTAATTTTTCAAACATTTTTTTAGCGAACTTAAAATTTACAAATTGGTTCGAAAATTTTAAGAAATATTCAAATTACTCCGTAAAATACATAAAAAATGTCAGCAAAATATGTTAGGTAATTTTTAGGTAAAAAATAAAATGATCAATAAACCCATATTATTTGAAGAGATCACGTGACCCACTTCGAAATAAAATATGGCACCCATATTTTTTTTTCAGGGTAAAAATCGTGATTATTAAAGTTCTTTTAAATTTATATTTAATATTGCAACCGTCCTAAAACCGCTTTATTTTTACGTATTTTCTGAGCATCTATATTCTGCGCAAACGCAATTATAGTACTTTGACATTAAATGATCCTCAAACTTTTATTATTTCTACAACGAAGCCTAATTTTAATGGATGCAGACTGTAAACAAGTGCTTGGAAAATGACTTGCATAGGAATTGCTGAATTTTTTTACATAAAATTATTTAGCTCTGGAGTCTGGATAATAAAAGAGATATGAATGAAATATTTAATTATTTTACACAGAGATCCAGACGATTTTTATTTCGATGCCGTCATTTGAATAAAATTCCTTTTTTTCGATGAAGTTTTAAGTTTTCAAATATAATAAATTATTGTAGTACTGTGATAATTTAAAATATATCAGCGCTGCATATATCGCATTTTACAGATGTTCAAATAAAATTGCTATTCAGTTGGAAAGTGTTTCATAATCAATGTTTTATGCATATTTGATCTTTCTTGTTGATTCTTATTTTACATCTATAAAATACACTCTGCAAAAAATTCACAATCAGCAAAAATATTTACTTCTACCAAATTTTGTTTCAAATGGCTGATTACATTCGTAAATATTACAATTATGTTAGAAAGTACCCGTATGCGTACTGGGCATGAAACTGACAAAATTTTAAAATATTGCATCGTAACGTTCACGAAATATGTTTCTACCAAATATACAATTTAATGAAAAAAATTATGTATGTATGTATGTATGTATGATCCAACATCAGGAGAGAACGGCTAAACCGAATTTGATGAAATTTCGTGGGTAGTTTTGAAATAGCCCCAATTAAAATTTAGTCTATATCTCTAGTTTCTAACACCAGGGGTTATCGTGACATTAATGAAAAACGAAACTTTCGTTTGTCTCATCATCACGGGAGAACAGATACACCGAATTTAATAAAATTTTGTAGGTAGCTTTAAAATAGCCCCCCATAAATTTTGTCTAAGTTTCGAGTTTTTAAAACTAGTGGTTGTTGAGGTATTAACGAATCTTTTCCCTAGGAGTTCTACTCTCTAACTCAAAGATTCCCAACGAAAAGTTTGGAAATCGCTGTTTAACACGTGAAAGTCAATTAAATCTCTGAGTTTCGTGGGAGTTTATTGAACGTATTAGTCACTTTTGAAAATCGCATATTTGAAATATGAATTTAAATGGAAACTCTATCACCATGGTTTATTTTTCACAGGCTTACTCACCAACGAAAAGTACTATTAAGAAATCAAAACGGTTACATTTTAATTATCAGCATTTTTTGAGGAAGATTCTTGCTTATATCATGACAAGTCATTTGACTCTGCAGTGGACAGCGGTGATGTCGTTAATTACCCGCTGGAATTTCTGAACTACATTGAGCCACCTGGAATTCCTTCTCATATCTTAAAGTTAAAAAAAGGATCACCAATAATGCTTCTGCCGAATCTGGACCCGCCCAAACTATACAATGGAACACGGTTCTGTGTCAAAAATATTTTATCAAATGCCGTCGAAGCCACGGTATTAACAGGAAAGGCAAAAGGAGATGACTCATTCATACCTCACATACCGTTAATACCAACAGACCTAGCATTCAGCTTCAAACGAGTCCAGTTCCCGGTTAGACTGGCATTTGCCACGTCCATCAACAAAGCTCAAGGACAAACCCTTAAGTTTGCAATATAGAAAGTCCTTGCTCCTCTCATGGCTAATTGTATGTGGCATGCTCAAGAGTGGTAACTTCACAAAATTTGCATGTTTTAGCTTCGGGAGGAAAATTAAAAAATCTGATGTGGGCAACACATGACTTTCCTTAAATAATGTAATGAATTTACTACTTTTACAGTAAAAAAATAGGTTTTTCTTATAGTAGATACTAATATTCTTTCCAAGACATTGAATTTTCGGCAATTAGTCGTCATTTTCATTGATTTAGCGTCATTTTCATCCATTTGGCGAGATTTTCGTTAATTTTGCAACATTTCAAAAAGTCGCCAAGTTGGCGACATTCCGCCAAATTCGTCGCAAAAATCTCGCCAAGCGTTATGCACTAAGAAATAAGTTATTTTTACATCAGATAAATGACTATTGGCGTTCAAATACAAAAGTATTACTCAGAGTATCTTTTTTCATGAATGGAACGAGCTAAATCCACGAGAATGATGCCACCCAATTTATCACATGGTATTCAAAAGTGAACATGTTTATCAATAGGAAATATATATTTTTATTTTATATGACTTTTTGATATTTTTTGTGTTAGCGTTCTAAAATTTATGTCAATCGTTTTCTAATGAAAAATTACATAAGAAATGTCTATTTGCTTAACTTTATTAGTGGTTTTGATTTTTTAACGATTTTTTCAAAATTTCATTCGGAAATTTAGGGGGTTCGGAACATTCGATTACGTATAAAAACAATAGACTTCCAGTGTTTACGGATTGGGATTTTTGTACCAAATTTTGTTGAAATCGGTCCATTCGTTCGTCAGTTATCGTCTCCACAGACCCACTGACAGACACACACACACATACTTTCACACACACACACACACAGACATCACTTCAAAAATGTTTGATTCGTGATCAGGGATGCTTGAAACGTGCTCTCCCGTCGAAAACTCGAATTCGAATTTTCGACCCCGTCACAATACTTTCTTTATACATTATGTATATAAGGAAAGTAAAAAGTGGTTTAAAAGCAAGCATTGCGGTAACACCTAACAAATTAGGATAATATTATTTAATTTGTTAACATTTGCATTGTTGCCTAGCGCTTAAGAGTAATTTTAGTTTTCCCGAGTTTAGTTTTTTAGTTCAAACTGCACAAAATTAAAACTGTGCATATTAACTGTACATCACTTGTGGACACCTAATAATCACATTCCGAGACGCTGCCCGCCAGGGCCATCCGCTCCGAGGGCCTAACTACGAAAGGCGTGAAGCACCTATGACTTATATAATGCAATGCTTTTTTTTCTTACATAATGCAATGAATTAACTTCTTTCACAGTGAAAAAACAATGTATAAGATTCACGGCCCTGTATGTTCCGGTGTAATTTTTATTAGAGTTTTGCATCGTAAATCCCGAGCAACGCCGCGTAATCGCTGCTAGTTCTAAATAATACAGCGAAAGTCATATTGGAAGAAAAAAAGATAAAATAATTTGTTGTGTAATTACGTACGAAAAAGCATATAACCATGGAGAAAACAAACATATTAGAAAACCTCATGCCTTTCGGTACATAATGCAATAGTTTCATATTTCTGCAATTAAAAATTGGTGGACAAGATTTAAGGCGAAATGTTTTTAGAATCGAATTAAAGTCCAGTAAATTAAATTTGGCGCTTTTGTCAACTTATTAATCCAATCAGAACGACTTATTCATACACGTATGAAAAATCCTCATCGAAATGTAATTGACATTATTAAAAATCCGAATTGACATACCATAATTGGCGAATTCTTTGGCACCAAATATCAAATTAGTAAAAATTATCTTATCTCATGGAAATGGAATGAACCAGTTCCATGAGAATGACAGTAACAAATTTCTGGCTTAATATTAATAATGGAAAGTAAAAATACTGTTTGATACTTACTGGCCAATTAAAAAATTGTCAAATTTTTTCAGTGTCATAGCTACAATTCTATGAACCAGCAAAATCTGAGCCCTTCGTCACTATACCTATTCAATTATACCACGGCCATGCATGGACCTTTCTGGTAGGTCGAACGGCCTGGGTCTCAACAATCAACAACAACAACGGCCATGCATGGGAAACAAGAATCGGTGGACATCAACTCCTGCCGGATTTCTCATCCGTTTTTCATATCCACAGACACGTGCGAGCCATACACCCGACCCATTTAATATTCATATTCCGTATACGACGCCCTCTATTAAAACATACACACTATACATAACCCCTAACATAACCCAATTCATTTACGCTCGCCTAGACCCTTTATAAAGTTCATTACATTAAACTTTTTATCTCAAGTTTTCATTTTCTGGTCATATCATGGAGGTAAAGGGACCAACTCTCTCCAACTCTATGGGTCATACATTTCAGCTCCAACTGATTTCTATGAACAAAGTTTGCATTAATTGCATGGATTAATTGGTGAATTTGAAGATTTATTATATTTTACTTCTACAAATTTTCTCCATGTAGTTAAATAAATGGCTATCTATCTCAGATCGAAGATAATTCTCAATGGCGTGCTATGATACAAAGTCCTAAATTATTTAAGTGTGAACACAGTATTTGCTTTTATTTCTATCTTCACACAATAAGCAATGATGATGACAAAACCATATGCAACTCAATAATAAAATTCAAAATGGTTATGGAATCTTGCAACATCCGTTTCGTTCTAAATTTGCTCATCATCATCATTTCTATTTATATTTTTGTGACAATGATTTAGCTAAATATGCATTTGGCTGCAAAGATTTAAAATACTGCAATAATAAGAAAAATTAAAATTTCAAGCAGTAGGAAATTGCTGTTTCTTAATCCATCCTACATCGACTTAATTCGGCTTACTTCACTTTACTTCATCTTATTTTACCTTACTTCGTCTTATTTTACCTTATCTTTTACTTCACTGTTCATTCACTATTCTTTTTAAGAAACGATACTGCAAAGATATCATTGCTAATCTTCTTTTCATCTAGGTGAAAGTTGTATGTGTATGTGAACATTCTATAAAAGTAAGTTAACATTTCAATTGAATGCATAAACGTATTCGTAAGAATCTGCACATATGTACGTGGTGTGTGCATGTGCGAATACAATGTACATCTGTGTGTGTATGTATGTGCGTGCGTATGGCGACAGTGGTAGAATTGTCATCGCGAACTTAGCAGCGTAAAACCCTGCAATGGGGGTGAGGTGTAGAAGGACCCGACATGCAGTGAACCAGCAACCTACTGAATGCTGAACAGTATCAAACAGGTTAACAGAAATTAGGTACTCATTTTGATCATTAAGTTTGATGATATTAATTAATTAATAGTGATTATGTGGTGAACAAAAAAACACCATTAAGTTAGTTTACTTTTGACCTAATATATACGAAGACTGGTACATACCTCTGTTTTTGAGTATGTTGCTCAGCATGCTTGGAATATTTACCGCTTCTTCTGCTGACATTTGGAGTCAGCTATTTCTTTTCTAAGATATTCTCAATACTCAAAATAACCACTACACTACTTGAAAATTAACACTCCCTCTTACAACACTGCTCGAGTTCCATGACCGCCCTCTCTCGCTTCTGGATAATCATTATTTTCTTCAACGGTCTTGGACAGGCATTGGCTAAATGTTTCAATGCTTCTACACCCTCATTGCCAAAATATCATTGAATTAACTAAATATGTCCTTGTTGCCACATCATTTCGCTTGAGGCCCAGGCACTCCGTACTCTCATTGGTTGCTCCTGAGTGCAATGTAGTATCATTGCCTCATTGGCCACTTGATTTTCCAATGACGCTTGGTTTAAATCTTGGCCCTATGAGATCTTTTCCTCAACCACACCTGACATTTGTATGACGTGAATTTATTGGGGTCATGGCTTTTCGCGCCAGACTGTCAAAAGCTGGCGCCTAAAAGTTTGAGGTTTGTTTTGTCGTAAACTTAAAAACTACATAATTGTCCCCTGGTCTCAGAAAATAATTAATTCAATGAGAAGGATTGATGTGTCTTTCATATTTTATAAAGTAAATTATGGATTATTTTCTCCAATTTTGATTAATACAACTACTGTAAATAACAGTATGTTTTAATAATAAATCACTTGAGTTCAAAATCGAATATTTTATAAACTACTTTTTATATGCACAATGTACCGCTAAGGTAAGTGTTTTGATGCAACAATTTGTGTATTACTTTCAAATTGCAATGTAATGTTATAGTTAATCGTAATACTAACCATACCATACATTACTAATTACTTATTATTAATAATAGTTTGCTTCCCTATTATATTTCACAATTATATGCAGCGTTACAGTAGATAATAAGTGGTAGTTTATTTCAATTAAAAGTAATTAGCAACTAAGGAATCAGAATTATTCTTGGAAAAAATTGAGAAATATAAAGTGTCCTTTTTCATCTCAAATACATTTTTTCATTTCGTGATTTTACTTTCCTGAGCTCGTATAATTAGATAGTACTTGAGTTGAATATCACCAGCTGTATGACACTCACTAATGAAGTTAACAGCGCGCATTTATAAAATTAATTTTTCAGTTAATTATGATAAAAACTGATAAAAAAAATACACAGAAATTCAACGGTTCAAGACATTTGTGACAAATAACTATTTTTTAAATAAAGTTTTGCAAAGTTAATGTCGGTAGATAGTATGGCTGCTTATGGTTATAATTTTTCGGAAAAGCTGTGAATTTATATATTATCTCTTGTTCCTGGTATATGATATTAAAAAACGCCTCACTGTTAAATCTTGCGTTCTTGCTTTATAATGAAAGAAATTTAATTTCCGTCTTATATACTCACAGAACCCGCCAAAAGGTAACGTTTACAAAGTAAGGAATTTTAACATGGAGGAATTTGGTTGGTTGACGCGGAAGTCTAACTTTAGTATGGAACAAATTAAAGATTCTAAGGCTAAGATAATCTTGAATACAAAAGCAGTCATTATTGTTACAAACGTATCATCTAGAAGCGTGGGTGTACACGCAGGATACAAGAACAAGTCCAAGTTTCTGAACAACTTACGTTTATTCACAGTGAACAAAGTAAGCATAACACTATACAATTAAACAGCACTTAAATGTTCCACTAATTTTACAGAATAGATGATATTATTTTCAAAACATTGACGGAAGACATTTCACTAAACAGCGCCTACTATTCTCATAACAATGACGAAAATCACATTCCAAGTTGCTCGTGTTGCGTCAATTCGGCAACTCCACTCCAAAGGAGTGATGAGTCCTTTTTATAGTATATCTATAGAAACTTCTAGGAATATCTGCATATCTTCTAGAGACTAATTGTTATTTCTGGAACATTCCGGAAGTCGCAAAATGTCTCCAAATATGCGATAAATCTAAAAAATCTGGCAATCCTTCATCTAACTGGGAAATCTAGGCATCCCTGGACTCACATCATGCTGACGTAATGGCCTGTGTTTTCTTCGCCTGGCCTTCGAGACAGACGAAAGAAGATGCGCTAAAGGGAATAGGGCGCGTTCGCAAAAGTATAACAGTATGCTACCTTATACTTTCGGATCGGTCTGGGTCGAAAGAAAGAAAAAAGTCATTATACATACCTTAGTAATGATGTTACGTATCCGGTACGCGTTGTCGGGTCCTCATATCTTTAATTCCTGGGGATAATATGGTAAAATCTATATCAAACATCTTTTACAAAGTCGTTAAATTACTATAATCAGGAAGCGATGATTGTCATGTTGACCACTTGTTTCAAAGTTTTTTGCAATAGCAAAAGTTCGTAACTGAGCTTACAAACTATTTCAAGCATTAATCCCGGTGCCGTTGAATACGGGTCCTTCTCACTTCTCCAAATACGGGTCCTTCCATATCATGCACTAAGTGACCAGAGGGAATATGTTCTCAGTAGGTTCGTTTTTTGTCCAGTAAACAAATGTCCACAATAATTAAAATATTAAAAACAATTGTCAGATACAACATGCAAGTTGTACCTGGCAAAATGGGTTCATAATGCCCGCGATATATTTATATTAACTTAATTTTTATGTCTCTATTTCTATCAAGGAAATATGAGAGTTTTGTATACTGTCGATTTTTAGGAATTTTTCGATTCAACAGGGAAAGAACCATAACTGAATCTCATCGCTTCGCCTCCTTAAAATAAATCCGTTTCACTGATGAACGGCACACAATCGTTTTTTCTGGAAATTTTATGCTGGCATATATCCCAGTAGTTTTTGCAAGTTCCGTTGAGGAGATACGGCTACGGCACTTTCTATGTTGAATAAAAAATTCTTAAAAATCGACTATATACAAAATCCTCATAATTCCTTGATATAAATAGACAAAGAACAATTAGTTTAATGAAATTTTATTAAAGGCATTACGAGTCCGTTTTATCAGGTACTACTGAACAGTATTTAACTTTTTAATTACTTACACATGTGTTTAATGGAAAAAACGGCCCTACTGAGAACATGTTCCCTTTTGTGAATCTACTGAACATTTATCGTGCATGATATCACGCGCCTAAGCGGCGATTGTGTGTGTGTGTACTAATGCCCCCCGTGGTGAAGGGGCGCCTACGCATCACGTCCACAAGACCCCCCCCCCCCAAGGGCGGCGATTGTATGTATCATTAGTTGTGGTTGCTAAAAAGTGCCTGCTAAAAAGTCAACGCAAGCAATGGGCAACTAAAAAGTTGCAACTAGTAAATATTAAAACATGTTCTAAACATAGATTGGAAGAAAAAATTTAATAAAAATTTACTGTTTGAATAAATGTAACAAATATTTTAGAAATATGAATTACAATTAAAAATAGGCCTCTGGTAAAAATTAAGGTTAAATAGAGCTTCATAATTGTAGAAAATGCAAATAATTAAATTCGTTTAAACAAATTTATGGGTGCAGATTTCACGAGTTACAAATATGTTTCGCAGTGTGGATGCAGTCTACTGGTCGAGAAAAGTAGAGATTTAAATTGTCTTCACAAAATACTGAATTGATGATCCATTGGATTAACATTTTCGAAATTTTTATTAACCCGTAAAGTGGATTTTCAAGCGTAGGCGCAAAGCGTTGACCTTAATTATTGTCTGATTTCATTGGTCTTACTTATTTCAATTGGCTGTGGCCTCATTCGGATCAGCTTTCAAGATTTAATTAGAAAATATACATAAAGTATCTCATATAAAGCCATTATTTATTATGAAATATATACTATTAAAATACTATCGATATATATATAGATGATACTGGAATATATTATCTTTTAATTTTTCAAATTTCATATTCTGTGGTACGATTAAAAATGTTAGTTTTGGACTTTATAAGGGCTTGCTTTATGGCCATCGTCAAAAATAATTTACTTGTGACTAATCCAATTATAAATAAAATATAATTAAAATGTGTACTTAAAATAACAGTATTAGGCAAAATCATTATCAAAATGTAATTGCCATTTAATTAAAAATTTATTATAAATAACTATTTACCCATTCAATTTTTAATTTGAAATAAACAACTATTGACGAATCATTAGGCTTCAAAATACAAAACCACTTCAAAAATGAACTTCTCCTATGAATGGAACATACTAGATCCCATAGCAGGTTGTGAATAGATTTGTTCCACACTATTTCAAGTGGAAAGTTAACATATTTGATGAGATTTAGTACTATATACTTTTATGTAATTTTTGCGAACAAATTAAATGAAAAAATGCAACGTCTCGAAAACGGTTAATGCTAGCTTTTTAAAATTTGTGTAATTTGTTTACAAAGTGCGTCTAAAATTATTATTTAGTTATTATTGAAGTTCTCGTTCGATGATGTTTAAAACTAATTTGGGTTCCACTATTCAATGATTGCAATAATTTACCCAAATTTCATTAGAAGCACCCCATTTTTTCATGAGATATCGCATAAGCTACAGGATACACACACAACATATGCATATATACACTCATGCCCCAAAGTTAAGCATAATTCGTAAAATGCGAAAGATTCGGACTTAGTATAGATACAATGTTTCACAAGCAGTTGTGGAGAATCGTGGGACGAAGGTAAATCATTGTGCATATACAAAACACTTCAGTCGACGTCGACATGCACAAAGCACCTGCTAACGTATATATATATATATATATATATATATATATATATATATATATATATGTGTGTGTGTGTGTGTGTGTATGTGTGTATGTGTGTGTGTGTGTAATACAGTTCTTCATACAAAATTTGTTTAAAAATTATTTACACATTGTTTTACGATAAATCTAGATATGTTTGGAACTTTTTTTTCATTTTAGATTAAAAATGTGCAGTATCTAAAGATCAGACAATGTTGACATTCTACAAACGATTAATGTAAAAACCCATTTCAGTAAAATACTTTCATTATTATTGTCTCGATTTTAGAAACCGAATTTTTCAACCAAAAAAAAGGCCTTTCCCTGGACGGAATGTATTGAAATCAGTAGATTTTATACATTGAATTGCTTCAAACTCGGATTTTATTGGAATTGCTAAATTAGATCGAGTTGTGCTGGACATTATTAGAAAAAATTATGATGCATCTCCATAGATGCCCAAATTATGTGAATCCATCAAAATACAACCACTCAGAATTTATAAATCCTCTTTTACATATACAAATCATTGTATAAAAAATCAAAAGCAAACTATTTTTTCGAAAATCAATCATATAAAACATATTGATACTGCACGTTATATGAGAGTTAACTTGTGAAATTACTGGTTTCTCATTATGGCCGTTTTACACCTGCCTTTATAAGCACATCTACAACCTGTAAAAGTGTGTTTGCGGGATCATACATTTGTGAAGGCATTAGCTAGCAAGTTGCATTTATCAAGGCAATTATTTTTTCCATTACCTAAAACATAATTTCAGTTTTAGAATTATAGGTTTAGTGGCTCAAGGATATTGGTGCTAATACGCAAGGTATTGCAAATAATATTGATTTGAATCTTTCACTATTAAACTGCGATACATATTTACAAGAATCCCATCTACTACGTTCTGAAGAGTTATCCAATTCAGTTCACAAGAAAAAAAGAAAAGAAAAAGAAAAAAATTCTCCAAGATATCAAATGGCATCCTCGTCGAATGTAAGTTGCCGACATAAATTTCATGAAGTAGATAATTTTGTCGTATTTTATTGTTTCAAATTTTGTATGAAGAACTGTATTATATATATATATATATATATATATATATATATATATATATATATATATATATATATATATATATATATATATATATATATATATATATATATATATATATATATATATATATATACGTGCGCAGGTGCTTTGTGCATGTCGACGTCGACTGAAGTGTTTTGTATATGCACAATGATTTACCTTCGTCTCACGATTCTCCACAACTGCTTGTGAAACATTGCATCTATACTAAGTCCAAATCTTTCGCATTTTACGAAAGATTTCAATACATTCCGTGCAGGGAAAGGCCTTTTTTTTGGTTGAAAAATTCGGTTTCGAAAATCGAGAAAATAATAATGAAAGTATTTTACTGAAATGGGTTTTTACATTAATCATTTGTAGAATGTCAACATTGTCTGATCTTTAGATACTGCACATTTTTAATCTAAAATGAAAAAAACTTCCAAACATATCTAGATTTATCGTAAAACAATGTGTAAATAATTTTTAAATACTTTAAACTAGAAATAAGCGAGTATCATTGCTTACACTAAGCTTTATGATTTTTATTGATATTGAGTTTAATAAAATAAGCATAGCAGCATGCCTTCTGTGAACAAATTTTGCAAATTCTCTTAAAGCACAACCTTTAATGCTAAAATGAAACAATCACCATTGGGTTCTAACAACTTTTGCAATATTTATAAAACCCTAACCTGCAATATATATTACCTTTAACCGATACATATTGCTATTAATAACCTTTTATATTGATGCTTCACTAAAGAGTATTCTCAAATGGCGTTTTGCTGGTTAGGAATTTTGGACAAACACATTATCTGCCTTTTCAGAAACGAATGTCAAATTCAGCCATAAAATATCTAGACACACCTGCATTCAAGATTTGTGTGGATATATGTATCATGTATTAAATTGGTGTTTGTTTTGAGGGTTATGTGCAAATTCCAACTGAAGGAGGATGGTATCCTCTTACGAAAGTTATAATAAGTCACTTTTATATGAAATTTGTCTAGAAACACTTGCATTTAAGATCTGTGTGGATATATGTATCATGTATGAAACTTTTGTTTGTTTGGTTTTTTTTTATATAAATTGCAACTGATGGAAAATGGTATGTATCATCGTATGTTATAATAAGTCACGTTTATGTGAAATTTATGAGCTCGAAATTTTATTCACAGTAAGTCAGTAGAAAATGGGCATTTCTGTTTCTTTTACTTACTATTTAGAATTAAAGGACACAAATTAATGCTGTGCCAGTACTACAATTTGTAAATTTAATCAAAATAATGATTTTTTAAATTTATTAGCAATGTTATTTTGTTTTAAATGTTAAGCTTATCTTTTAAAGGTTCCGGGTAAACAACAATTTGAAAATACTATGATAGAATATTCGATACTCAGTTTTTATAAGAAAATAAAAATTGAGATTTTTCGTTACGCAATTTTACTTCGTGCCACTAATTAGACTCGCGTTGTGAAAAACTGGCTTCAGTTAAAAGTCTAATGCATACTGATTTACAAGTGATTATTTATATTACGGCTAGATTTTGTATTAAAATGAAAAAAAAAAACATAGGCTTTAAGGAGCGGTACCAACTTTATTTTTATGAGACTATATCTGGGTAGACTGTGGTTGATGTCAGTAATCGAAACTTAAAAATAATAATCTCAAGTGAATATATTACAGTGTAATCTGTTTATTAAGGATTATTTTTTACAAAGGAAAACGTTATTATAACTGTTATACAGCACACATTTTTCTTAACTAAAAAACTTCTTAAAAAATTATTATTTCTATTATTGTAGACTTCTCGCAAGTTGTCAAACGCCTGTGGTTGAATTTAGATCCGTACGATTTTAGATTTGAAAATTTATGCATGTGATTCGGCTGGCTTTAATTTGGATGTCAATTATGCAGAAGCGGATAAATTGGACAAATAAAAATAAATAATTATGCAGAAACGGATAAATTTCGCAGAAGCGGAAAATATTTTATTGGATTTTTACTGTGCAAAAGTGATTCGATTTTAAATTGGAGGTCAAGGTCAAAGTACACTGTAAATTACATGTACTCATCAGTAGGATATCTGTAGGATATATAAATCGAGCTTCCCTGTGAAAAGTAGGACCTTCGTCAATAAAGAACATTTTATGAGACATTTCTTCGTACCATGATTTCAACTATTGGATTCAACTACATTTGATTTTGTCACTTCCTTGTATTAAATTCAATTTAGACTAATTCTCAATTTTAATATTATATACTATTTACTTTTAATTTAATTGTGACAGAGGTCAGTCATAATTAACTTCTGATTGATAATTTGCAATAGACTTAGAAAAATAAACTTCTTTGATTTTATTAAAGTTAAAAACCTTTCAGCTGTAATATTCATGTCTTCACATCATTTGAATCTTTACGTATTTGAGCGTACGTATTTTACATATGGCATTTCGAATACTGTCCCATCAATCCGTTTATCAATTTTAGCTGATATATGCAGGACAGGAGCATTCCTACTATCATCGAAAATTCTAAGTAAGCTTATTGGTTAGACCTAACTAACATTCGCCAATTATCTTTATGTACTTAGCAAATTGAATATTGGAACTGATTTAATGTTATAGAAAATAAAAAAAAAATATCTCGTTAAAAATAATTTCCAATGGAATAATTGGACCTAATGTTACCGAAAAATCGCAAATATTGCAGTGAAACATAAAAATACATTAATTTTGTTTATTAATCTGAAGCTTAAGTAGATCATCAATGCTATCAAGATTTTCAAAGCTGTTAATTGGCATTATTATTGAAGTCAGTAACTAGAACTATTCTTTTAGAAATCGATGCATTTATGGCTTCGAAATGCTAAATAAAAAAGTTTAATCCTGATTTTTTCAAAATAAATTGACTATCGAATGAAAATATCATAGCATGTACATGTAAAATCTCTGTTGACAGCATTACCACATTCTCGTTTTAGGCTAGAACGTGGCTGTGACGTCACGCATATTTTCTATTGTGTTTGCAATATAGTTTGTCTCTTCGCTGTACTAAATTGGGGAAACCTTTTGGAAAAAGTGTATTTTTGAGGTTTGATGGCTCATAATACAACTTTTTTTTTACCAATACCATAAAATTATATATCAATGGAAAGATAATTTAATCAAGATTGTAATTCAATAATATGTATGCATTATTTTTTAACAGAACATCATTTATAAAGAAGAAAAGTAAAATACATAGAGAAAATGAAATGTACAAAAATTCTCACCATGTCAGTTAATACTTAGTTGGGTAACCATTTCCTTTAATTACAGCCTTACAGTAATTTCTCATGGAGTGAACTAAGTAATTTAGTTCTGCAACTGCTGTAATGTGAAACCAGATTGAATTATTGCTTTTGTTAATTAGGTTTTATTCCTGAGTTGCTTCTGACCAACAAGTTTCTTTAGTCGGTTCCACAGATTTTCGATGGGGTTAAGGTCTGGGCTATTCCCAGGCCATTCCAGCAGTTCAGTATGATCTGTTGTTGTTGTTGTTTCCAATACTCTTGGTGTAGAAAAACCTACACCAAGTCCAAAAGACCCTGCCGCAAAAGAGAATCACAGACAAAAGTAGTATGATCTTGAAGCCACTTTCTGCACACACGAGCAACATGACATGGAGCTGAATCCTGTTGAAATATAAATGCTTCAATATCTTGGAAAAGATCACGTGCAGAAGACTGCAATTTGGGCTCAAGTATTTCATTTATGCATCTTTGGGTATTTATATTCCCATTGATCAAGCAAATTCTGCCCACACCTATTGATGTCATACAACCCTAGATTATAACACTAACTGGGTGTTTCACTGTAGGTGTAATGCAATCAGGATGCAAATCTTCTTAGATTCTTCTCCTTACGTATTTTACGCCATCACTACAAAACAGGGGGATTTTGGTCTCATCACTCCAAATTACACTGTCCCATTTTTCCTTTGTCCTGTTAACATGGGTTTTAACTCATTTTAATCTTTTCAACCTTTGTTTGAGAGATAAAAATGTTTTTTTCTTAGAATTCTAGCATTTAGACTAATTTCTTGAAGTCTGTGTCGAACAGTCCTTGCACTCAACTTCACATTGCATTGAGCCATTTCACAGAGATATATTATACACAGAGATGGTTTTCTTCTGTCACTTAGGCACATTTTCTTCATTCTTTAATCACCACTTGCTGTTGTGCACCTTTTCCAGCCTTTACCAGTCTAGTTTTGTAGTGACTGAGTATTCTTATACCTCTTCAAAAATTTAGATATGCCACCTTTGGTTAAGTTTTCTTCAATATTTCTTCTAATTTCTTCATAACTGTAGCCGTGTTAACTTATTAGTTCTATTTTATATCCATTTCTGGATGACCAGTCAACTCTCTGCGACATTTCTTTAATTTTATTACATTTTACAAGCTCACTAAATCAAAGAACACACACAAAGAAAATCCAGCTTGATGTCAATCACATAACACACTGATAAATGTCCTGTGACCTGTTGTCTCATTGCCGAAACAAGATGACACCTGATTGGCTCTCTAAACACTCATGCTCATTGGCTACATGCAAATGAAGGAAAGCTACTTCATATAAACCTAAGCAAGTTATGCTTCTTTTTTCTGGTTATTTCGCTATACCTCCCGATAGAATACAGATAATTGAAAAAATATTCTTGCATTACAATCTTGATTAAATTATATTTCCATTGATATATAATTTTATGGTATTGGTACAAAAAAGTGGTGTTATGAGCCATCAAACCTCAAAAATGCACTTTTTCCAAAAGGTTTCCACAATTTTGGCCACTACAGTAGCTTTGCCCTCTGTCAATCGACGCAGAACTACGACCGACAAGCTAGAATGGGGCCCCTAGTACTAGTAAGAATGTATACACAGAGATCCCCATAATTACCCAGTAGTGGAATACTGCTCCTATGGCTGGCAGATAGGACTACAAGTAGGCCCTGCAGTTTATAAAAAGGTTCCCATGAGTAGAATGTCGGTGTTTGTGACCCCGGAAAATGGCTTCTTAGCACGGAAAACTTTTTTTTTCATAAAAAAATGAAAATCAGTTCCTAATATTTCCTTTTAGCAAAGAAATATCTCAACGGAACTCTTTACAATATAGTCATTGTGTTCATAAATATATCCTTGTAGGATCAAAATAGCACAATAATTTACTCCTTCATCATTCAAAGCATAAATTATTTATTTATTGGGAAACATTTCAGCCCCCGACAGGACAGCTGGGGGATATGTGTTTATTAGTGTTCGAATCAGAAATGTCTATTTGTTAGAAATGTCAACTTGTTCAGCGTGGCTCGGTTTTTCCGGTGATCTCCTTGGAAGATATTTTTGTTTGTGTGCATATATTATATGCCTATATATTTTGTGACTAAACCTTGTACTTCTCTTAAATCAGAATATTTATTACCACTTTAAAACAAAATGGCTTCCAATGTTCCAACACATACGCTTAAAATTTATTGTTGCACAAATCTGTCTCATACATTACAGTGAAATGATACTTGTAAGAACTAAAGCCATTTTATTTCAATCTTTCCCTGAAGAAATTTTCTAATAGTTTTGTATTCGATTTGAATTTAGAAGCACATTATGTGTTTTCCGCATTTTAAGAAATGGATTTAAATTCTGGTCATAAAATATCTACACGCAGCTGCATTTGTTCTTTGTATGTATAAAGATAAATGTATTATGCATGCAATATATGTTTTTGTTTTGGGAGCTATATATTAGAATTATAAATATAGGTTAAAACCGTGTAGCACAAATGGCGGTAGACGTATCAAATATATGCGTTTTTAAAACATTTCCAACAATATAAACGTAAACGGACAATTATGAATAACTTTATAACTAAAAAAATAGTTTATCTCTTTTAAGATATAAAGCTATTATTCAGAAATATACACTTTATCTATATTATATTCTCAAATGTACTCAAACACTTTTGCGAATTTGTATTGTGTAGAATCAGCAATACTTCAGGAATAATGTTTCATGAGCGTAAGATTTGAGTTTTGATTCAGAAATTATAATTTAGTGTATTATTAGTCATTCATAAGTAGTTCGGCATTCTGTGGCTTATGTGGGAAGAATCGTCCTATCTTCCTCCTGACCGAATTTGACTGTGTGAATAAGAATATTTCTTGGTGTCTATGATATCAGTGGATCTACCAAGAGTCCACAGTCCACACATAAACTCAATAAAATACGTTAACGCAAATGCAGTATGGACGACCTTCTGAGAATCTTTAGCAATAGCTTTGTAAGTTATTAGGTTCAACCAACGGAGCAGAATTTTATAATTTAGTTTCAGATGTTTGTTTTCTTGCTGTTTAGATTTGTACTCTGAGTTGTCTAGTTCAATATTTCCATCTCAATTTCTACACACAACTCCTGCTCACATTATGAAGTTCAATGAGCAATGCTGAGCTAAAAAGGACAACAATCAATTCTATTAACGTGGCATACTACTAAAAGCTTAGAGATTCCGAAATTTTCAGAAGTACTTAAAATGCGTCAAATTCCAGGCTCTAGATCCGAAACAACTCAACGGACTTAGTCAGCTGGAGCTGGAATAAGGTATGCCTGAATCCATAATATGCGAATAAAAAAAAGTGTCAAATTTCTTTTCAAAATCGAGGAGAAATTGGAAATATGGAAGGTTCGTTTTATTGAGATGAAAATTAAACACAGTGCAAGTAAGAATTTGGGAAATGTTATTACTATTTTATGTAACATTTATTTTTGCATGTGCTGAATTATAAACTGAAAAAATTAACGAGTCAATAAATATTGAAAAAAATATTTTTTTTATTGCAATATTTAGTTCTGAGATATCTAATGTTGGTGTTAAATTGTCGAAATTCTAACATTCCATTATAGACCCAATATAAGTACGATATTAGGCCATTTATGTGACCAATACAAATATATATAAAAACAAATAATTCTGAAAATCTAGACTAAGAACATATTTCTGTTTTATTGTGGTTAAAGTCATTTTCATTTTTCCCCTCTGACTGAAATTGCAGCTTTAGCTATATTTTCCTCATTCCATTTCTTCCTTCTCTCTTGGGGTGTAGGATCTAGCTTCGTTCCAATCATCAAACGATATTCCCACGAATAGCGGAACCTGTAAATAATAATCTGATGTGGGCAGCACATTACTTTCCCTGCAGACTTATATCCATGTGCTCTTTATTTTATTAAATTTATTTCACTTTTTATTCAATTTTCGTTCTCATTTTATAACTGGAGTTATTACTTTCCTTATATACATAATGTATAAGAAAAGTATTGTGACGGGGTCGAAAATTCGAATTCGAGTTTTCGACGGGAGAGCACGTTTCAAGCATCCATGATCACGAATCAAACATTTTTGAAGTGATGTCTGTGTGTGTGTATGTGCGTGTGTGTGGTGTGTGTGTGTGTGTGTGTGGGTGTCAGTGAGACTGTGGAGACGATAACTGACGAACGAATGGACCGATTAGAACGCAATTTGATACAAAAATCACAATCCGTAAACACTGCAAGCCTATTGTTTTTATACGCAATCGAATGTTCAGAATCCCTCTAAATTTTCGAGTGAAATTTTGAAAAATCGTAAAAAAACCCGCTAATACAGTTACGAAACTAGACATTTCTTATGTAATTTTTCATTATAAAACGATTGACATAAATTTTAGAACGCTAACATGAACCGTTCGCGAGATTTTTCAAAAAAATTATCAAAAAGTCATATAAAATAAAAGAAAATTCCAATTCAGAAACACGTTCAATTTTCATATGTAATACCATGCGATAAATTGGGTGACATCATTCTCGTGGATCTAGCTCGTTCCATTCATGAAGAAAGATACTTTGAGTAATACTTTTGTATTTGAAAGCCAACAGTCATTTATCTGCTGCAAGAATAACTTATTTCTTCGTCCATAACGCTTGGCGAAATTTTGGTGACGAATTTGGCGAAATGTCGCCAACTTGGCGACTTTTTGAAATGTTGACAAATTAGCGAAAATCTCGCCAAATGGATAACAAGAAAGATCAATCATGCTTAAAGCATTGATTATGAAACACTTTCCAACTTCAATGCAATTTTATTTAAAAAAGTCGAAAATGCAATACATTCCTCGGTAATATTTTAAAACTTATCACATTACTACATTGATTTATTATATTTGAAAACTTAAACCTTCATTGAAAAAAATGAACTTCATTCAAATGACGGCATTGAAATATAAATTGCCTGGTTTAAATATCTCTAAAATGCAATACATTCCACGGTAATATTTTTAAAACTATCATAATACTACGATAATTTATTATATTTGAAAACTTCATCGAAAACAACTGAAATTTATTCAAATGACGTCATAGAAAAAATAACACGCCTGGATCTCTGTATAAAAGCAGGATTTAATTCATAACTTTCTCCATTTCATTCATCACAATACTATAATAATTTCTTTTATTTAAAAATTAAGACCATGGAGCTACAATTCATAAACTTTATGCTTAAAACTTCATCGAAAAAAATCGTCCTTCTGTTTATAAAATCAATTAATATTTCATTCATATCAGCCATGCAGACTCCATGGACTGAATTATTTTGTGTTAAAGAAATACAGTAATTCTAATACAACTCATTCTACATATTTTGCTGTTTACATTTTACATAGGTGAAAAATAGGCTTAATTGTAGACATAATCAAATTTGAATGAGAATTTAAACTCAAATATATTGTCATTGTGTTGTTTTAGTATGTAGATGCACAGAATTTAAGCAGAAATAAAGTAGTTTTAGGATGGATACAACACTCAATATGAATTAAAAAGAACTTTAAAAAATCACGAATTTGAAACAAGATGGATGCCATATATCATTTTGAAGTGGGTCATGTGATCGTTTCATATCATGGTCACGTGATCGTTTCATATAAGATGTGTAATTATTATTTTAATTTTTATTTAAAAAACTACTGAATATATTTAGCTGAATTTTTTTTTATATATTTTATGGAACAATTTGACTATTACCTAAAATTTTCGAAGCAATTTGTGAATTTTAAATCCACTTAAAAAATGTTAGAAAAATTAGGTCCCATAGGGCTCAATGTATTTCATTTTTTCAACCCGGGTTCAATCCAAAACTAATTGTGTGATATTATTCATTTATATTCCCATAGGTCCTACAGACCGTCTGAACAACATACTAAAATTTCATTTTGATTAAGTCATTTTTACGGCAGTTATCGTGCTAACGGACAGACAGACAGACAGACAGACAGACAGACAGACAGACAGAATGAACAAAGTCATAAACACTTTTCAACTTTGTTGTAAAGTGTTAAAAATGACGCTAAATCAATGAAAATGACGACCAATTGTCGAAAATTTAATATCGTGGAAAGAATATATGTATCTACTATAAGAAAAACCTATTTTTTTTTTCTGTAAAAGTAGTAATTTCATTACATTATATAAGGAAAGTCATGTGTTGCCCACATCAGATTTTTTTTAAAGGTGGCATAGAGAAAATAAGTAAAACTAAAATATCTAGAGAACGGCTAGTCCTAGTGTAATGGGGTTGGTCTTATTCTTTTCTTCGTTAAAAATTACGTATTGAACAAGCATTTAATGGATATATTTGAGCTTACGTAGATATTTATTTTAGATTTTGGCGATTTTTGAGGACCATTTGGCAAAAAATTCAAGTTATATTTTTCCGAATTGTACCCAAATCTAATCAGCACCAGGGTGAACCACAAGTGACTTATCTACTGAATTTTGTGAAATTCGGCTCATTAGTTTTTTAGCTAGAGTGGATACAAGCCTTTGAGGGCTATTTCGCAAAAAAATGCGGGTCCTTTAATCCCGAATCGTACCCAAAAATAATCTGCACCAGATTCGCCCACAAGTGACTTACCAACCAAATTTTATGAAATTTGGTCCATTAGCTTTTTAGTTAGAATGGATACAAAATCTGCACAGATAGACAGACACACAGACACACACAGACTTTTTGTGATGTATTTGATGTTCAACAAGCATTTATTTTGTAAAGTATAAAATGTTGATGCTTTCTTCTAGATTTTGAAGTAAAATTAATTAAAATATGTTTCAAGCTATAATGTATGACATCTGAAAACATATTTAAACTTCAATCTAAGAATCGATTTATTACGCAAGTAATTTGTATTTTTGAATGTATCACCATTTCCCCCGTGCTTATACTGCATGAAATGCTTTCTCGGTATTTCTTTGTAATAGTATTAAGCCTTTTGCGATTACTCTTAAACCACAATATTTATTAAAATTCTAAAATGATGTGGTTTCCATTGTTCACTAATAACAGCGCGTTTAACTCTATAATAACAGCGCGTATATCTCTATATTTAAAAAAATCTGATGTGGGCAGAACATGACTTTCCTTATATAATGCAACGGATTTACTAGTCTTACAATAAAAAAAGAATGTATAAGATCCACGACGCTGTGTTTTTATTATTGACTTGTACATTGGGCGGTTTTCAGGGTAACAACATGTAAAACTATTTCAAAATACTCAATTAACTTTACTTCGCGCAAATCTAAGCAATCATCAATATTTATAGCATCCTCAATAAGCGATATAGTCCGTATATTAAAATACTGTTCATGTGTGTTCATCTGTGTATTTTGTGTTCATTTTGATAAAATACTTGGACTTGAAGAAGAGTTTTATCGAAATAAACAATTCATTTGTTTAGGCATAGGGCTTGTCCACGTGTAAAGCTTTAATGCTTAGATTTTATTTGATTTTCTATTATCAATTTATTTCCATTGATGTTTGTCGTTTCTCTTCAGCTTGATAACTAGAAGTTTGCTTTTTACTTTCCACTTGATTGATTATTCTCTGTTTGATACTTTTTTATTTGTTAGGATTTTTTTTAATTTTGGGGTTTTTTGTGTTGCAACTTCTCTCTATTTTATCATTGGATTTTCAAACTATTCTTAATATATATGTGGTGAATGTACAAAAATGAGTAAGAATACTTCTGCTAAATTGACATGGTCGTAAATTGATCGTATTCGTGGAACTCATTATATTGTACATTGCATTGTGTGCCGCTATTTACCCTCCAATTATTTACTTTTCGCGCGCGTTCTGTAAAAGAATATTAATTAATATAACTCTAAATTGATTGCACCATTTTAACTTTAACAATTAATCATTTATTAACAACATAAAATACTTAATTATTTAATTACATCAATTCTTCATATTATTAAATATTCCGGCGGAAATAGACAATGTGAGTCCAGTATTAAAGTGCCTAAGATGTCTTGACGACCTGTAAATATTTGAGGAACACATACCTTCAAGGTTGTCTTGGCTTGGCCACGAACACGTACTTCGCCGATCATATTACTTGAATCAAATCGCAGTGCAATTGGTCTACACGTAATTCGCCAATCATATTGTACTGCTGGTTTGAACACTAGTACTTATTTCATTCTCTTAGTCTGTTCTCTCCACATATCTAGTCGTTCTCGTAGTCGACACTTCTTTCTAAGTTTCGTGCTCCTTAATTTTAAGCTGAAAATCTGTTTTAGTCGTCGTGCTGTCATAATGTCGAGCTGTTACAATCTGTTACTTCCATTCTCACCGAGTGTCATCGTTCTTATGTCATAGGTTATGGCTCTCTTTGCCTCAGGACTGACACTCCCCCTTTTCTCTCATTTGCGGCCTTTAGGGTGACGCTACAAGCACCTTCTCCATTGGTCAGCCATTATCCAATGTCGTTACTTTACATTTTCTCAAAAGTCCTACGACCCCCCTTCTGTTTTGACACTCCTAAATTTATGGTTTTATCTGATCTTTGGGTTTACGCGTCCCAAACACTGGCGTCATTGAGACTGGGTGTATTGTTTAACGTTTCAGACACAATAAATAATGTACATAAAACTGTCTCACCCTAACAGTGGGAGATCTATTTCTGGTCTCACAATATATATATATATATATATATATTTGGTATATATATATATATATAAATAAATATGTAATATAAGTGTGAAAGTTTAATATACCAGAAATCACACGAATAAGGCGCGATGCTGCACTACAACGTGGATTTGAATATCATACCAGAAAAGTAGACAAGTAAATGGAAGCAATATATCAAAGTATGGCCGGGGGGTTGTGACCCCCACTCCCCGGTTAAGCAAGCTTTTCGTCTAGACAACACTCCCGGTAGCCGATATATTGCACAAGAAATGAATACCGAAATATCAAAATTTAAAAGATGTTCTATGATTTTTAATTCTTATTGCCTTTTAAATTGTGGTATTAAGACACTTTAATGCAGATTTTGGATTACATGTCATGTGGGTTATTCCACTTTTTCATGTTCTGGTACCTCTTTTTACATCTTTCAAATTTTGATACTTCGGCATTCATTTTTTGTGCAATATATCGGCTACCGGGAGTGTTGTCTAGACGAAAAGCTTGCTTAACCGGTGAGTGGGGGTCACAGCCCCCCCCGACCATACTTTGGTATATTGCTTCCATTTACTTGTCTAATTTTCTGGTATGATATATTTATATATATATATATATACATATACATATATATGAAAATTTTTGAAACTCAAACTACTGACGCTGAATTTCGACCTGCTTTTGTTGTTTTGCTATTTCTGCCCCAGCGTCGTGGGCTCAGAAGTAACTAAAACGAACTGCTATAAAAACTGGTTGTTATATTTAGTGACGTCTAGCAGCGGTCATCGCACCTATTTGCTTTTTGAATATTTGTATAATGGGATTTCTTTATTATCCTTCCCTAATGGCATATATTTAGTAATATCATATAGCAATTTCTGCAAATCAATATTTATTACTGCAATAACCTGTTCTCTGTTGTTCCTAACAGCTGCGCATAATATATATAGAATTTGAAATCCATCTCATATATCTCTAAGATTCATAGAAATGGTTATTTATATCGTTTTTTCAAGAAAGCAATTTCAAACACAGATTTATACCAGATACGAATGTAGAAACAATTGATATATTTCCTGCATTTTAGGATACATGTATAAAACTCACCTATAAAATGTTTTGACACAAGTACGTACACCTCTGAGATTTGTAAAATTAGATGCATTATGCATGAATTATATGCACATTTTTAAGGTTCCGTACGGGCATCCCAAATGACGGAAGTTAAAGTCGTTTTCAATAAATGCAAATAAAACATTTTTACACGAAAGAGACACACAGCTCCCTGAAATTTCCCCCTGTAATTTAAAAGTGAATGCAGTTAAATAGATAAATCTTGACATTTACAGGGTGATACGAAACTCTCTGTTCAAACAATAATGAAAAGCAGGAACCACTAAAACAAATCATCTCCGCTATTTAATGTATGTCTGCCGACGTTACCATTTGGCTCTGTTGGGCTGCGTGGTGATTAGGTACTTCTTGTCACCATATATTGTAACACTGATTTCGCACAAGTAACTTGTAACATTTAATGAATGTTAAGGTGAGGAGTTGAAAAGAACAGTGGTTAAAGTATGGCGACAGTACCTGAAGGATTTTGAGTTCGATTCCAGGCGCTGTGCAATCTGCCCCCCATGTCTACTTACAGAGTACGGGCTTGTAAATATTTCCAAAATGTTGATGTCGTGGAAAGAGGATATGGTTTCTGTACATGTTATCCCCACTAGATTTTGTTAAGTTGAGTGCAGTATTATTTTCAGAGTTTTTGAGCCAGGGAGAGGGGAGCTAATGGAACCTTACAAGATCTATTATATATATTTTGTGAATACAGGGTGATCGTAAAGTGTTTCAACAGAGAAGAGGGTTGGTAGTACATATCAAGACGAACAATACATATTTGCAATGGAACCTAAGGCCGTTTTCCACTCATAGTGCCAGGAAGAGTAAAGTTACATATCCACGTTGAACCTTCATTGAAAAAAAGAGACTTAACTAATTTAGGAATTTCACATTTCTATTCGCATCAGACAAAGACTCAAGATAGCTGCTCAAACAGCTGTTCGAAGCTACCCACTTGCACAGCCGACACCCTGGCGAATGAAAAACTATCGCACCCTCCGCAGGTTCCGATACTTCCTAAATGCAACATATCCCAAGCAGTGGATTGAACAAGGTGGACCTACCTGTGGCTTGGCCTCCAAGCTCTCCGGACAATCCCATAGTTAGACATGTTAGACATGTTAGCCATAGTTAGACATAGTTAGCCATAGTTAGCCATAGTTAGCCATAGTTAGACATAGTTAGACATGTTAGCAGTACCATCCTAATCGTCCTTACTACCTGAATGCGTAAAGTTATCTGTTTGGATAGCCGGAAAATAGCTGGCCAATGTTGACCGGAATTTATTGGGGTGGCAACCACGTTTACCATAGTACCATCCTTTCCCTAACCAATCACATCTTTGATTGGCCTTGAGATTTGTCATGCTGATACTTTGCAAAAACATGAAGACGGTTTTGGTCGGCGTCGAGGATGGAACATTAAACTACCACGTGCGACCCTC
The DNA here is from genome assembly GCA_951213105.1 of Amaurobius ferox. Lineage (NCBI taxonomy): Eukaryota > Metazoa > Arthropoda > Arachnida > Araneae > Amaurobiidae > Amaurobius > Amaurobius ferox. Next base: position 56,449,464 of record OX578145.1, on the reverse strand, counting down.
CCGCCAGTGCCACTGCGCTATTCAGACCCATGTCAGTCATATCACTTATCGTAAAACGCAGTTGTAAAATCAGTTGTAAACGCAGTTGTAATCGCAGTTGTAAACGCAGTTGTAATCTTAATGTTAACAAATGGATTTAAAACATATCAAAAGTCAAATTTAATATTAGGAAAGTAAGAAATATGTACGGCATTTTATAAGAAAATGAAAGTAGTTGTTGCTCCTGCACATTTGAAGTTTAATAGTAATTTTTTTTATTAACATATAAATTTGAAAATTGTTAATAAATGTTGTTTCAAGTTTTTAATTTGTTACATATTTAGAGTATGTTTAATTATTGTTCTGAAAATTTTATATATAAAACTTTTAGGACATATATTATTTTATAATACATTTTCACAATATTATTGTTATTGTATAATTTTGTTATATAATTATCAGATTTACGTGCAATTGATAATCTGAATGACCTCTTTCTTCTATTTTTACCTTAGGATAGAATTTTGCTGCTGTTTTTATCGTCAGCTTACTGTGTGGCCTTTGATGTCCCAGTTTGAAATTGGAACTCAATATACTACAGTCCACTGAATCCATGCTACTCGTACTAGAATCAGCTACAAACCTCCGATATCATTGCACTAACAGGGTTGATTTGTTCTGACGCCCGGATACGATTTCCGCCTCTGCCAAAACTGCCGCCGTGATCACGCGGAGTACGATCACGTTATACATGTGTGTCCGTAAGTCCTTACGAGAGGTTGGTGGTAGGGTAAGCATGGCACCCCCTGTGGATGCCTCCCCCATTGTGTTCTAGTCTAAATTGGGTGGCATTTCCCGACCGTCTAAACAGATACCTTATACCTTTCTGGTAGATCGGACGGTCTGGGTCAAGGAAGAAGAAGATTTGTTCGGACGTCATTGCAAAGAACTTTTTGTCTCAACCGGGAATCGAGAAACGGATTTTATTACTGGCTAACCGACGTTCTACCGTCGATATACTGCACTCAAAATTGACAGTTCTTATCATCAAGGGGGCTTTCCAACCTGATCCACCTCTTTTACAGTAATAAACTATAACATTAGGGAGCCCATATTTTGTGATATATTCTCGACAATATCACCAACTCTGATTTTATTTTTACATGTCTTTCTCATAAAATGCCTATTAACTACTTTAAAAAATTATCAGGATCAACCAAACCGTTTTTTTTTTGAAAAAGTGCATCAAGCATTTTCAAATAAGCAACATATATAAAAGTGCTGCGCTGCAATCAACCCAGAGGACAGCAATTTCGCGAATATGTTAAAATTCTTCGCTAGTGCTAAAAAGACCACAAACTCAAAGTCAAAAAGTCGAGATGTGCATTAGCATAACATATAATAATCCAAGAAGAATGTATTACAAGACTGAAGTGGGCGCGAATTCAGAGCCAACCAATCAGAATACAGCAATATACAGGATAGATTCAGAGACTCTCCAACTAGAAAAATGGACGAAAACCTATATACCCAATAGGACTCCATGCAGATAAATCTCAAATCAATGTCATGAAACACCACATATAAGTTATAACAAAACAGAATAAGCATAAAAAAATGAAACAATCCTCAAGAAGATGAAACACGTTCAGGTTGTCGCAAGAAGATGAAGAGGACATGCAAAAACAACAGTAACGTCTCAAAATTATAAGAAAATGTAATAAAAAGAACTAGACCTGCAGGGCATCACCACCAAAGTATAGAGTCATGAAGTCATAAACTAAAGCACAAAAATTCTTCCTGACGCTGTTATAGTCGTTGTATGTTAGTGTTTGCAATTAGTTATTTGCATTATGTTTTTCAAATATGTTGTTTATTTGTTTATCCCATATATGTTTTTACTTGATACCATTCTTATTAAGATGTTGAATATAACAAGAATACTACGTAATAAACATAATTACAAACTCTAGCTTTCTACATACTACACCAGAGTGCACAGCATTTTAATATTCATAAGCACTCACAGATTTCATCGAGTGCTCGTCTGAAAGTACATACGTGGATACATGCTTGTGTGCGTAGATATATATCTGTAAATTCATTCGGGTAATTTAAATTTGATTATAAACAAATATAAACCGGAAAAATATAAGTTACTATTCATTAACTTCAATCCAAGTATAGAATATAAATTGAGCTAACTGGGAAATCCTCATAATGAAGCAAACGTCACCACTAAATCCTAAATCTGGTCTGCTATTATTAAAGTTCAGCAACAACGAATTGTCGTTAACTATTATAACATGGAAATATATGCACCGCAAAATTTAATCATTAGCATTTTTTGTCTGATTTCTGCAGCTAAATAGCAGTGGTAGCTCATGGTTCTGAAACCATGTCAAGTGCCTTAGGTAAAACAGATAAATAATATTTTTGTACTTCCTTTTATTTCATTTCTGTGTTTATTTTCCAGTGTTATTATTTTATTTTATAAATAGCCGCCTTTGGCGACCAGCCTGTTCGCTACCCTTGAAAATTCTGACCGTGGCAAACTCGTTGGCGCGACCTACCAGAAAGGTGTAAGGTAACTGCTTGGAAGGCCAGGAAGTGCCACACAATTTAGACCGGAACCCAATGGGGGAGGCATCCAAAGAGACCGTACCCTCCTTCCCCTACCACAAACCTCTCGGAAGGACTTGCAGTCCCACACGTTTAACGTGATCGTACTCCGCGTGAACACGGCTGCAGTTTTGGCAATGGCGGGAATCGAACCCGGGCCTACCGAGTGAAATTCCCGCGCGCTAACCACTGGGCTACCGTGCCATCCGCGACAATCTCCATAACTTTATTTTTATTCGGCAATTTTGGGAATCGAACCCGGGCCTACCAAGTGCAAATCCCGCGCACTAACCACTGGGGTACTTCACCCTCCGCGATATTCTTCATAACTTATTTTTTATTTACCCAATTTAGACCGGAACCAAGTGGGAGAAGCATCCACAGGGACCGTACCCTTCTTCCCCTACCAGCAACCTCTCGGAAGGACTTACAGACCCACATGTTTAACGTGCTCGTACTCCGCGTAAACACGGCGGCAATTTTGGGAATCGAACCCGGGCCTGGTAACTGGTTGGACGGCCAGGATGTGCCACGCAATTTAGACCGGAACCCAGTGGGGGAGGCATCCACAGGGAACGTACTCTCCTTCCCCTACCACCAACCTCTCGGAAAAACATACGGACCCATATGTTTAACGTGATCGTACTCCATGTCAGTGGCGGAAATCGAACCCGGGCCTACCGCGTGCAATTCCCGCGCGCTAACCACTGGGCTACTTCGCCCTCCGCGACAATCTCCATAACTTTCTTTTTATTCACCCAATTTAGCCCGTACCCTCCTTCCCCTACCACCAACCTCTCGGAAGGACTCACGAACCCACATGTTTAACGTGGTCGTACTCTGCGTGAACGTGGCGTAAGTTTTGGCAGTGGCGGGAATCGAACCCGGGCCTACTGAGTGCAATTCCCGCGCGCTAACCACTGGGCTGCCGCGCCCTCCGCGACAATCTCCATAACTTTCTACATATTCACCCAATTTAGACGGGAACCCAGTGGGGGAGGCATCCACAGGGGCCGTATCCTCCTTCCCCTACCACCAACCTCTCGGAAGGACTTACGGACCCACATATTTAACGTGATCGTATTCCACGTAAACACGGCGGCAGTTTTGGCAGTGGCGGGAATCGAACCCGGGCCTACCGCTAACTTCCCGCGCGCTAATTTGCAATTTAAAATGACCATATGCTTAATTCCATCATCCTCATTCCATTGTTTCATTGCTCTATCATTTAAAATATCCATAAAATTAAAATATCCATTTAAAATATCCAAAAGTTAAAATATACATTTAAAAAATCCAGATCGTCCCATCATTTAAAATATAAATATAATAATTTATATAGAGCAAAGGCGCTCTATTCAGAACCGTGACGTCACCTCCACCTTGACGTCCCCACCCACCACCTTCCCTGCTTCAGCGGGGGAGAAACGAACGGAACGCCGAGAAATTTAAAATCATGGCGTCTTTAAAATTGCCATCCTGAAGGCAATTTTCATTATTTCTGGACCACATTAGACTTGTAAGAATGCCAGATATTTCAGCTTTCTAAAAATGTAAATTATTAGTCGAAATTATGAGTACTTTTCACGATGCGAGAATTTAAAAACAAAAAATTGATTTTTTGAGCCAAAAGTGAGTTTTGTTTTAAAATCTTTAAAAAATATTAGAAATCGAAATTCAGATTTGAAATTGATATATTTTTACTCGAAATTCTCTGCTCTTTCCGATGGTGTCATTTCTTTTTTTTTTACGATGTCTGGATCGTGGAGAAAAAAGGGCAAAAAGGGCAAAAAACGGTCGAAATCGCATAAAACATTAAATAAATAAAAAAATAATTAAAATTTTAAAAATCGGTTTTCACGTGTCCCCTTCCCTCCCCCCCCAGGTCTCCGATTGCCAAATTTCGTAGCTCTCCGACGCGCGGTCGCGAAACGTATAGTGTATAAGACAGACACACAGACAGACAGACAGACACACAGACATTGCCTTTTATTATATAGAAAGATTTTTATTATTTTCAATTAACCTCGCAATATTATATACTGGAAATAATTGGTTTTATTTTTCATCAATAGTATTTAATTTTTAATGTATATTATTTTCAAAGCGTAGCATGTGTTTCTATTAATTAAAATTGGCGATACATTTAACAGAGGGATCCTTCAAATATTGTTTTTCTTAAGCCACTAAAATTCTCCATTCTGTATTACCTACATCTTAAAAAATATTTTTTCTATCATTATATTTCCATCAAGAAAATGCCGTCTATATATTGTACAAAATAGTATTAACAAAATACATAGTTTTATCTCGCAGTACAACACATAACAGTATGAATTACAAGCAACAAAACAAATATTTTATAATCTCGATTTTTCAAGGGTAATAAAAAACGCCAAATAGCTCATTGTCAATCATTGCAATGAAAGAAATTGCTAGAAAATATACTGCTTCATTGACACCTTTATCACACACCTGAAAATGAAAGCTGGTAAAGCATTTGGCAGAGAAATATCCTGCCTTTTAAAATACATTAGCTGGTAGTATGCGTGACGTCACGGTTGTCATGGCATCAGCGTATGCTCATGAAAAGTTGGCAAAATTTTCTCCCAGCAATTATTTTACTGATAGTTAGTTTACTTCTCTTACTGACATTAGAAGGGTTTGAAATGCTAAAATTGTAATTTTTGCATTGTACATCGTATTTTTATAAATATATCATAAAAAGTGGGATACGGTGTATTGCAGAAATAAATATCATTTCCTACCTTTTTGATAGGCGAAGTGGCTCTTCACAAATTGCACTGTTAAACAGACAGACACTGTTACCTAGCACATTCTTCCTGTGCTGCCCGGACAATGATTATTGGCTTCAGCGGAGTTCTGAAAAAACCGGTGACATCGGTAAATAAAACTCTGAAATCGGTCTGTTGTTAGTGCAGAAAGATTGTCGGCTACAAAATAAAACTGCTTATTTAATATAAGCTTTTAATATAAGATTTAATATAAGCTTTTAATATAAGATTTATTATAAGCTTTAAGTATATTTTCAAGTATTCCCTTATTTATTTAAAAATTATTAATTTTGATTAAGTTTAAATAGCTCAACTTGTGATTAATTTGACACATTTTTACAATATAATTAGATTTTTTTTCTGACTTAAATGCATTTTAACAAAAATAAGGGAAATGCTTAATTGCTTGTTGCATGCATAAAAAATGCTATAGAGAAAAATACAAAAAAAATATAAATTTATTTAATTAGAAGTACATACCATTACGGCGTATCCTTTGCAATCGTAGGTGTATGCTCAGGATACAAGAATGATTCCAAATTTCTTGATAACTAACACGTTTATTCACAAGCACGACACATACAGGAACAACATACAGCAAATTGTTCTTTAATTATATCACAAGATCAGGTCAGGTACAGTAAAACAGAAATTAAATGTTCAACTAATTTTACAAAACAGCAATTAAATGATCCACTAATTTCACAAAACAACAGCTACTATTCTCAAAACATTGAGGTATCTAATTTCATAAAATAACTGCTAAGTTGTTCAAAACATTGACTTATTTCACAATGCAATGTTTCTCGTGTCATGTCAACTGCTCTCCAACTGAGTGATGGCTCTTTTGTAACCTCTTTGTAGAAACTTCCATACCTAGTAGAATATTCGTTATATCGAGAAGGTTCACGAACATTCGAAATTTCGCCAAATTCGGGATAAATTGTGAAATCTGGCACCCTCGTCGAACTTCAGCATATGGCGACCCTAAATTTATGTCCTATGAATAGCTGCGTATAAAAGAGTTTTACAATTAGGCTGCATTATAGGAAATTAGAATAGTTTAATAAATATCTTAAGGACGCAATTGGGAATAGACGGGATATGTATCAACTGTGTATAAGGCCGCGTCCACATTTGTCCACTCCCATTCTTAGTTTTTGGAGTTTTCTTGGGGCATTGAAATAGTATATTTTCACAATAAATATAAAAAGAGAGTAAATCTTAAAGTAGAGGGCTTCATTCCAAATCACCATTTCCACAGGTGCTAAAATGGCCAAGGAAATATCCGGGAATTGAAATAAGTTTTTGCTGTGGATTTCCATTAGCACTAGTTTTTCCAGTTCAAATCTAAATACCATTTTTATTTTATATTGAGATTTCACAGTAAATGTTTTCAACTGCAGCCTTTCGAACAATCCATAGTAAAACCCAAAATGGATAACATTATTTTACCTTCTCACAAAGTATGAGAAAGAATAAAAAAAATATTTTTTGAGTGCCATCTATATACTTCGGTAATATTTTCAAAGTATATTTTATATGAAAAATGATTTATTTTATTTAATCTCATAAGTGTTGTAATTAATGTTATCCATCTAGAAAGCTTCTTTGAATAAAGAAGCAGATTTATGAAATAGATAGGAGAAATCCAATGAGACCATCACTTGCAGATCAAGTATAATGAATAACTTAATCCTTAAACACTAGACTCCACTGTGTTTGGATGAAAAATGTCGCTTGATTTATTCGATTTTTTTATCAGTGCCCGTGGAGCGATTCTACAGCAGTCGGTGTAAGAAAATGTAAAATGTATTCAAACACTTATAGAAAGTGTAATCAATATTGTACCGTTTAAAATATGTATCTATGCATTTCTGTCATGGATTCAGAAGAAGTGAGCTATGGATGGATATCATAATGTTAAGAAAACGCGGCATAATAACATATTATTTCGTGCAGGGGAGGTAATATTCCCCATTGAGATATATTGCATTCAAAGTTTCTACTTTATCTTCAACTTTTTACCTTTTCGAAAGCCAATGGTATCTTAATGAAACGGTATTTGAATTTTAGTAGATATGGTTTCATTTAAATTCAAAATTAGAATCGAAATAACAATGTTACACAGCTCCGACACAAGTCATCATTGTCGTCCACTCACTATTTTTCGTCCTCTTCGGCGGCTGAAATATTTCCTTATTATTATTTCTTTGTTCACATTTAGATATTTTTACAATAGAATTTAAGTTTTGCTAACTTATACATTTTAGCAAAAAGAATGGAATTATTTAATTGTGTGTTGTAGGCATAAAACTGTAATAGTGAAAAAAAGTTTTATATAATCATAATCATAAGTACATACTGGAACGATGTATCTATACTCTGCAATTGTGGGTGTACGCTCAAGATACAATAATGAGTCCAAATTTCGGGATTACTAACAAGTTTCTTCACAAGCACAACGTAAACAAGAACAATATAGTTCTGTAACTATCTCACAAGATCACTAAACAATTTTCAGGTAAAACAGCAATAAAATGTTCCACTAATATCCCAAAAAACAGTCGATAATGTTCTCAAAACATTCACATATCTCATTTTCCAAAATAGCCGAAACTATTTCCGAAACATTGACTTATCTCACAATTCAATACAGTTCGTGTCACGTTATTTACTCTCCAAGGGAGTGATGACTCTTTTTGTAAATTCTCTATAGAAACGTCCAGAAAGGACTCGTACTTCTTGGAATATTTATTGCTGGAGAAGGTTCCTGAACGTTCGTAAAATCGCCAAATCTGGCACCCCCTTCGACTTGTTTTATTGTTTTCGAAAGGGACTTCAGTGAGGACATTTTAAAAGTTCATAACAATATATAAAAGAAAAAATAGAAGACTAAGGCCACTTGCAGCTTTCAATAATGTTATTGATAAATTTATAAACCCTTTGTTATATATCCCTTCTAATTATTGCAAAATAGGCGTTGTATTTTACTTTTATATAGGTGCCCAGGCAATGGTTACGGAGGCCATGCTTTCTATAAAAAAGTAAATAAATTGAAAATCCTGACAATTATGGTAAATTATAGAAATTAGCATGGTTTAGAAAATATTTTTAAAACGAAATTGGGAATAGACCGGATATGTATCAATTGCGTATATGGCCACGCCCACATTTGTTCAGTTTGACAGATGTGGGCGTGACCAATTAGAAACCTTTTTTCGGTTCCTAAACGGGCTACAAACCGGAGTTTTCTTGGTCACTGAAGTAGTATTTTCTTTTACAATATATATAAAACGAGGGTGAATTTTAAAGTAGATGGTTTCATTCCAAGTCATTATTTTCACCAGTGGCTGCTCGTCAGGTGAAACTCTGCTTTACTTAAAGTTATCGATTAAATATTTTTTTTATTATTTTGAATTATTTTAATTTTTTTTTAGCCAAACTTAAAATTTCGAAAATTGAAATTCAAAAATTGAAATTCTAACTTTTCCTTTGAGCTTAGCCAAAATTATATTTTTATTATTTAACTCCTTTATTATAATTAGAGTTACTTATATTTGCATTTAGCAGCCACTTAATGTTAACATCGAAACATCTAACTGTCGTGCACACGCATTCTTTAAGTTTAGCAACACTTCGAGAATAATGAAGCAGTATTCCGGCCAACTGTATTCTGCAGCACATCTAACACTTTTGCTATCGAATGGTTGCCGTGACGCCGACGTCTTGTCGATGTGGTAAGTGAAGCAGGTTTTTACATTGCTTCACTAGACTTACTTTGCTTCACTGCTTACAACTAAATACAAGGATAGAATTAGATAGATATTTTTATATATTTACAAGTTATACGTAACATGCATGATGAAAATTAAAGAACCTTGTTGAAATCCGTGATAAAAAATCGCGATTCCCTTTTAACTATATTTTAAATGCATTTCTATTTTTGTTTTGATTTAACTTTCAAATATATGGAGAAAACTTATATCAAAAACTGACAACGAGTACATTTAATAATTATATTTAAAACTAGCAGCATACCCGTTCTTCGTACGGAGTATATAATATAAAGAAACTTGAAATTCATAATCATGCCCAAATTCTTATAGTATACTAAATGACATGTTTAAACAAAATATTCTGTTAAAATATTTAATATAATGCTCCTAAAAAGAAGTTTAAGAATCTCTGTTCTCGCTATATAAAATTATCTTCATGGACATATCTGAAGAATAAAACATCTTGGACCCCTTATGTAAGCAAATATAAAAAAAAATATGGAATTGAATCAATATATGCAAAATAAAAGCGTTAAAATTGTATGGGACCCGTACTAATTATATACGCGAATATTAGAAAATATAACCTGTATTAGTAGATTACATGTATAAATTGAAAATACCAATAAACCCGTAATCTTTAAATCTGAAGACAGTCATTTATTCCAATATATGTCAAAATTAAAGTGCTAAAATTATATGGGAAGATATACACGTACTACTTATAATGTCCGATTATTAGTAGAAGATTACCCGTTTTGCAATATGAGTCTCAAATGTTTTTTGGTAAAATACAACAGACGACGTAATAAATTGAATATATAATTAATCCCCGTAATCTTCATACCAGAAGACTGTACTTGATTCCAATATATATGCCAATATATGTCAAAATATATGCCAATATACCTGTACTACTTATATTCTCGTAGGTTAGAAGATATACCCGTGCATTCCTAGAAGATTACTCATACAACGTACAATATACATGTGTCAGCAATTTTTGCCGCAATAAAACAATGGCGTAATAACTTAAAAATATCAATAATCACTGAATCAATAATTCCGGAAAATATCATTAATAATAATGTTTAAACCTGAAGAGTATAATTGATATTATCCAGTCCAAAATGAAATGGCAATGAAATTTATTTTATATACATATCTTTATTATTCAAATCGGAAAGGATTTAATAAAAATCGTCTGCCGCATAAACGCATTGGATTTAAATCCGTTGCTAAGCGACATGATATCATTTGCTTCAAATAAATTGGTAGAAAAAATATCGTCTAAATAGTTATATTTCTATGGAACATTTGGCGACAGTTTCGTCAAATTAGCGACATTTTAAAAAATCGCCAAATTTATCGCCAAGTGGGACTGTAGAACTGACAGTTCCACTTTGCGACAAATTGACGAAATATCATCACAATACTATCCCCTAACAAAGAACAATTAATATCATTTATGTAGCGCAATTTTATCAATTTCAAGATATTTTTATAGATTTGAAAACATTTTTATCAATTTGGTGACATTTTAAAAATTCGCTAAATGTATTACTAAGTAGGATGGTTGGCCTGACAGATAAATGCTAACCAAACATCATTTCAGTACTCTCTTCTAACAAAACAAAAAAAAATTTCATTGATATGTAGAAGACCCAAGCCACACGACCAACCAGAAGGTTTATGGCAGCTGTTTGTGTGTCGTTTATATCAATTTGGCGACATTTCCGTCAATTTGGCAAAGTTTAAGAAAAGTTGTCAAATTAGCGATATCCCTCCAAATTCGTAGCTTTGAATTTGCAGATCTGAATGAAACATTCTTATCCCGTTTCAATATACTAAATGAAAACACTACAATTGTATTAGAAGATATACCAGCTCTACTCTTTTTCTGTTTCAACAATCGGCTATATGAATTTATTGGCTAAACACAATATATGAGTTTAGTAGCTAAATACGATATAAGCTTGAAAACTCTTTGCCAAAATAAATGAAATTGATGTACGCAGTCAGCAATTAATATAATTAAAAGAAAAATCAAACCGTCCATTCATAAGATATACTTTTATATCCATTTATCCATTTATTTATTATTTAAATCGAAAAAAAATAATAAAAACATTAACAAACACATTTAATTTAATTGCGATGCCGAGCAACATGATATATCCTCCTAAAATGTTAAAATTTATTAACCACTAACAGCACACCCGTTATTCGTACGGAGTGTATAATTTAAAGAAACTTATAGTTCGCAATCATGTGCAAATTCTGTTAAAATATTAAATTTATTGCTCTTAAAGAGAAATTTAAGAATATATGTTCTCATTATGCAAAATTATCTTCACGATCAGATCTGAAGAATAAAACATCCTGCCCCCTTTTGTAAGCAAATTCACAGAAGAAAAAATAGGAATTGAATGAATATATGCAACCCCGTACTAATTATATTGTCGCAGATCAGAAAATATGCCAATGTGTTAGTAGAAGATTACCCGTATTACAATATGCGTCTCAAAAATTTTTCCCAAAATAAAAGAGATGACGTAATAAATTGAAAACATCAATAATATCCGTACTCTTTATACCAGAAGGTCGTAATTGATTCCAATATATGCCAATATATATCAAAACATATGTCAATATACCTGTACTACTTATATTCTCGTAGATTAAAAGATATACACGTGTATTTGTAGAAGATTCGTACAACATACAATATATGAGTTTAAACAATTTTTGTCATAATAAAATAATTGCATAATAACATGAAAATATCAATAATCCTTGAATCAATAATCCCCGAAAATATAAATAATAATAATTTTTAAACCTGAAGACCGTAATTGATATTATCCAGTCAAAAATGCTATAAGAAAAATCAAATCGTTCTTTTCTAAAATATATTTTTATATCTATTTATTTATTATTCAAATCGAAAAAATAATTATTAAAATTAACAGACAGATTTAATTTAATTGCGTTTCTGAGTAACATGATATAAGATAGAATCTTATAACATGTTAAATATGTCATGTCTTATAACATAAACTGCGAATTTAAATAACGATTTTGATTTCTCTATACTTCTCATTGTTCCGCAAAAGCTTGTTTTAAATAAACCATGAACCATGGAGATAGATTTCCCCTTTAAATCATGTTTCAAACAATTCATTTTTTCAGAAAGTGACTAATTAACGCAAAAAATCTCCCATCAAACTCAGAGATTAAATTTTAATTCACTTTCAAACGATTTTCAAGCTTTTCGTTTGGATAAACCACGGAGTTAGGGAGTAGAACTCCTAGGAAAAAGTTCCGTTTTTCATTAATATCTCGACAACCCCAGGTCTTAGAAACTCGAAACTTGGACAAAATTTATGGGGGGATATTTCAAGGCTATTCACCAAATTTCATTAAATTCGGTTCAGCCGTTTTTCCGTGATGATGAGACAAACGAAAATTTCGTTTTTTACTAATATCTCGAGAACCACTGGTCGTAGAAACTCAAAACACAGATATAATTTTAAGTGGGGCTATTTCTGGGCTACCCACAAAATTTCATCAAATTCGGTTCAGCCGTTCTCCCGTGATGGTGTGACAAACAGACAGACAGACAGACAGACAGACAGACAGACAGACAGACAGATTTTCATTTTTATTTATATAGATATGTATTGATATTCTCGTGGAAATAAATATGCGGTCTATTTGAATAAAGTAATATTTGTGTAATTATTTCGAGTGTTATTTTTTAATATATAATAAAATGACACTTATTTTAATATTAATTAATAAAATTTGAAAACATAAATTGAAAATTTCGCGTATTTGCTGGTAGGTGACTTGAGTAAATGTTTGTGCTTCTCATTGTATAATTAATAATTTTCAAATTATTGCTCACTGGTTGATATAAATTTGGCAGTTCATCTAACTTTATATATGTATATATATATGTATATATATATATATATACATATATATATATATGTATATATATATATATATATATATATACATATATATATACATATATATATATATATATATGTATATATATATATATATATATATATACATACAAATATATATATATACATACATATGTATATATATATATATATGTATGTATATATATATATATATATATATATATATATATATATATATATATATATACATATGTATGTATATACATACATATGTATATATATATATATATGTATGTATATATATATATATATATATATATATATATATATAGATATATATATATACATATATATATATATACATATATATATATATATGTATATATATATATGTATATATATATATATATATATATATATATAAAGTATTTGATAAATGTTGGATAGTTGGTGCTTACGTTATGTAGAATGTATAGATTGCAGCGTGCCAATGGAAACTTCCATTGTGTGTTGCACTTTTTGGGGGCCACATCCAGCGAATTTCTGACTTTACCCAGTAAATCCAAAAAATAGACTACACTAAATCGAAGTCAAAGGAAAAGAAACCAGCACTGCTCCTTCCATGTCCCAGATTAGAACTTTCAGCAGTAAAACTTTCAAGAAAAGCATGTACTTTATGAATACCTTCAATGGTATGCAGCAAGACACCCCGCCAACCCACCCCACCCCTCAGAAGCATTCATCTCGGAAAATGTTTAATTATTGTTACGAATATCTTAAATTCTTCATGGCATTTTGCTTACACGGAGAAAGCAATTTTACAGGCACCATTGCTGTTATGTGTGGGAAAGGGTTGCCCAAAATTGGTGACCATTCCGTAGCACTGCCTTCAGATTTGGCAAAATATCGCAAACTTGACGACTTTTGGGGGACTTTTCGAAGATATTCGAATTTTCTCACCTCTAGAACTTTCCATTTTAAGCGCACTTTCTAGAGATGTACATTGAGAGTATATAAGGAATTCATCGTTCAGTTGGACAGAGTTGACGCAATCCGAATCAGATTGAGTTGTGAGATATATAAGTGTTTTGAGATCAGTTTTCTGTATTTTGTGATTTAGTTAAGTATGTAATTGCTGTTTTATTGCAGCTGTATCCTGTAAGATAACTATAGTGTTTTAAGGCGAATATTGCTCCTGTTCACTCATAATGGTGATTTTAAATAAACGTGTTTGTTATCCAGAAATTGGGACTCATTTTTGTATCCAGAGAACACACCCACGAGTACAAGAGCATATGTCGTAAAAATGTTACTTTTATTAGTTGCGGGTCCGCGTCACTGAATCTGATTCACCTATTCCTGAAGTCACGAACCGCCACTGATTTTTATTGGTGCAAAAATGATCAAGGAAATGTACGGAAATTGGAATAACTTTTGGGTGTGAATGTCGCATTAGTACTAGTTTTGCCAGTTCAAACCTAAATTTCATTTTTACATATAGATTAACAGTTCATAGTACATGTTTTCGACTGCAGCCATTCTAACAATCCTAAAACGCAAAACGGATAACATTTTATCTCCTCACAAAGTATGAAAAAGTCTAAAACTAAAATATTTTTGATTGCCATCCAAACACATCGGAAATATTTTAAAGGTATATTTTATATAAAACATGATTTTCTTTAATCATGATTAAAGAAACAGAATGGCATTCAGAAAGCTTCACTGAATAAGGGATGAAATATTTTAAATAGATAGAGCAAGTTCCATGACATCTAGAACACGTATAATGGATAGTGGAACAATTTAAATACCTGGGATCAGCTCTGATTGGGTGAAAAATGTCAATTGATTTCTTCGATTTCTTATTTGTCTGTTGTCGGGGAGCGATTTTACAGCAGTCGATAGATTATATGCAAAAAATGTATTTGAACACTTTTAAAAAGTGTAACCAATATTATACAGTTTAAAAAGAGTATCTATATATTGCTATCATGGATTTAAAACAAGAGAACTGTGTGAATATGAAAATGTAAAGAAAACGCGTCTATAGTAAGAGATGATTTTGGGATAGGAGACATCAAATTCCCCATTGAAATATGTTTTTTTTAAGGGTTGGAATTTCTGCTTTATCTTCTTCCAATTTTTAATTTTTCGAAAGCCAGAATCAGCTCAATGAAACCGTATATAAATTTTAGTAGGTATGACTTCATTTAAATTCAAAATTAACATCAACATAACGATGTTACACAGATACGGCACAAATCATCACTGACGTCCACTCACTACATTTCGTCTTCTTCGGCGGCTGAAATTTTCTCAGATTTTTATTTCTGCATTCACGTCTGCACAATATACCTAACAAACTTTGTCCAAATCTTTTACATAAACAATGATAACTATACCCCACTAAATAATATTTATTAATATAATGATCCCCTCACTGACCTAGCTTAACCTTGTTATTTTATTATTACATGTTCTACAAATTTGTTTCTATCATATAAAAATAGCATACTTTTAGAAAGTTTCTGGTAGTAGAACAACAATCATTTTTTGCCCCCTCTGTATTTTATTCTGGATACTAAACAGTACACCGCCTACGTTTCATTTTCTAGATAAATAAGGTAAATGAATATAAATTTTCAAACATTTATACGATTCAAATCGTTTAAGGATCAAGTAGTATCAATACATTTATATTTTTATGGAAATATAAGTAATTCAAGTGTTCATATTTTGCAGCGTAGATAAATAACAAGAATGTATTTATTGGACAATGTATTTCCGTAACTCTTCCAATTTACTGGAATGGATTTTGTATATCCAATACTTTGTGGGAATCGTATTTTCTCTGCAATAACTCCGCAGAGAATTGCAGAACAAATAAGCTTTATATTCGAATGCTGTGGTAACATTATTTTTTTCCAAAGAATGAACTTTTAAGTTTCGGAAAATGGTTTAAATTGAATAAAAAGTCTACAGAAAATAAATAAAATTTAATTCAAACTGAAAAACTTATTTATTTACATTTATAAAATTAAAAAATTAAAAACTCGTATGTGGCCACCATTTGCCTTCTGAATCGATAGTTTATATTTTTTTATTATTTTCGTTTAAATATTTTTTTGTCGGTTTAGGACAAAAATTACATATAGTTATATTTCTCATTTAAAATTGCAATAAATTTTCTGTATGCTATTAAATTGTAACTATTATAAACTACTCCAGTATGTAAAATATTCACCCAGAATTTCACAAATCCAAAGTATGAGACAAGTATATTCACGAAAACATTGCTCCATTAAAAAAAATCTGATGTGGGCAGCACATGATTTTTCTTATATAATGCAAAGAATTTACTACTTTTACAGTAAAAAAAAAAACTAGATTATTTTTATAGTAGATATTTTTATTCTTTCCAAAATATTGAATTTTCGTCAATGAGTCATCATTTTCATTGATTTAGGGTCATTTTTATCCATTTGGCGAGTTTCTCGTTAATTTAGCAACATTTAAAAAAGTCGCGACATTCCACTAAATTCGTCGCCAAAATCTCGCCAAGCGTTATGGACGGAGAAATAAATTATTCTTACAGCAGATAAATGACTATTGGCGTTCAAATACAAAAGTATTACTCAAAGTATCGTTTTTCATGAATGGAACGAGCTAGATCCACGAGAATGATGTCTTCAAATTTATCGCATGGTATTACATATGAAAAGTGAACAAGTTTCTCAATAGGAAATATTTGTTTTTATTTTTTATGACTTTTTGATAATTTTTTTGAAAAACATGCAATATCCCGTGGACGGTTCATGTTAACGTTCTAAAATTTATGTCAATCGTTTTCTAATGCAAAATTACATAAGAAATGTCTATTTGCGTAACTTTATAGGAAGTTTTGATTTTTTGGCGGTTTTTTCAAAATTTCACTCGAAAATTTAGGGGGGTTCTGAACATTCTATTGCGTATAAAAACAATAGGCATCCAGTGTTTGCGGATTGTAATTTTTGTACCAAATTTCGTCCGAATCGGCCCATTCGTTCGTCAGTTATCGTCTCCTCAGACTCACTGCCACCCCCTCCCACACACACAGACATCACTTCAAAAATGTTCGATTCATGCTCAGGGATGCTTGAAACGTGCTCTCCCGTCGAAAACTCGAATTCGATTTTTCGACTCCTTCACAATACTTTTCTTATTCATTATTGTATATAAGGGAAGTAAAAATTACGCAGCATTTACAAGAAACACAAAAGTAATCTCAAATCTTAAAGGGCTTTGCACCAAGTCCCCGCAGAACCGACGTTGCGCTTTCACGTCTAAGATACCCTAGTGAAAGGTCCTAAATCAGGATTAGGAACTTTCAACAAC
Source organism: Amaurobius ferox (assembly GCA_951213105.1). Taxonomy (NCBI): domain Eukaryota; kingdom Metazoa; phylum Arthropoda; class Arachnida; order Araneae; family Amaurobiidae; genus Amaurobius; species Amaurobius ferox. The sequence continues at coordinate 56,431,974 of OX578145.1, read as the reverse complement.
GTCTCTTAGATATGAAAGTATAGCTCAATTTTTGCGTGAAATTGGCATAAACGATTTTGAGATTTCACAGCTGTTTTGAAAAGAGGTTTCAGTTCCTTGGCAGGAGTTTTTACCATGTAGTAGTGTTTTTGTAATATTTCAATATTTTTGTAAAAGTATTTCTCTGCATGATTATTTAACAATGATATAGCAGGCATTACAAATTGCACTTGAGCACCAAGCACCGATTATTTATGTTTTTGTAGTTTTTGAAATTCTAAAATCAGATGCGGCTTCAAGTTTTAAAAGAAAGTATGTACCTCTCACCAGGACACACATATTATTCATTAAAATTTAATGGGCTTCACATACAAAATTACCTGGAAGACAATATTTTTTAATCTCTTTCAAATAAATCACTAAAATTAAAATAAAAAATTTGAAATTACATATACAATTAAATTTGATACACAATGATACGTATATACAGTTATATATTGAATTATATACACAATTTATGCATACAATATTAAGCAATACACAAATTAAATAATAAATACACAATAAGAAATTAAACACTAAATATACAATATAAAATTACATATACAATTACATACACAAAAATCTGATGTGGGCAGCACATGACTTTCCTTATATAATGCAATGAGTTTAATACTTTTACAGTTAAAAAAATGTTATTCTAATAGTTGATACTTATATTCTTTCCCAGATATTGAATTTTCGTCAATAAATCGTCATTTTCATTGATTAAGCGTCATTTTTATCCATTTCTGGAGTTTTTCGTTAATTTTGCAACATTTAAAAAAGTCGCCAAGTTGGCGACATTCTGCCAAATTCGTCTCCAAAATCTCGCCAAGCGTTATGGACGGAAACATAAGTTATTCTTACGGCAGATAAATGACGATTGGTGTTCTAATACAAAAGTATTACTCAAAGTATCTTTTCATGAATGGAACGAGCTAGATCCACGAGAATGATGTCACCATATTTATCGCATGGTATTACATATGAAAAGTGAACATGTTTCTCAATAGGAAATATCTTTTTTTATTTTATATGATTTTTTGATAATTTTTTTGAAAAATGTGTAATATCTCGAGAACGGTTCATGTTAGCGTTCTAAAATTTATGTCAATCGTTTTCTAATGAAAATTTACACAAGAAATGTCTATTCGCGTAGCTTCATTAGAGGTTTTTTACTTTTTTGACGATTTTTTCAAAATTTTACTCAAAAATTTAAAGGGTTTTTAACATTCGGTTGCTTATAAAAACAATAGGCTTCCAGTGTTTACGGATTGCAATTTTTGTACCAAATTTCGTTCGAATCGGTCCATTCGTTCGTCAGTTATCGTCTCCAAAGTCTCACTGACACACGCACACACATACTTTCCCACACACACTCACAAACACACAGACAGACACACAGACATCACTTTAAAAATGTTCGATTCTGGATCAGGGATGCTTGAAACGTGCTCTCCCGTCAAAAACTCGAATTCGAATTTTAGACTTCGTCACAATACTTTCCTTATACATTATTGTATATAAGGAAAGTAAAGATATTTTAGAATATATATGAATTCTAAATATTTTATTATGGATGAGCAAAGCAGTCTTCATTCACCTTTCCCAACGAAGCGAAATCATCATTTGCCTGACTTTTGTTATCCCTTTTACTCGAAAACTGCAAAAGGTAGTAGACACAATAGGTAGAAACTACAATAGGTAGATAAAATTTTGTATACGTAAAATTGTTCGCAGATATACAGAATCACAATTATTAAAACGAACTATAATGGGGCGAAACGTCCAATTTTAAACTGTGCGTATTCACTACTTTTGCTACAATTAACAAATAAACAACTTTTAAACAGCTAATTACTTGCATGCATTGTGATTTAAACGAACTTCTGTATTAAATACGTTTTTACGGTTTAAATATGTCACTTTGATTTAATTGTTTTTCTGTATTCTGATTTGCGTAATTTAATATTCAAAGTATAAAAACTTATATGCTCTTTTTATTGGGATTTCCAAATAGTGAAATTAATTTTTTATACTTCTAATTTAATAATTATTTGTTAAATCAAGTTTTAAATTGAAATCTTTTACTACTCACATGCATCATATACTCTCTTACATCCATTCAAAACTCGTACTTTGTTAGATGTAGGTGAAATATCCTAATAGTATTAGTTCCCGAGGTTCATAATACCGCTGTCACATTCAATAAAGTAACTTGTTATGAGAACACTTACCTACAACTACAGTAAGAAAGTATTTGTCAAACTGTTTAAGTAAAACCAATGATAATCTTAGATAAGCATCTGTTTTTCCACAACTAATAATAATTGGATTTCATTAAAAATATCCGTAAACTTACAATCATGTTTGGATTCAGAACTTTTAACTCTAAGGATGTATTCCCCCTACCTGCTGAACCTCCCGAACCATAGTAAGATAATACCCGAGATCTTTGCAGCCTGCTACGCTGGCTTAATACACACGTTGGAAATCCCGGCCACTCAAATAGCTGCTGGAAACCCTTGGGCCAGTCGAGTTACCTGGGTCTTCAACACGTTGGAAATCGGGTCCTTGTTCGTTAGCATTCATTAATCCCCGACCGTGCGCACGACTGCTTTGTGCCCTCTGCTCGGTAACGTCTTGCAGTCCCCGCTAGCCTTGCCTCAAGGGGCATAAATAAAAAACTTCTCTCAGTTTGTTTGCAGCTCTTGACGATACACTTGGAGAGTTTGATAAATAATCTAGCGATTTTTTGCCAACTTAGCGATATTTACCCACAGATTGATGAAAACATCGTCAAAATTCCAAAAATGGGGCCAAGTTATTGAAAATGAAGCCTAATTGACGAATTCGCTATAAAAACATTTTAATAAATGCACTATATTGTTTACTATCAGTATTTATAATTGCTAATTTAGAGTTGCGTAAAATATAAGTCAATTAGGTACGAAATAGTTTTACATGTTGTCATCCGGAAAAGCGTTAAATATACGATTCAACGTTACAAACACCATGTCGTGGATCTTTTCATCATTTTTTCACTGTGGAAACAGCAAATCCATTGCATTATATAAGGAAAGTCATGTGATGCTCACATCAGATTATTTAATATGAAGAGATATATTAAAGATTAGGAAAGTAGATGTATATATTAAATATTTGAAAATTCACGCGGCGTTACCCGGATGCCGTGGTGCAGCCGTGGGATGCCGTGGTGCAGCTTCCACGCAGCAGTTTATTTAATTATTTATATTTTGTTATAAGCGGGAGTATTGATAAAGAGCTTTTTGGCTTTCGATAATAAGCTTTTTCTATCGGTTTTATATTACCCAGGCTGTCCAGCTCACCCAAAGGGTGTTGAAGACCCAGACCACTTGATTGGTCCGAGGGCTTACAGCAGCTGTTTGAGTGGTACAAAAGGGTGTAGAACAGTTACAAGGGACGCCCGGCAAAACACAGACATAAGAATATAAACATACGTACATAGTCGATATAGATAGACATAAATAGACAATATGCATAGACATGCACAAACATGCATAGACAATATATATAGACATACAAAGACAATAATTACAGGCTGCAGGGGAAGTTTTATATCTTAAAATGATAGAATTAACACAAGGTAATTGAGGCGAACGAGAGTTTTCATAATTCAAAAAAAGTGCATTTAAAATTAACAAATAAAAGGAACTGCGTAAGCAATAAGACGAAGCAACATTGTTCACTCTAACATTCAAAGCACGAACAACTCATAAACAGATCAAGACACTATCCTTCCTATTCCCGCGAACTTGATCATCCAAAATTTGGGGGAATTTTAAGTTACTTAACAAAAATTACATAATATTTAAGGAATAGCAATATAACAGCAAACTTATAACACAATATATAGAATAATAATATTTTATTTTGCAATTTTAAGTAAAATTGACCGTAATTTAGCCAGCGAGAAGATCGCAATCCCTAGTTCTAGATGATGACTTTACATTTTCAAGTGCCTTAGATAATCATAATTTTTTGCTTTAGCCTAGTCAAATGAAATGTTTTGGTATAAACACAACCAAAGCTATAGTAATCAATGGCACCATACGCTAGGTAAGAACAATGTGGAGACCTTTTAATTTTAAATATGTTTAGATATGCCATAAATGGTCCATGTCCCGTAGATAAAAATATCAAATATGTATTCACAATCTGAAATTTAGGATCAACCATAGAACCTTAACTCCATTCGTGAGATATCGCACCGACAGTCTCAAGAACACACACACACAAACACACAGACATTACATAAAAAACGTTTGATTCGAGTTCAGGGATGCTGAAAACGTGCTCTTCAATTGAAAACTCGAATTCGAAATTTTGACCCCGTCACAATGTTTCCTCTATATATTATACAATGTATATAGGTAAATAAATATGGCTCACGTCGATAAAAGTGAGCCTCATGTGGGAGCACGATGTGGGAGCACGATACCTAAGACAGAAGAGTAGAATCCGAGAATCTGCACATGCACATTTTTAATGAGCATATTTTTATTTAATATTTTTATTTGAGCATATTTACATTTTTAATGAGCCAATGACTAAGATTCAAGACGTCACTCCAAAAATGTTCACCTGGATGGAAGCGAATAATCTAACCTTAAATTCTCGCTGCCCTTCACAACCACATTGAAAGAGAAAATCTTCACCACCAGCTGGGAGCACCGCAAACTATTGTTACTGTGTGACAACTGGTGACAATCTTTTAACAGCCTATGGAACTAAGCTACTCCCATGGATGGTGCCTATTTTATGGTTGGTGCTCATTTTTTTCTCATGGTACTGCTCATTTTTATGCTGTTATTGTTTAATGAAATGTGTTCTTTGTCTGCGCTCTCCAGAAGTACGACAAGGAACTAGAGATGCAAGTAATTAAATTGAAGCTAGAAATTTATCTGAGGGTTGTATAGAGGTCAACGACCGTGTAATGTTGGTAGTGTATGTAATTTTTAAATAATTATAGTGAAAGTGTGTTTAAATAAAATAAAAAATATTGTAGTCACTAAATTCATGTTTGGCTTATTAAATGTAACTGTGTGAGAAAGACTATTTAGGGTACTATACGACGCAGTGTTGATGAGACGAGGTACTATGGATAAATAATTTCATTTAAATTCACCTTATCACAGTATGTGTAGAGAAACTTTTCAACACTGTTCAAATCAAAACCTTTAAAATATATGCAGGATCAACATATTCAAATTTTTCAAACAATTCATGAGCTTATATTTTGCAACACAAACAAATAACGAGTGTGGATTTATTAGACAATATATTTTCGATATTCCCCATTTTGCCAGAATGGATTTTGTATATCCAATACTTTGAGGAATGATATTTTTCTGTGGAAGAACTCCGTGGAGAATTCAAGAACAAATAAGCTTTATATGCGTTGTTATGGAAACATTGTGTTTTGCAAAGAATGAATTTTTTGAATTTTGGCAAAATGGCTTACCTTAAATATATAGTGAAGCGAAAAAATAAAGATCGATTGAAAGTGAAATATGTATTTATTTTGCCTGGATACGATTTTTGGTAGAAGAATAAATGTATATATTTTAAGGAGAGTTACTGTGATATATAATACATTTTTTTTATTTTGTTTGCAGCTAATGTGTATAATTGGAAATATTGGTAATATTGTGGTATAGAAATGTTAAAGGACACCATTATGTGGTATTCTTCTTCTTTGATCCAGATCGTCCGACCTATTCTAAAGTGTAAGTTACTTGTTTGTACGGCCTGGACTGTTCCACCCAATTTAGACCAGAACCCAATGAGGGCGGCATCAACAGGGACCGTGCGTTGCATCCCCTACCACTAACCTCTAGGAAGGACTTACGGACACACATATTTAACGCGCTAACCACTCGCCTGCCCCATCCCATTATGTGGTATTAAATTTTAAGGCTGGTATTAAATTTTAGTAGCACCATTATGTAATGCAACACTAAAATTTTAAACTGCGATAAGTTAGAGATTTAAAAATTAAGTGGGTCTGATATATAAATAAATTTACACCCTCCGAACCTATTGTTAATATTATTGTCAACTTTATTGGTGCGTTGTGTAATTATCCTTCAATTTTACTACTGCATACACAATACTGCAAAAATACATTTTGCAATTACATGCACGTTTAATAAACACTCAATTTTAGCTCAAATTATTTATTATTAACGATTTACCACTAACATTTTCAGCGTCATATACATAACGGTGATAATTCTCGAAATTCATCGGTAAGGTCACTGTATTTGTTGCCAAGATTAAGCTGCCCGGAGCTTTAAATTATAACTGTCAAATTAGCACTGTTAAGTATTCATAACGTTATTCATAAGTATTTATGTAATGCTGATTATAGTTATTGAAAACTTTTATCTATGGATTCTGTTTGGAATTCAAAATTCAGATGGCGTACATTCAGACTCTTATATCACATTACGTAAAACTGGAAACAAGTTAAACGGCTTTGATTAATTAAAACGTAATATATTACGGTTAGAAACTTTTGGCTATTGAAATATGAAACATAGGTTTAAGTAAAGAATGTTTCAGCCATTTTATTTGGCGCATTAGAATATTGACTATCATATTAAAAATATATGTTTCACAATATATAACATATTAAAATATAATCAAATATATTGTTCTTAAAATTGCAATAGATGCTACACAAATATACACTCAAATCAGAACCATGCGCACTTTATATTAGATTCTTTTCTTACAATTAAACGCAGAAAGCCCCCATATGTCAAGCAAATTAAATTACAGAAACAAATTCCAATTTCATTACGAGTTAGTACGTACGTTCTAAATTAGCAAAATGTGATTAATTAATCAGTGTGTTCCCCCAGTTAAAGTTCGTAAATAACTTATCACAAAGTTTTCGAAAATTTTCTGCTTTTTCGTATAACTTCATTACATTATTTTAAGATGTCTAAAAGGAAAATCATCAAAATCCTTTTACTGTAGTAAATGGAAACACACACAAAAAAAAAACTCACGTTTTTGACAAATGCAATTAAATCACAGTGTTTCTCATATGCATACATGTGCCTAATGCAGACATTTGTTGATTTATAAAGATAAAACTATATTCTAATATATATTGGAGCGCAGATAAGTAACATATTATATGTCCAACTTCTTCTATCTTCTTGAGTAATAATTGAAGATGTGTGAGCAGTCTGTAGCCATAAATCTAAGCATTATGAAATAAGAGTATCATAAAATGTAATACATATATACTTGGGGACCCGAATATGGGCACTTCAGCATTGTTTTTATAATTTCAAATTCATTTTAAGCATTTTATTTCTCAATTCGATTTACAACGATTTGGGCCGATATTCACCCAAACGGATTCCTTTGCGACCTAAAATATTATCACAGAATTTTCATATTGACACTATTGGACAGATCGAAAAATTATCTTCGAAACAAACTGTGAATGGAATCCATAAGATTATCGTAAACCTAAAAGCAGCATATTCAAATCTTCTTCTTAATAAAGGAAGATTTGAAATGTTACTTGCAGAGTTATGTGAAGTGTTACGTGAAGATTTGAAGTTACTGTTAGTGTCTGTTTGTGTATCTGTCTGTACGCCTGTGTGTGCAGACTATAACGCAAAATTTAAGTGCCGTACGATAATGAAATTTGGCACAAATGCACTTCTAGACGAATACAGGTTCACCTCGGTGTTATTTTTTTATATTTCAATGTTTCGTGAATTTAAAACATTTCTATACGATATATTAAAAGTGACGCACCATCTAGAGGTCATTTTCTTTCAACATCTGCTTAACATGCCGTACACCCTCTAGAAAAAAATATGATGTGGGCAGCACATGACTTTCCTTATATAATGCAGTGAATTTACTACTTTTACAGTAAAAAATAGATTATTTTTATAGTAGTTATTTATATTCTTTTCAAGATATTGAATTTTCGTCAATGAGTCGTCCTTTTCCATGTCGTCATCATCAATGAGTCGTCATTGATTTAGCGTCATTTTTATCCATTTGGCGAGTTTTTCGCTAATTTAGAAACATTTAAAAATCTCTTAAGTTGGCGACATTCCACCAAATTCGTCGCCAAAATGTCGCCAAGCGTTATGGACGAAGACATAAGTTATTCTTACAGCAGATAAATGACTATTGGCGTTCAAATACAAAAGTATTACTCAAAGTATCTCTTTTCATGAATGGAACGAGCTATTTCCCCGAGAATGATGTCACCAAATTTATCGCATGTTACTACGTATGAAAAGTGAACATGTTTCTCAATAGGAAATATTTTTTTTTATTTTATATGACTTTCTGATAATTTTTTTTAGAAATGTGCAGTATCTCGAGAACGGTTCATGTTAGCCTTCTAATATTCATGTCAACCGTTTTCTAATGAAAAATTATATAATAAATGTCTATTTGCGTAACTTTATTAGGGGTTTTGATTTTTTGACGTTTTTTTCAAAATTTCACTCGAAAATTTAGATGGGTTCTGAACATTCGATTGCGTATAAAAACAATAGGCTTCCAGTGTTTATAGATTGTAATTAATTTTTGCGCCAAATTTCGATCGAATCGGTCCATTCGTTCGTCAGTTATCGTCTCCACAGACTCACTGACACACACATACTTTCACACACATACACACATACTTTCACACACACACACACATAGACATCACCTCAAAAATGTTTGATTCGTGATCAGGGATGCTTGAAACGTGCTCTTCCGTCGAAAACTCGAATTCGAGTTTTCGACCCCGTCACAATACTTTCCTTATACATTATGTATATAAGGAAAGTAAAAATTTAATTTAATACTTGGATTAATTATACATTTTTTATCCGTGACATGTATTTGATGTTTTAAATGAATCTGGCATGCTCTCGCGAGCAATCGAACCCCATTCAAGAAACCGCTCATTTTGTCGTAGTGGGGTGGTTATTTTGGGATGAATTCAGAAGGGCTGCAATAGAAATTCCTCGGAATAATATGTTTCATGAGCGGTGTATTAAACAAACGGTCACTTGTGATTCTCATATTTTTTACTTTTACGAAGAATGCCTGCGATTTGATTCCTGCAATTTTCAGATCGAAGGCATTTTAAATTGCGTTCAAATGTATTTTATCAGCAGCCGGGGCTTGTTTAAGTATTTATACGTAGAGGACGCTTATTTAGAACCCTGCAAAAACCGGGCAATTCGTTCTGGTACATAATAAAAGGAGATATCTGTTTATTTGTTTCTCAGTGTGTCTGTTGCGTAGCAAAAAATCTAAAGAAATAATCTAAAAAATACGATACACTGATCGTTAAAGGTCTTAGATGCTTGGGGGGGGGGGATTTTCTTTAAATTTATCGAATTCGTTTTAAATTATTTTACATTTAAGCGCAATGTTGAGCAAATTTCGTACAAATCGGCTCCCTTGCAATCGAAAACATAATCATGAAGTTTTTTTTGTCACTATTGGAACGATCTTTCCAACGAGCTTTGAACTGAATTCTTATCATTTTCATTGTTATGTAATTTTAAAAGAAACATCGATTTTAAGCTATTTCATTTTTACTTTTTTAACTCGAAGAATTGTAGATTCATCTAATTCCTTATCGCGTGATTGAAATCGCGGATAAACTTTGGATTTCAAGATTCAGATAGGCGGGGAAGTTCAGTGGGAATGGATGATCTGTATTAGAAATCATTTTGCAGCTTTACGAGGGACAGACGACTTGGATGCAACATGCCATTGAATATACACTTATTCCACTCTCATTTGCTTTTTTTCCGATTAACTGTGACGCACGCAGAACGGTTTTAACAGAACATTACTACAAAGGTAATACATATATACATTCTAAGACAACACAAGAAAGATCAATCATGCATAAAGCATTGATTATGAAACACTTTCCAACTCCAATGCAATTTTATTTAAACATCTCTAAAATGCGATGCATTCCTCGGTAATATTTTTAGAATTATCGTACTACTACAATAATTTATTATATTTGAAAACTTTATCGAAAACAAAGGAACTTTATTCAAATGATGTCATCGAAATATACACCCCCCTATATAAAAGCAGCATTTCATTCATAAAAAATTTTCCATTCCTTTCATGCATCCCAATACTATAATAATTTATTTTATTTAAAAACTTAAAACCATGGAGGTAAAAGTAATTTAACTCTATGCTTAAAATTTCATCGAAAAAAATCATCTGGTTCTCTGGGTAAAATCAATGAATGTTCATTCATATCAGCTATATTGCAGACTCCATGAGCTAAATAATTTTAGCGTTAAGAAATGTAGCAATTCTTATACAACTCATTCTACAACTTTTGGTATTTACATTCTCCATAAGTGAAAATTAGGCTTCGTTGTTGAAATAATCAAAGTTCGATGGACGTTTAAACTCAAATATATTGTAATTGCGTTGTTTCAGTATGCAGATATACAGAATTTAACCAAAACTAAAGTGGTTTTAGGACGGATACAATACTCAATATAAATTAAAAAGAACTTAAAAATTCACGATTTTGAGACAAGATGGATGCCATATATCATTTTGAAGTGGGTCATGTGATATTTTCATATCATGGTCACGTGATCGCTTCATATAAGAGGTGTAATTAATATTTTTTTATTTAAAAAACTACTGAATATATTTCTCTGAAATTTTTTTTATATATTTTATGGGATAATTTGAATATTTCCTAAAACATTCAAAGCAATTTGTGAATTTTAAATTTCTTAAAAAATGTTTGAAAAATTATGTCCCATAGGGTTCAATGTATTTCATTTATTCAACCTGGGTTCAATCCCAAACTAATTGGGTGATATTGTTCATTTATATTTTCATAGGTCCCACAGACCGTCTAAACAACGTACTAAAATTTCATTTTGATAAAGTCATTTTTACGGCATTCATCATGCTAACAGACAGACAGACAGACAGACAGAATTGAACAAATTCATAAACACTTTTCAACTATATTGTAAAACATTAAAAAATCGACGCACCAAGAAAGAATTTTCCAAATGAGACAAAATTTGGTGCGTGTAATATGGATGTTCAGAAAAATAAATGATTAGAATTTCAAAATAATTGGATGATTTATTGCACTGAAAGATTTACACAAAGTGAGCACGTGAATATGGCGTTGATCCACCTCTGGCCTTGATAAGAACTCATACCCGATGTGGCATTGATGCATAAAGTTGCCGGATGGTGTTCTGAGAGATGTCGCTCCAAATAGCCTCCGATTAAAAGGACTAATTCCTCTACATTCTGGGATGGTCGCTGGCGACGCCTCATCTGTGCTCAATAGGCGAGAGATCTGTCGATCCCGCTGGCCAAGGAAGTGTGTCGTAAACACTCAGACAATCAATAGAGACGCATTCCGTATGTGGTCTGGCAGCATCTTGCAGAAAAGTTAGCCCGGGGTGTCGCGAAAGGAATGGCAACACAACGTGTCGTAGAATGTCGGCAACGCACCGTTGTGCTGTGATGGTGCCACGGAGGACTATCAAAGGGGTCCGATTATCGAACGAAATGGCACCCCAGACCATAACTTCCTGTTGCCGGGCTGTGTGGAGTGGGACATTAAGAGAAGGAGCTGACGATGTTCTGGTTGTCTTTAGACACGTATGCGCTGGTCGTCGAGACTCAGTTCGAAACAGTACTCATCACTGAAGACATTTCGTTCCCAATCCGACCAATTCCACGTTGATCGGGCCCGGCACCATTGCAATCGCTGTTGAAGGTGCATATATTCAGTGGTAGGCGGCGTAATGGGAACCACTACTATAGATATCGCTCCAGTAATCTTCTATTAATGGTCTGGATGGTCATTTCCGTGTTTGCGACACGCTGGATGGTTGATAACTACGAATATCGTGCTGTCACAACTGCTCTGACAATTGCTCTATCTCCCCGTTCTGTCGTCGCTCTAGGCCACCTACAGCCCGCTTGCCGCTGAAATCTGCCATTCTAGACCCATTCCTGCCAACGTCGTCTAATTGCTGCATCGCTCCTACGCAAATGTCGAGCGATTCGTCCGTGTAACCATCTAGTCTCATGCAATCCGGCAACACGCCCTCTTTCAAACTCTTTCGTATGCTCGTAATGACCGCGAATTCGCCGGCGAGGCATTGTTACAATCAAGGTATGTAAACGCAATAAGGTATGTAAGGTATATAAATCCACTGCACGTTTTGTTCCTGAAAGCGAGGTTCGCTCCTTATATACACCACCATAGTGCTCAGTTTCAATGCGCTGTAGTTTCGACTATTCATTTATTAACTGTGAATTTTTTATCATTAGCATATTCGGTCGACAGGTACAATTTCAGTACAATCAGGTTATTTTGCGGGATGCGTTGAATTTTTTGTCTTAGAGTGTATATATATATATATATATATATATATATATATATATATATATATATATATATATATATATATGTATACTATTATAAGTTAGGTTGTAGGATATTTCTTTCTTTTTTCTACATCGTTTTCATCTTTGACTCTGAGTCCATTCGGGTGCTTTTGTTTTCGCACATTTAGGAGACTGACCATGAAATTATGTTGGTGCCGTGAGCGTTACCCGGGCTGTAAAAGCCGCTTTAAACGGGAAAGGGGTGTCGCAATCCACCCCTACCATTTTATGTAATTCATATGGTCAATCCCGTGTTTTATCTGCTTTCATTTTTAATCCTTTATATATATATATATATATATATATATATATATATATATATATATATATATATATATATATATATATATATATATATATATATATATATATATATATATATATATATATATATATATATATATATATATATATATATATATATATATACATATATATAAAGATAGAAGAAATTTTGATTAAATATAAAATGAAATATACGCAATATTTCACTTTCCTTTGATTACGAACATGCTTAATGTACGTGATGCTCTTCCTCCTTGAGTCGAAGAACTCCCGGGATAATGCATATGTTCCTGTGATATATTACGCATTCATACTTGGGTAAATGATTATCTATTCGGGGCTAGCCGAGTGAATTCATTTACAGATGATTGCGAACTAATTTCATGCTCGATACTAGAACGTAACCGGAGGGTGGGGGTATTGCAAGTTACAGAGGAGAACGTAACAGGGGGTTGGCGGTAACTGCTTTTATCGGCACTAGAATATTGCTCCAGTAAACACTGTAATAGATGTACACATTCTCGTGCCTCTATTTTGGGCATAGTCACTGCAATATATCACAGACCAGCAAGCAAATATTTTGTCTGTGACATACTAGCTGTCACTTTTTGGAAATTTGTTTACAATTGCTAGGTAGTAATATGCAAACTTTCTCATATAAACTTCATTCTGACAATTACAGTAATACGATTGTGCATCGGAAAATTCATTTTTAAATTACTTCAACTAAAAATATAAAATATCATACTGTAATGTATTGCATTTGTCATTTTGCTCAGATAATACAATGAGACATATTTATAGATATTTCTACATGCCTTAAGTTGAAGTTGAATGTTAGGAACTATATTAAAATCATCACCAGATTGATTAACAAACGGAGTAAAAAAAGCAACGTTCCCAACATTGTATGGCTAAATTTAGCCTTTTTTATTTGGGGGGTGGGGGAACGTTTGACATCCAAAAATGACTAAATCTGGACATAAATGAATAAATCTAGACATAAAATGGCTAAGTTTGGAACTACTTATAATGGCACTCTATGAAATTTCGTCATTTTTTGCCATGTTTCTAGATATAAAGTTCCTCCAAGTGTTAACAACCGTGGTAAAAAGTAAGAACATTTTACCAAATATAGATACTGTTATTTAAGAATTAGTAACAGTTATGTAGACAATCAGGATTATAAGCGGTTTTGGGTACTTGCAGTTGTAAACAATACACAAAATCTGGAGAAAAGTTATACTGTGCAAAGTAGATACGAATACTGTACAAATTAGATACAGATATTGCAAAGAAACTTTATATCGTCATATAGATCGACACTATGTCAGAAATATTTGTTATTAGGACAAAATGAAGAGTAGTTCAAATGAATAAATTGATATTAGTGTAATCGCATGTTGGCAGCTTTAAAACCTTTAGAATAGTCGAAAAGTTATCTTTCGTACTAAGGAAGTATAAGTTTCGTTATCAGGAAGTATACGTATTAAGAAACATATACGTTTCGTATTAAGAAACAAAATGGCCTCTTACTTTGGTTTTTTTTTAATACTAAGATCTGTTACTCACCTAATTCCATTTATGAATTACACTTATCTTGAGGGTATTTCTATTTTATGTCAATTGAATCTCTTTGCTAACGATTACTCTGTCACTGATATCTTTCGCCTGGAAATATATTGTTTATTTACTATTTGTTACTTTCTCAGTTGTTGGGAGTCCATTTTTCTTGCTTATATTCAAAGGTGATGAAACAGCTCACATAGGATTCTTTTGTTTTCTTCGTGTTTTGCTTTATTCTACATAATATTGTTGTTGTTGAGACCCAGACCGTCCGACCTACCAGAAAGCTGTAAGGTAACTGTTTGGACGGCCGGGAAGTGCCACCCAATTTAGACCGGAACCCAGTGGGGGGTGGCATCCTCAGGGACCTACCTAATATTGTTGAAAACCCAGGCCGTTCGACTCATCCAAAGGACTTGAGCAACTATTTGAACGACCGGGATACCTAATATTGTGAACTTTTTATTACTGGTAATATAGCTATTATTTTAATCATTTTATCATATATCGTTCATATAATTTCTCAAGATTTCATATGTAGTCCATACGTATAAGTTCCCAAACTGGTTGTTTTCATTATTCTGATTTTGCTGTTGAATTCATCGTCCTCGTCGTATTTTTATTGCAAAATTTTATTTTTTGCAAAGCATATCTCACATGCTTCATTGATTACGAAGTTCTTTTTCAATTACTATGTCCTGGTTGTCTCCATCATCATCTCTTATGGGGCTTGTGGTGCTCGGTGCCACTAGCCTTTTGTTTCGAGGTGTGTTGGTCTGGTGTTTCTTTGGTGTCCTCTGGATGGGAGTTCACTTTATAATAGAGTCGTGCAGCTTTCTCTGTCTGGTGGGTTTGGGTGATTCTCTGTTCCGTATATGTGTAGGGGAGCTGCATTTTTACCACCTGAGCATAAAGTTGTTCTAAGTCGTAGTAGCGAGCCGACCAGTCTGGGTTCGAACGAGTAATCGGGTTATTGGTGAATGGTTGTTTTCTTCAGGAATGCTGAAATAAGCAACATTTACATCTCTGGCCGTCTTTGTATCCACTCTACAATCTTTGAGTGAGATAGACGGCCTGGAAAAAGTTTGATGTGGGCAACACATCACTTTCCTTATATAATGCAGTGAATTTACTACTTTTGCAGTAAAAAAAATACATTATTTTTATAGTAGAAATTTATGTTCTTTCCAAGATAGTGAGTCGTCAGTTTCATTGATTTAGCGTCATTTTTATCCATTTGGCGAGATTTTCGTTAATTTAACAACATTTAAAAAAGGCGCCAAATTGGCGACATTCCACCAACTTCGTTGCCAAAATCTCGTCAAGCGTTATGGACGGAGAAATAAGTTATTCTTACAGCAGATAAATGATTATTGGAGTTCAAATACAAAAGTATTACTCAAAGTATCTTTTTCGAGGAATGGAACGAGCTATATCCACGAGAATGATGTCACCTAATTTATCGCTTGGTATTACTTATGAAAAGTGAACATGTTTCTCAATAGAACATTTTTTTTTCTATTTTATATGACTTTTTGATAATTTTTTGAAAAATGTGCAATATCTCGAGAACGGTTCATATTAGCGTTCTAAAATTTATGTCAATGGTGTTTCTAATGAAAAAATGCATAAGATATGTTTATTTGCGGAACTTTATTAGTGGTTTTGATTTTTCGACGATTTTTTCAAAATTTCACTCGAATATTTAGGAGGGTTCTATACATTCGATTGCGTATAGAAACAACAGGCTTCCAGTGTTTACTGATTGTAATTTTTTTACCAAATTTTGTTCGAATCGATCCATTCGTTCGTCAGTTTTCGTTTCCACAGACTCACTTACAGAACCACCGGCCGTTCCGTGCTGAAAACACCGGTTCTCGTCAGATCACCGAAGACAGGCAGCATCGGTCGCGGTTAGTACTTGGGTGGGTGACCACCTGGCAACACCGCGTGCTGTTGGCACATTTCGAGCGCGGTAGCTCGGTGGTTTGCGCGCTGCCACAACTGCCGCCGTGTTCATGCGGAGTACGATCACGTCAAACATGTGGGTCCGTAAGTCTTTCCGAGAGGTTGGTGGTAGGGGAAGGATGGTACGGTCCCTGTGGATGCCTCCCCTACTGGGTTCCTGTCTAAATTGGGTGGCACTTCCCGGTCGTCCAAACTGTTACATTAAACCTTTCTAGTAGGTCGGACGGTCTGGGTCTCAACAACAGACTCAATGACACACACACGCACACATACTTTCACACACACACACAGACATCACTTCAAAAACGTTCGATACGTGATCAGGAATGCTTGAAACGTGCTCTCCCGTCGAAAACTCGAATTCGAATTTTCAACCCCGTCAGAATGCTTTCCTTATACATTATTGTATATGTCACACAGTAACCGTGTCACCCAGGAAAATTAGTGTGTGACGGAAATAAACAATTCTATTTATGTGCAGCAGAATGTGTATACAAGGACAGGGGGCGGAATGGAGTAATGAAATTAAGCCCCCTTCCAAGCATCATACAAACAGAAAGAAATTTGATATTAAGTACGTTTACTTACATTAGCGTTGTGTTTGGCAATAACCTCAGTCCGGCTGCCCAGGCTTACCAAATGCAAACTGGACACACAGGCACACAACAAAGTAACAAGATTAGGTTGGGAAAACAGGAGTCAAAAATAATCATAAAAACTCTTTTTATTTTAAATATATGTATTTATGAAAATATAGAAACATTGAAGATAATTCTGGCCATTTTCTGGATTAAATATTGAAAAATAACATTTGGCCATTGAACTTAAATGTCATCAAACTCTATAATTCTAGAAGCATTAAACATGACATTTTATAAATATATTCAGATATTGAATATAATTACTCTTGATATGAATGAAATATGTTTTCACTTTATTGACTGAAATTCTGGCCTCAATTTAGATTTAGAAATTCTCCTTTAAGAATTTCGATACTTTCAATAAATGCCATTTAAATACCTGAATACTTCAGCCCTGTTTCATATTACCAATTTCACACAAGCACTGATTCAGATGAGTACTTCGACTCAAGATCTCAAAGGATCAAGAAGCAAATCGTCCACACACATTAGGTTGAGTACACTTAGGAAATAGCCGAATCCATCGACTGAATAAAGATCCAGCTGGCCAGGACAAGTAATCACTAGGAATAATCCACCTGACTCTTTCGAGAAAATTCCAGGCAATCCGCGATCTCGAGTTCGGTATTCATAGGTCTAATTCGATTCTTCCGGATCCCCAATTCTTT
Organism: Amaurobius ferox; assembly: GCA_951213105.1. Lineage (NCBI taxonomy): Eukaryota > Metazoa > Arthropoda > Arachnida > Araneae > Amaurobiidae > Amaurobius > Amaurobius ferox. Next base: position 56,414,321 of record OX578145.1, on the reverse strand, counting down.
AATGCTACAGCCAAATGGTAAGGGATTCTCGTCTAGGTCCTCTGAAATAAATAAGAAAAAGTTATAATTTGTAAATGAAAGATAATTGTCTTGGCCCACACGGATTATAAGATTCCTTCTGAATCAAAGTTATAATCCGAGACACAAAAATGACCGTTGGGTCATAAATTCTTTTGTGTTGAACAAACAGAGCGAGAAATAAAGAGCTCCTTCTTCAACGAAAACTCAAGGCCAAGAGAGCTCCTCTACTGTGAAAAAAGGTCGCCTCGACCTTCAACTCCTTGCACGAAATTAAATGTAGCATCCAACGGTTGTGCGGCAACCTCGCGCCATCGCCTGCAGAAACGAAACCTCTGCTCCGGCCAATAAGTAAAGAAATAAGAAATTATCTTCGGAACATCTGCGGAAGCGAGATCCCACGCTTTCTGCATGAAAAGTGCAAATTCGTACAGAATTAAAACCTTGGAATAAAAATGGCTTCCGAAAGCGAATGATTTCGGAAAAAACAGAAAAATGCCATATTTCACACTCGTGCAGTCATATATCACTATGACATATATAAGGAAAGTAATAAATGCACATGAATCTAATGTGAAGACTGCTCAAAATATATTCGACAGCAACAGTGACAATTCGAGAAATAATATTAGCACGTAATTTCACAAGCATTGCAGGTGTTACTGTGATAAGCGTCCCGTGAATACGACTTTCTTATAGACATTTCCTTCCACATACATTTCTTTCACTTCCTGATGTCAATTAAACAACATCCTACATCTCTGTATTTGGTTTTTTTATCTATCTTGTTTAATTACCCTGTTTGCTATCCTAAATTTTAAAATTTTCAGCTGAGGTCACAGCAATCACTTTTATTCGATCAGGCATGATCACTACTTCACTATTGATAAACCTAACGTGCACACTTACAGACCTTACCTTACAAATCAATTGGGTTGATTGAGAACTTGCCAAATTAACCATGCATTTTAAAATCAAGCAAAATTCCCTTTATAAGGCAACATCAATCATTTAACAACATCCTCTGCCTTTGTAAAATAAATTCCGAAATTCAGTTAAATACCTTAATCCAGTTTTACATTCTAATCCACCGATTATGCATATATTTTGTAATTCAGAAACGTTTAAAATTGTTGAGAATATAATTTCATTATTTTGCTTATTGCATTCCGTTCGTAATAATAGTCGTAATGATTATTGTTCGCATTCTTAAGAAATTATCGAAAATATCTTATAAGCCTAGAGATGATGAATTTTTCATAAGATGTATTGTTGATTGATGGTCTTGTAAATGATTAACTGTTCGTATTTAAAGTTCGATGATTAATGTACAAATGATTGCGTAATCGTTTTAGATATTCTGTAGCGTTCCTAAATTCATAATTGAATGAATGACATTTCTAATATCCAGAAAATGGGTTCGTCATGATTGTTAAATAATGGTGCCAATTTACATCGAGATAAAAGCACTTTCGAAGCCTTCGCCTATTTATTAATATTTATTTTATTTTATTTTAATGATATTTCTCCACTTTGGTTTAAAAAATGAAATATCTTAAGAATGGTTATTATCGAGATACAATTATTTAAAAGCTTTCGCTCATTGAATAATAGTGAGTTTATTTTACAGTTAATGATTTTTCTATTTTACATCAACAGCATAAAATATTTTAAGGACGAAACGTATTTAAATGTTATAAATGACGGTATACACTTTTTGGGATTGGATGGGGAAAAGTCGCATATTAATTCTAGAGCCCGTGGGAAAAAGCAGAAAAGTCAAAAAGAAGGATTTTGAAATATCAAGGAAAGAAAATTTTGATGCTTTCAGAACTTTCTTTTAATTCAACTTTTTTGTTTTCAGTATGCAAATTTAATTTCTATGGAGTTTGTAATGCATTTATGAGCTAAATAAATAACAACTTTTATTAATTTATATTTTTTACCCCACCGCAATACTTACGAAATTTAATAAGGATTTAAATTTTTCTTTTTTTTAACAGCCTAGAAGCTTGAATGATTTACGTGCTTTTCCCGCAACAAAGATCATAAATTTCTAAAATCAAATATGTTATAAGGAACACTTGGGATTTTTGACTTATGTGATTTTTTCCACCACCTCTAAAATTACTTTAGCAGCATTTTTATAATTAGTTATGCTTTTAGCGTTTAGCAATTAAAATAAATGTTCGGAAATTTGGGGGCCTTTCTTGGTCTGTTCCTTTCGAAAATTAATAGTAACCTGACGTTCACCAATTGAAAGAATTATGACAAATTTTTCTCGATTTTTTTAATTTTTGTTAAGTGACATAATATCTACTGACAGGCAGACAGAAAAAGGAACTTAATTAATAAAAATAAAACTTATTCGTATTCAAAGATGCATAAATCAGATTCACCAACATTCGGAGATTGGATTTTTGGCTCCCATCCCAAAAACTTTCATTTTACATTACCATTTATGGTAGGGGAACTAAACCGAAATCAGAAAACTATTCAATCTATACCTCTGTATACCCTGGATGTATCAATCATCGAACAAAATATATATTTTACGCAATAAAGTATTTATTGTTGACATTTAATCAACGAGAATATTAAGTATTTAGATAAAATGGATGCGGAAATGCACGCATTCTGAACACAAAACGAACTCTTGAACATTTTAATCATTGGTATTATTTACACAAGATTGATTAATATTCGTTTCAAGACTCTGCATGTGCAATACAAGTTAGGAAAATAAGTTGTCGGCAGGAGTTGCATGGTGGATATATGAAAACGAATCTTCTTCTTCCTTAATTAATCAAAAATGTAACTCATTTTCTTCATTAATTAAAAATAATTCTTTGGAACTGAAATAAGTTTTGCAAATCTAATTAGCAACATATTTATCGAAAATTATAAGAAGAGTTTTTTCGGGCGTGGTTTGCTAAGTGACCTAAAAGATAATTGCATATTTCAGGAGCTAAGGAATTTGAAATTCATAATAACAAATTTTGAAAACTTCGTACCTTGAAAAATTGTTTTGCTGGTGACAATTTTAAAATGACCAATATGGAGAATATTCGAAAGTATTTGAAATACTCCTTTATACTCATTTTAAAAATCTTTATAGAAAAAAAAATATCGACCTTTTAAAAATGTGGGCTTTCAGAGGAATTTTGGAAATTCATTTGTCTCTCATTCAAAGTAAACATCTAGATTCTTACTCTATTTTTAAAGGAGGAGATACATTTTCATGTACTCCTTGTACATGAAAATGTATATCCTCCAAATGTATATCTGAAATGATGAAAAATGATGTAGTTTCAAGTGCTCCTTTTACCACCATTCCTGAACTTTTTGACAAATATTGAAAAATCTATTTAATTTCTCGAATTTTCAAAACCGCTATTTAAAAACTACATTCATTAGTTATTTTAACGATGTTGTATATCAAGTGATGTTTCTGTTCGTGTAATTACACAATGTCGCTAGCTGCAGGACTGTATTGCAGAATTTAAGCTGCTTTTCGAGGTTTTTAACAAATATTTAAAAAAAAATGTATTACATTTTTCCAAATATCGAAACCGTCACACACATTAATAGTAAAATTGAAAAACAGCATGCGAGGTCCTCGATGTCAAGTGGGAGATTTGAAGATCGGAATGCCGCTATCTACGGACCAGGGTCTGAAAAATGCAGGGGCATGAAGGGCAGCTGCCCTGCCCCCCCCCCCTCCCCCGTTTCAGAGGGGTCTCACTTTAAACTCAACATCGAAAAATTAACGAATTAATTTAATTAAATTAGCTTCCTGAGAAAAATGTTTATACCGTCAAAATAGGCTCGTCCAGTGAAATAATTTATTTTGAAGATATATGGAGATTATCGGACTAATAGGCTAAGCGGACCTCTTGGCTAAAATGAGAAAGCCAATAATTTTAATTCCATTAAATAAGCAGGAATTTAATATTGTACGATTTTCTCTATGTTGTTGAAAAATGTTTTCGTTTATATCTGATATGTCGAGATGTGGAAGGGACCCGGAGGAATGTCTGCTTGGGCCCCAGTTTGGCTAAGTCGGAACCAGATACGAGAGCAGATGTGTCGGGCTTTTGATGTGTAATAGTGCAGATATTTCGAACAAGTATACCTAGTATGTATATTAGTTTTGAGTAAAAATAATTTTCCTAGGCCAGGAAGAATTTTATAAGATTGGAGAATCATATTTATTTATAAACTGTCTTAACGGAGATTTGTGGTTCGAATTAACTAGAACATCAGTATTAATAAATAATTTGGCATCACGTCTGATGTTATAATAGCAAAAATTAAGCACACAACCACAACAGAAGGTCTTTATTTTACTTCCTATAAGACGTACACAAGTTTAAAAAAGGCCAGAGCGCTTTCGAGCATAAGCACGCTCTTCATCAGTGGCTACACGGAAATAAAATTTGAATCGGTCATATAAAGACCAGATATAGCGACAAAATTTGCATAAATGCAATTTACAAAAGAATTGGGACAATTTTTTTGTATTCAATTGGGAATTTGCAAAAGAATCTTTGGGATTTTGCTTGATTGCCACCCCCATCCCTTTTTTTCTATTTCTGTAATTAAATTGTAATTTATTATGCTGTTCTTTTGTTGTCGAAATTTTTTAAACTCTAAAAATAGTTTACGGTTTATCCTTGTCTAAGCGTAGATTCTTTTGTAAATTGTATGTATGCAAATTTTGGCGCTATATCTGGTCTATATATGAACGATTCAAATTTTATTTCCGTGTAGCCACTGATGAGCAGCGTACTTATGCTCGAAAGCGCTCTGGAACTTTTTTAAACTTTTGTACGTCTTGTAGGAAGTAAAATAAAGACCTTATGTTGTGGATGTGTGCTTAATTTTTGCTATTAGAACATCAGTGTTCCACACTGAAATATCAGCAACCTATTTCTCCATATTAGATACAGTGGATTCCTGAAGTCTGAATAATACCTAGTTTTAATTTTATTAAGGAGTTAGCGATATATGGCATGCATTTTTAGCGTAATTTAGAGCATCCTTGTGGTTAGAATGATAACTGCTGTAATTGTGCATTACTCTGATTCCAGTTACACTTTTATAAAAGCAACTTAGGCTCCAAAAAATGCTTAAAATTATCGAAATATCGAAAACAATACCTATAAATTCCATTTTATATTTATCTTTATAAAATTGATAAAGAGTATAACATTGGAATTCCGAAAATTGATTATTTAGAAATAAGCGAGAAATTAAAATCTGCTTAAAAATAAAAATGTTTGTACATATTAACAAAAAATTAAACTGAACTTTTTTTCTCTATCTGTAAGAATTTTATACATAGTAATTACGTAAGCCACAAGTCGAAAGATATATTTTTATACCATCTCATATTTACTTTTGACATTTAAATAACAACTAATTAAAATTAGCTGTACCCACGCAGAGCATTAGCGCACTAGTGTCTTTTAATGCTGAGTATTTGTTGGTAACTTATTACATAATCTCTGGAGTGTGAGTCTCCGTTTGATATTTTCGAACCCTTATATTCCATAGTATTTCGTTCTGTGTGTCTCACAATCATTATCAGAATGAAAATACTGTTTTAGCTCTCCTACTATCCCCAGACACATACGGATGCATTACTGTACCACCCCCTAATGAAACACAATATTTATACTTATTTAAACTAAATTGACTTCAGATCATATAATATACCGGGTGGTCAGAATTAAAACATATCTACTCTGAGCTCTCTATACATCGAACTACTCAGTGTAAAAGCTCCAAAATTGTTGAACCTACTATTCGAGACATGGGGAAAGGGATTACGCGAAAAAAATATTAGGTCCAGAAACACCAATAGGTGGCGCTATACAACAGAAAATATGCTGAAAAGACACAAAATAATCACAAAAAAAAAAAAAAAAAAAAAAACATGCGATATGGAATTTTTCTTTTTAATTTCTTTTGCTGATATGAAAAAAAAAAAGAAGATAAAAAAGTGAAGAAACTTAAACTGTCATTGTAACTGCAATTTCGCACTGTAAGCACAAGAATTTGCATAAACCCTTGGTTTGCAGCTTCTATGTTCTGGGCATAAAAGGGGATAAAACTGCGAAATTTTCATTCTTATCAGCGATGGTTGTCCCACTGCCAGAACGCGCTTTGCTTGTGAAGCTGTTTTATAAAAACAAAGGACATGCTGCAGCTGCACTTCGAGAGTTTCGTCGATTTAAGAATTTGCGCAAAGGACCATTACTTCCACAAGCTCTCAGGAGAATGATCGCTCGATTCGAGAAAACTGGACATCCTGGAGTTCAGCCGAGTCGAGGACGCAAATCGACTCGTTCAGATGTCGTTGACGATGTTGCCACCGCTATTGTTGAACAATCAATGGATAACGTTATACGCAGCATTCCCTGCATCGATAAGGTCCTTGTGATATGAATGTTTGGTACGTTCGAATAAAATGTGCTACAAATGTGTATTTTGTGTCTTTTCAGCATATTTTCTGTTGTACAGCGCCACCTATCGGTGTTTCTGGAACTAATTTTTTTTCGCGTTATCCCTTTCCCCATGTCTTGAATAGTACGTTCAACAATTTTGGAGCCTTTACACTGAGTAGTTCGATCTATAGAGAGCTCAGAGTAGGGGTGTTTTAATTCTGACCACCCGGTATAATTATAATTTTGAGCAAAAGCCTGAAGAAGATGTAAGAATTTGAGATATAACTGTGGAGTGGAAGTAAAGGTTTCTTTTACTGAATCGCTCATTGTGATTGGAAATATTTTTTTTTTGTTATTTTATTTCTAGAATTTGATGTTTATGTATTACTTCATCCTTTTAGGACTGGCGTCTTGTGAGACAGTCACTTTCATGGTACTGAACTTTAAGAGGATGTCACCATAAGCACATGTGTTTCCTCAAATAAAGATTAATGTATATTAAAAAAAAAACAGTTTTTCTGCATTAAAAACAGGCATCAGTGCATTAAAAATAGTCGCCTTTTTCAAAAATGGGTTAATTGGATTCTATTCCATGGCGAGTACTATAAATGTTAAAAAGTTTAGACATGTAGGCCACAGGGGTTTTTAGGGGCTATGGAATTTTTTTTTTAATTTTCTTCTGATGTGCATTCCAATACCTTTTTGATTCGGTACTGAGGCATTTAAAATAAATTCTTGTGACAAACTACAATTTTGACATTAATTACACAATTTTGTCAGGATTATATTTTATTTCTGCATACATGATTAAATATAAATACTGTTTGATTTCAAATTATGAAAATAAAAAAGAAAATTGTTTAATTTAAATAACTTTCTTTCAATGTTTAAATAAATTATAAAAATTAAAAAAAAAAGTATTTACATAATGATGAAAGTTTAAATAGCGAAGAATTATTTTCTGTCCAAGATGATAATGTGGTAAATAGCGGGAATAAAAGAACTGATGACGCACATAATATAGATACAAATAAATTGAGACGGCTAAAATTGGAACTTCGAAAGAGATAAAAAAAATTGATGTCGAGAGCACATGACTGGTCTACATAATGCAAGGATTTTACATCTTTCACAGAAAAATTATAATGTACAACATCCATAGCACATTGATTTTTGTACTGATTTAACAACACATATATCGACATTGGCCACTTTTGATAACTTATTAGTCCGTAGAGTATGACTTATTCGTACTAATATCCTGTAAAATCAATGACTATTGACGACGTCAAAATATAAAACTATTATGAAAAGCATCTTCTTTCTAGAACGGAGTGTACTACAGACGGGAATTTGATGTTAATATATACGTATTTATTGTACAATATTGCCTAAGGAAAGCAAACCTATTTGATGACACTAACTGTTTTTTTAAATTTTATGTGCTTGTTTTGATAAATTTATTAGAAAAAAGTGCAATATCTGAAGGGCGGTTCAAACTAGCATTCTCAAGTTTATGTTATTCTTTTCATAATGAAAAATTACGCATGAAAATATTTTATTTAACAGTATGGAAAACCCTGATTTTTTTTTAGAATATTCATTCAACATTGGAGGAGGCGTTTTCCGAAAATTCGATCATGTGTAATATAAATTAGGATCCAATATTTGATAATGCATTAATTGAACACAATTATTTTTGGAATGCTTCATTTGGATCGCGTCCGTGGACTTATTAACACACACACTAACATATACACACGCCACCATACATATACTCTAGCATGAACACACGCTATCATACACATGCCAGCATGCATACATGCTAGCATAAACATACATACTATTATACACACGCACATTAGATATTTTAACGGTGTCTAATGTTTCTGATGTTGTTTTAATAACTACCATACTAAACCACAGATATGCAAATTAGTCTTAGAGCGTAAAGCTACGTCTTGTGGTAATTGGCATCACATAATTTGGTCATTTATTCAATTTTTAATATATATTTTGTCTATTTATTATTGAATCATACATATTTTATTATCATATATAATCATGTAATTTTTGACCTATTTCATCTCGTTTTAATTCATGGACTATTAATTAATAGTAATAGTAATAAATATTTCATCAGTAGATGGCGTATGAAGTTCAATTTATAACAATACAAGCTTCGAGTTTCCATCCCTTCAAAGAATTACCCTGGATACAGTTTCAGAATTACATTGATTGGGTTGCTTCTTTACCACACTACTGTTTTATTAAAACTGGGTAAAAAGAAATGTCAGTTACATTAAGTAAAGAATAAATTAAAATTAAAGTATTTTTTTTTTAAATTAGCCATTTTTTTCAACTAATATACGAACCCTAAACTCATCATGATAATGAATATTTAAACATAGCGATAGAACTACGGATGGGGAAAACCTGAAATTTTGAATACTCGTATAAAAATTCTTTGTGAATCAATTTCTATCAAAATATGTCTAGGTTTCATTCAAATTTCTCCGAATATTAATTTCATAATTCAAATTTCATACAACAAGCTATTAAAAAAACATAAAAAATTACATAATTGGGTTTGGGTTTCAAAAGTAACGCAATACAAAAAAAAATCAGAGTGAGAAGAATAATTATTATAGAAAATATGAAAAAAAAGTCTACAAAACTATATATTAGGACTCAAAATGTTACATACAATTGGAAAACGTTTCATCCAAATGGCTTGAAATTGGGTTTGAAAGGAAGATGTTTGCTCTAGATTCGATATTCGTTTTATGTTGTCAAACATGGGTGTTGCCATTGGAAATTTCAAAGTTTGTTAAAGTTTTAATATGAAAACGGACCCTTATACAAATTTTATACACACTAATTTTTAGATGACGTTATTTCTAATTGAATAGCATTTCAAAATTTGCTCCATGATGAACAATTCTCGAATAACTAGAGGAGGGGCTTTATTGTTTTTCAGCTGTAACATTCAACGTTTAAATCGCAGTTCCGTGGATATTATACATCATTTAAAAAAGTAAATGCATTGGATTGTATGTATAGGGAAAGTCATGTGTGTGCTTCCCACATCACATTATACTTTTGTTATATTATAATCAATGTCATGATACCTAATAATTATAATAACATTAATAATAATATCAACATTATTAATGACATATTATAATATTATATTTCTGTACTATAATCATGTATATTAATTTTGTAATCCTTATTATTATAGTCAGTTTTATTTGCAGCATTAAGTAAACAATGTGAACAGATACGAACCTTTTTTTTCCGATTCAATTTTTGGGCGAAACCCCATACAGTCAACTTTGATATGGCAAGGTAAGCTGTTATAAAGAGGTTATGGGAATTTTACACTTTAATGCCAAAAAATAATAAATTACGAAGTAACAGTTAAAAAATTAAAAAAACTGGAAATTTGAAGTAATTTGAAATACATTTTAATTTTATGTGATAAAGATAATACATACTAATTTAATTAATATGAATAGCATAAAGAGAAGAAAACAAAAATAATTTGCATTTCTATTATTTGTAAGATAAATTATTTCAAAACCTTACATTACACGAAATTAGCATACACAAATTTGAAAATTTCAATTATTCTGCATACTAAAATTAAATATATTAAATGAGAGATAATTGAACAAAATTTGTTATAACGATTTTGTTATATTCTTTTGCACAAGAGTGGTGATTCTTCAATATTGTAAATTTATTGGGGATTTTAAGTATGTATTTTCCTTAGCAAGCGTATATAGTTTTAAAGTAAAAAAAAATTTTTACAAATACAGAATGTTGCTACATAGTAACGGTATTAACTGGTTTTGGGGCCAGAAAAACTCCTTCAATGACGAAAAAAAAAAGTACAGGATTAAAATATATCGAGATATTGCACAAAAAATTATCAAAAAGTCAAATAAAATAGAAAAAAAATATTTCCTATTGAGAAACATGTTCACTTTTCATATATAATATCATGCGATAAATTGGGTGACATCATTCTCGCGGATCTAGCTCGTTCCATTCATGAAAAAAGATACTTTGAGTAATACATTTGCATTTGAACGCCAATTTATCTGCTTTAAGAATAACTTATTTCTTCGTTCATAACGCTTGGCGAGATTTTGGCGACGAAATTGGCGGAATGTCGCCAACTTGGCGACATTTTGAAATGTTGCCAAATTAACGAAAATCTCGCCAAATGGATAAAAATGACGCTAAATCAATGAAAATGACGACTAATTGTGGAAAATTCAATATCTAATAAGTTATATAATATATAAATATATAATAATAGTTATATAATATTTGTCGAAAATTCAATATCTAATAAGTTATATATATATATATATATATATATATATATAACTTATTTCTTTGTCCATAACGCTTGGCGAGATTTTGGCGACAAAATTGGCGGAATGTCGCCAACTTGGCGACTTTTTGAAATGTTGCCAAATTAACGAAAATCTCGCCAAATGGATAAAAATGACGATAATCAATGAAAATGACGACTAATTGTCGAAAAGTCAATATCTTGGAAAGGATATTAGTATCTACTAGAAGAAAAACCTATTTATTTTACTGTAAAAGTAGTAAATTCATTTCATTATATAAGGAAAGTCATGTGTTGCCCACATCAGATTTTTTATATTGGATTTCTTACTTGCACTAATTTTGTTAGTCCGTGTCAAAATTATATTTTATCCGTGTAAAAATTTTAGCCGTATCAAAATTTATTTATTGACCTAAAGTTACATAAGTATTTTTTTTTATTTCATACATTTCAATAGTCCTTCGTAAAGCCCCAACTGATAACAATATTCATTCTTTTAGCAGAGAATGCAAAAAATTAAAATTGAAATATTTTGTTTACCATCCATATGTGTGGATAATATTTTAAAAGTAAATAATATATAATAAATGAATTTCAGTTTGTCAACGTTTTTAAAATAGAAAAAAATAAGAAATCAAGGAAGCTGCGTCGCGCACGACTGCAGCCAATTGAAATGAGAAGAAAATTGCGTGCCTGTGGGGGAACGTGTTGCGCAGCACATGGCGAAAAATTGCGCCAATGTTAGCAATTGACCGATACTTCGCTTTTTTGTAAACTCATTTACGTCAAGGTTCTTTAACACTAGAAAGACGGATATTTTGAACTACCTAGATTGAGGGGCAGTGATCAATTTGAGCGCCATAGAAAATATACAACATACCTTTAATTCAAAACCAAAACATCATAGTTGCAGGATTTAGGATGTTTCCTCCACACATTTGCAATAATCGTTCTTGCATACATTTCTATTTGCATACGGAGTTGGGCCAGCCTTTTGTTCACGTTTTGGGAATCAAATTTCCCGGAAATAGCGGTGCTTTGATCCAATGTTTTCCACTCAGTACCATTTTCGTTCCGAAGATTTTCTGAAGTAGAGTTATTGCGTTGAAGGAGAGTTGAATTGGACGTATCGTTACCTGCAATTTCATTTTCATCAGAAGCTAGAAAATCTGTAACACTATCACCGCCTTTATCACTGGAATTCTCGCTAAGTTTCTGCAAAAGTGCTAGACACTCATCAGTAGTCAGTCGCTTCCCACGAGACATCTCACCAAAATTTTATGCAATAATTTACATCCAGCATGGACACAGTCGTTGTTCGTTTTTGAAACACGCCAAATAATGCTAAAAAGCGGATACAATCATTCTTACGGCTTACAGTAGCGCAACGTCGCAGTCGGATTGCATCATCGTGTGAAATATCTCTAGCGGTCATTATGACGGCTGCTTAGTTCTAGGAAGATCGTTGATTTGTTCTCTTATTATGAAATCTAGAATAATTTTCTTCTGTGTTTTCAATAACTTTAAGAAAATAAGAAAATTCATAAAATTTCAATGGGCAGAGATTAACCGTTTTGGAGGAATCGTTTTTCAAAGTAGTAATGTGGTCAAAATGACCGCTTTCGCCGTTCTAGTGTTAATATATGGTTGGGCTATGAGCCCTACAACCAATTAAAAAGTTATCAAGCTGACGTCGACGTAAGTAGCATTTCCTCATTCATGACGAATCGGACGAGGGGTGTTTTTGCCAAAACTCAGTAAGTTTTCCCATTATTACAATTACATTTCTTTTGTTAATTTTTAAGTGACAATATCCAGACGTAAACAACCTGAAAAGAGAGTTTTAATCGTGCTGTGCACGCCTTCCTCACTGACGTTCAAATAGATTACAGGCCTGTTCAGAGAGCCAGAAAACAAAATGCGCGCGTTTGCTATTTCCGTGGCATTATATGTTCAGAACCAGAAAAAATGCAGTTATGTCCGGGATGAACTCTCCTGGTTTACATATTATATATATCATTTAAAAACAATATTATTATTGCATTATTATTGTAACAGTCGACCCATCACGCTTTTAAATAAAACATTTTAAACAAAGTTAATTATCTGAATATCCAACAAGATTTTAATGAAGTTCTAACATACATTAAACACATTTAAGCCTGACTTTTAAGAGGAACACTGCATAATGATCTTAGAAGTTAAATGAATTTCAAGGAGGAAGTCACTTGGCCTGGCCTCATTTAAATAAATATCCTGTCATAAACATGAAGAATCAATACAATGTTTGAAATTATTTTTAATTTATTAAATACATGTATTTCAATTACTTAATGATTATCATCCTCCTCCTTGCCCTCACTAGTTAGATTAGAATTTACCGCAATTTATTAGTCGCTAGCAGCTGGTAAACTCAGTTAACGTAGTTCTTGGATTGTTCGCACTGAAGAAAAAAACATGTCATATGTTCAAAATGATCGTCTGCTTTTTATATTTTTTCGTAGCATTTTACGTTGTGGTTTATTTATTTACTAGCAATATTACCGTACTTCGTACGGAATATGTAGTTTAAAAACTTGAAATTCACAATTATGGGCAAATTCTTGTAGTATTCTAAATAACTTTATTATTCTAAACAGTCTATTAAAATATTGAAGTTAAATCTCTTAAAACAAAGAATAATAATAACTGTTCTCGTCATACAAAATTATTTGTTTGATTTGTAAACAATTTTACAAAACAAATGGAATTTGATCAATTTACGCCAGAAGGAAAGCGCTACAGTTCATTATTATCATTTTTACTATTTTTATTCTTTTTCAGCAATTGGCTAAACAGAATATATGAGTTAACTGGTTATAGACAATGAGTTTAAAATATTTTTAATAAAATAAAATTAATGACGTAAGAAATTGGGGACATCAATAATTCCCTTAATCTTTAAATTTCAAAGCAGTTATTTCTGCGATCTCCAGTCAGAAATACAGTTCATTTGTGAAATTAATTTTTATATCAATTTCTGTATTATTTAAATCGAAAAAAAATTATAAAAATCATCTGCGGCATAAACACATTGGATTTAATTCCGTTTCTAATCAACAACATATAATTTTCTCTAATATTATATGCATAATTCTATTTATATGAGAGGTTCGTTTTCATTAACATCTCGACAACTCCTGGTCCTAGAAATTTAAAATATGCACAAAATTTTAAGTGGGCTATATTATGGCTACCATAAAATATCATGAAATGGTGTGCTATCTTTCTCCAGTGATGATAAGACAAACGCACAAACACATCCACAGAAAGAATTCCAATATTATTTATATAGAATGTGTACGAAATCAAGATCTAAATTTATTATTTTCCTGTTATACATAACTACCATCTATGCCAAAATCCATATATCCATAACTTAGAGTTGTTTGCGTAACAAATTCATAAATTTAATCCAACTCATTTGTATTCCAAAGATTAATTTTTAATTACAGGCGAAAGTGAATAGATTTCAGATACTCTTGATATAACATTTGCAAGCAAGTTGTTTCATTATTCAAAATTTTAATTTATCGAAGTTCTGTAACGTTTATGATTGAAGAACACGTAAGAAATGTCTATATAATTAAATCTTTGAAAAAGAAATTGAAAACATTTTGGAAACACTTAATTATTTGGTATGTGCAGTGATTAAACTTTAATCATAATTTAATAGAAAATATTAAATTAAGAAACGCATTTATTTTGTTCAGTGATTTACAATTGAAAATGCATTAACAGATTGTAATCGTTTTATGAAATACAGTGTGTTGAGGATTTATTTGAAAATATTCAGAACTATAATTTCTACTCATGGTAAAAGATAAATATAAAACAATAAATGTTAAATTTTATGATATTCTGTTACAGATTTGAATACACCAGCTAGTGGTGCCACCATGTAAACAGGTTAAAGGTTTGAATTTCCCTCTGGGCAAAAATTGCACAATGTGCATTTTAATCAATTCAAAGAGTATGAAACAATTCGAGCACAGTATTTATTTGTTATCACTATTTTGATATAAAACCTAAGATTTAACACGAGAGTCCGAAAATCCAAGAAAATGTTGCTGTCTGACAACAGAATTATTTTGCGTTCGAGACTGGTGAAAATATGATCAACTTCACTACATAAGCTGTTTATTTTCGGCTGTTATGTTAGTGCTACTATTCGTCGAATTCTCAAATGTGTTTTAACTGCAATTTGTGTAAGGGCAATATTACACTTAACAACTGACCCATGTGAGTTTTGATATCTGCTTCCCCATAAACAAGCAGAACGTGAAAAGCTGCATTACACGTAGAAATTTCCCGATGTAGTTTTTCCCTCTGAAGATCACATTATCCTTAACAACTGAAACAACTACACTTAACAGCGTAGAAATCATAATTCTGAATATTTTAAAATAAATAGCGAGTCTTCTGCATTTCATAAAACCATTCCAATGTGTTAATGTATTTTCAATTGTAAATCAACGAACAAAATAAATACATTTCACAATTTAATATTTTCCATTAAAATTTAATCACTGCGTATATCAATTAGCTAACAATTTCCGATTTTTAACTACACATATTCCTTTAAAATAATATTGTTTTTCAAAAATTTAATTATATAGACTTTGTTTACGTGTTCTTTACGAATAAGCGTTACAGAACTTAGATACATTAAGATTTTGAATAATAAAACAACTTGCTTGCAAAAGTTATATCAAGAATGCCTGAAATTTATTCATATTGGACTGTAATTAAAAATTAAACTTTGGAATACAAATGAGTTTGATTAATGTTATGAATCTGTTATGTAAATAACCACATTATGTATATAGGGATTTTGGCATAGATTTTAGTTATGTATAACAGGGAATTAATAAATTTAGATCATGATTTCGTGCACATTCTATATAAATAATATTGAAAATCTGACTGTAGATTAGTGTGTGTGTCTCATCATCACTGGGGATGTCGATGTTTTATGTCTCTAGGACCAGGGGTTGTCGAGATATTAATGAAAACGAACTTCAGATATAAACACCTAACGAATGAAACAGAAGAATTATGCAAATGTATATATGAAGAAAATTATATAATTTTGCTTAGCTGAGAAATTTAATCCAATGTGTTTATACGACAGATGAGTTTTATTAAATTTTTCGATTTAAGTATAACAGAAATTATAAAAATGAAGGAATGTGTGTGGCTCAATTTGACTTTTTCATACCAGAATCCATGTAATTTTTTTTGTTTGTTTGTTTTGTTTTGTTTTTAAACTCGGTATCTTGGGTCAAATGATTACAATTATAGCGTGTTACCCTTTACTTTAAAGGATTTGAAAAAATCTTTTGATTGATACCATACTTTGCAATGTACCTCCCATTGGAGGGGTAAGTTGTCCCCAGAGGGGGACTAATGACGTCAGGAAAAAAATTGTATCGCGGTTATTTTTCACAACAGTGATTGAAACTATTAAGTTTCGTGATCTCGATATATTTTAATGTGCAATATCTCGAGAACGGTTCATGTTAGCGTTCTAAAATTTATGTCAATCGTTTTCTAATGAAAAATTACATAAGGAATGTCTATTTACGGAACTTTATTATTGGTTTTGATTTTTTGACGATTTTTTCAAAATTTCATTCGAAAATTTAGAGGGGTTCTGAACATTCGATTGCGTATAAAAACAATAGGCTTCCAGTGTTTACAGATTGTGATTTTTGTACCAAATTTGGTTCGAATCGGTCCATTCGTTCGTCAGTTATCGTCTCCACAGACCCACTGACACACACACACACACACACACACACACACACACACACATACTTTCACACACACACACACACACACACACATACTTTCACACACACACACACACACACACACACAGACATCACTTCAAAAATGTTTGATTCGTGATCAGGGATGCTTGAAACGTGCTCTCCCGTCGAAAACTCGAATTCGAATTTTCGACCCCGTCACAATACTTTCCTTATACATTATGTATATAAGGAAAGTAAAAATAATTTCAATTTATGTATTTTCCTGTGTCATCTTAGTATTTGCGGAAAAAATATTTTAGAACATACACAATTGTAGTACTATTCTTAATTAAATTTTAAAGATATTTTCTAAATAATGCTTAGTTTCTAAAATTAAACTTGATTGACAGGATTTTCAATTTGTTTTATTTATTACGGAAAGCAGGGCTTCTGTAAGAAATGCTACAATCAACAGCACTTGCATTCACAGAAATCTAAAATACGAACTGTTCAAAACATCCCTCCCTTAACAACAGTGCCCATTTGAGTTTGAGAACGAATACTACCACGTACTTTAACAGACATTGCAAGTGTTACGGTGTTACAGGGCCTGATGATATTGTAAAAGCGTTTTCTAAGTGTTAAAAGACTTTTCTGCTTTCACATTCAAATGTATAAAGTTAGTTGATATAAAACATGTATAACACAATAACGTAATAGTGGTAAGTACTAAACTCCAGAGTTCAGATCCGTCTCCCTGGTGAGAAGCGAAACTACAACTCAATGGCTGGAAGTAATAAATGACAAGTAAAATAGCACGTGAAAAGAAGACTCTATATATTTCATTATAGTAAAGGAACATTCTTTAATTTTCTTTATGAAGCACAGATAAGACATTATTCGTAATTTAAATTCAATTTTCCAAAAATGGCAATTATAACTCCTTCATTCATGAGTTAGGTTTCTAACATTTGTTTCAGAACAATATATCTAGCTTGAAAATCTTTTAGTATAGATATTACCATAATTAAATAACCTTTTCAACAATATAATATACCAGGGGAGATTGATACAGATCTATTACTTTTAAGCTGGCTTTTTACATTTAAAAATTCCATAGACTTACAACCAGCAATTCAATTTTACAATCTCCCAATTAAAGGAAAATAGTATACGAACCCAGATTTCGGTTCGGAGGGGCTCTGTCGGTCGGATACCATACTGAGAGCAATTTTACACAAGTTAATTTTATAAATTTAAAATAGTTTCATTATTAAACTATAACAAAATCTATATGCGACCGACAGCCCTCTCGTCCATGGTAAGCTCTGTATTTCATCCAAGCGCGTCCCTCTACATTTACCTCGCTGACGTCACAACAACATATACATATCACACGTACCAAAACCGAGCATTGGAAAATAATCAACAAAATAAA
Source organism: Amaurobius ferox (assembly GCA_951213105.1). Classification (NCBI taxonomy): domain Eukaryota; kingdom Metazoa; phylum Arthropoda; class Arachnida; order Araneae; family Amaurobiidae; genus Amaurobius; species Amaurobius ferox. The sequence continues at coordinate 56,396,249 of OX578145.1, read as the reverse complement.
ATTACACTCAACGGCTTTTTTTCTTTCTCCGCTGACTGGCAGGCGAGCCTATTCAAGGTCGCACACACACTCCACGGTTTGCTCTAATTCCGACAGAAAATCGTCTGAGAGCTTCTACATTTACATGACAAGAAAAAGAGAATTTTTAAAACAGAAATACGCATCGCAGATTTCGATGCCACAAATATCTTCCCCCTCCGGCAAAAAATTTTTCAACCGCAGGGCAGGAAAATTTTCTCCAAGAGAATCCTGTAGAAGCATCACCTCCAGCAGGGCGATCGCAGAAACAGCAACTGCCGCAGGCAATTTTGCACAAAAATTTTTAGGGTGAGCAATGTACGTCTACACTACCACCACACTCAAGGAGTCCAGAGACTTGCGCAGGGTCCCCGTTGTCCAAGAGTCAAAACATCAAAACATGGCCAAAAGAGAGGACACAATGCTGTCCAAAAACTGCTATAGGATCCTTTCAAAGAAAACACACAGTTAAAACATATGCAAATATACTGAAATACACAAAATATGCTCTTATCAAACTTTCTCAAATTCTTCAAATAAAAAAAAATACACCTGTAAAATACACTAAAGATTCCTGCTGTGTAACTGTACAGAAAAATATGTTTCCAGAAGGAGTAAAATCAGCGGGGAACTATACGGGTTGCCATCAAAATAAAATGGGTGTGTATGAAAATGAGAAAAAAAAATATCCCGCGTGCTGGGCTTCTGGTGCATCCAGACGAAAACAGGACAGCCACGGTCCAAAGCACTTGTCAATTCAGCAAAGATGAGAAACCCAACTCCAAAGCGATGAGTCCTCCATCACGACATCACTCCTCCGACACACAGGGGTTCCAGAAGATACGCTTCTCGCCTCCGCACTGGAAACAACGGCGAGATCTGTCCAGCCTCGACCAGGTGCAGCAAAAAGCCGGGATTTTAAAATGCTTCATTCACTTCCCCCTCGAAACACAGGGTGTAGCTTGTTTGTGTAAACACCTGCAATTTACTCAAAAAAGAAAAAACATATGCAACATTGAACTCAAGGGACAATGGTGACTGACGAAACTACTGTACTCATTGTACCAGTAGGGAAGTGGACTTGTAAAAATGTAAACATGAAATTGCAGATCAAATAAAAAATATATGTAAAGCAGGAACAGAAAAACACATGAAATAAATTTTCAAAAACAGAAATATTCAAAATTTTTTCAAAATCAGGTAAGTTGTCAGAAGTGTCAACTCATGCACTTCACAACAGTTTTTCATGTCAGGTATTCAAAATTCTGCACATCTGAAATTAAAATTTTCATCACCACATGATATTAAATTACTTGAAATTATTGTAAATATTGAAACTTATTGCAGAAGAGGTTCCATCACAACCTCAAATAGATGAACTTGATCAAACACAGTCATCAATCAGAAAAGTTTTTCGAAGAGCTTCAAAACAAATCACAAAAACTCACAGTTCAAAATTACGAAAAGTTTCAAATTTCCAGATTTGAAAAGTTTATCCAAAGATAATCAAAAGTTTTTGTAGAGTGAAAAGTTTCTGTCGATAACACACACATCACAAAATTAGAATTGCATATAAATTCAAAACAGTAAAATTAATAAAAATTTTATATTTTCACAGATGAAGCATGTTTCACAGATGAAATAACCTTCCATTACAATGGGTCAGAGATGTGTGTAAATAAAATATTTAGAATAAACAATAATAAATTTCAATAATCAGATTCAATACTTTCAGAAAAATTATGCACAACAATCAATTAAGCTTAAATTTCAAGATTCCAAAAATTTAACAAACTGCATTAACAATTACTGCATCACAGAAGAAGAAGATTTTGAACATTGTTGTGCACAGATGAAAAACTGGATTAATTAAATTGTCTAAGAGAATATCGACTGTTCACTCTAGGACGCTGCTGGTTTAAAGCTCTATTGTAGACCACTCTGGTATGACGGTTATCACAGTTTGTGTGACTGGAAGGTTGTTTGTTTACACTATTTGGATCCCTGGAAAATGGAACACTGGAATCTGAAGCACTGGAAACAGGTTGTTTGTTTGCACGGCTCTGAGAACTGGAAATTGGAGCACTGGAATTTTGCCGCTGGAAAACACTCGAAGTTGATGAGGACACAGTTTGTTTATCACGACCAAGTGCACTATCTTTTGGAAGAGTTTGAAGCTCAACTCTTCTAGGTGGTAGTAATGTAAGTCTGTTGACATGGACTCTCTGCTCGTTCTTCGGATTTAGAACATGTTGTATTATAAAGTTAACTGGAGAGATTTTCTTGATCACCTTAAATGGACCTCTATTATATGAAGAAAGTTTCTTGGACTGGTCGCGTGGTAAATATGGTGTGTAAAGATACACGTGGTCATTTTCTTTAATCACAGGTTGTTTTGCACCTTTATGTTGTTGTTGCATTTGACTCTGTTGTGCTTTATCCAGATTAACTTTAACAATTTCATATATTTTCTTTAATCTATATTCCAAATCTTGACCATAATCATGCACAGAATCATATTTTGTGCTTTTAAATCCTGTTAAAAGGGTATTTGGTACTGTTAAATCTCTGCCATACATGAGGTATGCAGGAGTTTCTCCAGTTGATGCATGAACAGCATTTCTGTGGGCCAGAAGGGCAAAAGGAACTGAACGATCCCAGTCGTCTTTCTCTTTATATGCAAGATTCTTCAAATTTCTGAGCAAAGATTTATTTGCTCTCTCGCAGAGGCCATCAGATTGGGGATGATAGCTAGTGGTACTATGTTTGATGATTCCCAACTTCTTGTATAGGCTCTGAGCAGCTTTTGAAAGAAAATTCGACCCTTTATCTGTAATCAGGTGGTGGGGAATACCGTGAGACGATATGAATTTCTCAAAACATTCCAAAATTTTCTCTGAAGTAATAGATGACAATGGGTAAGCTTCTGCCCATCTTGTGAAATAGTCTGTTATGACTAAAATGTACCTTTTCCCAGAATTGGAAACTGGAAAAGGGCCTACACAATCCATTGCCACTCTTTGGAAGGGAAAATCAGATGTATCAAACTTCTGTACTGGTGCTTTCAAATTTCTGAACCCATGATTCATGACACAAACATCACAAGAACTGACATAATTCTGTGTTTGAGTGTACATGTCTTGCCAATAATACTTTCTGCTGATACTGGACAAAGTTCTGCGAAACCCACAGTGAGCAAATGCAGGACAGTCATGGTGCAGCCACAAAATTTCAGATACCAATGACTGAGGTACTACCAATCTTTCATTAAATTCGTGTCTTCTTTTGGGGTGCTTGTGAGTGCACCATAATGCATTTTCTTTCTCGAAAAAGGTTAATCTTTGTGGATATGGAGCCACATTTTTTTCTAAGAAATTCTTAATTTTGTTGCATCTGCTATCAGATTTTTGAGCGTTAACTATTCTAGTAAACAAAGTTGGTTCCACTGTCAATTGCTCTAAATTTTCACTCTACAATAGAGCTTACCATGGACGAGAGGGCTGTCGGTCGCATATAGATTTTGTTATAGTTTAATAATGAAACTATTTTAAATTTATAAAATTAACTTGTGTAAAATTGCTCTCAGTATGGTATCCGACCGACAGAGCCCCTCCGAACCGAAATCTGGGTTCGTATACTATTTTCCTTTAATTGGGAGATTGTAAAATTGAATTGCTGGTTGTAAGTCTATGGAATTTTTAAATGTAAAAAGCCAGCTTAAAAGTAATAGATCTGTATCAATCTCCCCTGGTATATTATATTGTTGAAAAGGTTATTTAATTATGGTAATATCTATACTAAAAGATTTTCAAGCTAGATATATTGTTCTGAAACAAATGTTAGAAACCTAACTCATGAATGAAGGAGTTATAATTGCCATTTTTGGAAAATTGAATTTAAATTACGAATAATGTCTTATCTGTGCTTCATAAAGAAAATTAAAGAATGTTCCTTTACTATAATGAAATATATAGAGTCTTCTTTTCACGTGCTATTTTACTTGTCATTTATTACTTCCAGCCATTGAGTTGTAGTTTCGCTTCTCACCAGGGAGACGGATCTGAACTCTGGAGTTTAGTACTTACCACTATTACGTTATTGTGTTATACATGTTTTATATCAACTAACTTTATACATTTGAATGTGAAAGCAGAAAAGTCTTTTAACACTTAGAAAACGCTTTTACAATATGATTTTTGTCGGGTAACTCCAGGGTGCTTTACAAAGGACTCCCTAACTTTGAAATGAAACAACTCGGAAATGGTGATCGATAAAAGACTGAAACAAGTGATATGTTTTTTGGGAAGGTCGTAAAAATCTGAAACAAAAATTTCAAAATTAGTTACAAATGTTGCTGACAGATGGCTCTGTACGCTGTAGTCGCAATACAGTTGAGTACTCTGAAGCACAGAGCGATCAATCTTTGAACGGTTCGACTATTGATATGTTGAAAGGAGGTTAGCGTACTGAAAGAAGTGGTTGAAGGGATGTATTCCGTGGAGGAACGTGTTTTTCTGGTGTTCGAGTATCACCGGTTAAATCGCAGTCCTATAGCAACAAGACAGTTTTCAATCCCGATTTACAGTTGATAAAGGTCCTGATGTGAAAACAATTCGCCAGCTTTTCGACAAATTTCAACGGGCAGGCAGAGTGGCTGATGGGGCATGTTGGTCCTTGGCAATCTGCAGTTACAATTGAAAATATCGCGACAGTTGCTACAGTTATTCAGTCTAATCCGAGAAAATCCATCCGATAAGTTGCAGCTGAATTAACGCCATTCAGCACGCACGGAATTCTAATGAACACCCTAGACATGTTTTCGCTCAAGTTTCAATGTTACCAAGCAGTTTCAGCTTTGCGACAAAGAGAAGGGTTCGCGATCGATATGCTTGCCATGATTGATGGTGATGGATTTGATGTTGACTGTATATGGTTCACAGATGAGGCCCATTTTTACCGGGATGGTGTCGTGAACAGATAAAACTGGCATTTTGGGGGTACCGAAAACCCGTATTTGTGTCAAGTACGACCACTACATTCCCTAAAAGTCATTGTTTGGGCTGCAGAATCGAGCAAGGGCAACATTGGGCCTTTTTTTCTTGCGAGAAATGACTACTACTGAACGGTTCATTGCGGTTTTGGAACCATTTGTCGTCACACTATAAGTGTTGGAGGATCGCTCAGGCACTTTGTGGTTCATGCAAGATAGGGCCCGACCACATCGTACTCCAGCCGTTTTTGTCTTTCTTGAGGAATACTTCTGAAATAGAGTCATTGCTTTGAACTATTCCACATTTACTGGAACGTTACCTTACACCTTTCTGGAAGGTCGGACGGTCTGGGTCTCAACAACAACAACATTTACTGGAACAAGGGCGCGGTAGCCCAGTGGTTAGCACGCGGGAATTGCACTCCGTAGGCCCGGGTTCGATTCCCGCCACTGCCAAAACTGCCGCAGTGTTCACGCGGAGTACGATCACGTTAAACATATGTATTCAAAAACATTTTGCTGCGTTTCATTTTATCAGGTCTTTTTATTGACGTCACTTAAGAATCTTACATTCTCTAAAACGAGGTTTAGACCATGTAATATCGAAATCTCTAAAAAGCCTAAAGGTCTATCTCGTTAGTGGAATGTATTTTTCGTATTATGTCCATGACATCGGAACTTATTGTATATGGTAAGAATATTGTGTAAACATAAATTTGTCTTATTGATGAGCTTGCTTTACCTTTTTTTTTTGTCCCCGATTGTACTTCTTCTATATACAGGTTATCCCAAAAAGATTGAAACGTGCTTTAATTCTTTACCTGTTGGAGATAAGTGGGCAATATAAATTGCAAAAATGTTGAAAGTAGGCCAGGAAATAAGACTATGTTAAAGAAATAATCACCCCATTAATTTTCAAAAAGTTACACTTTTTAAATTTTTATACTACCCCTTTAGACAAATTTGGTAAATCAGAATTTTTTTGCAACAAGATAATTAATAAATCGCATATCTGTATCTTTAAAACTGAGCGAGTTATAAAATTGAACATTGTGAATGGGGTCCATATATCAAATTAGAAATGTAATTTTGTGACATATCACAAAAAAGATAAAATTGGATGATAATACATAGGATACCCAACCGCGTAGTGAGTACCACTGATTTATATGATCTCTGTCTGTGTAATGCTTTATTTAGATGCATTTGTGATAAAAAATTTTGACACATATTAACGTATTTTTGATCTAAACAATTTACATCGTCAATTTGTTTATTATCCCTATTTTCACTGATGAAACAGCCTTTCACATGGCACGGAAAAGTGGCATAAGTCAGATTTTTTCCTTTGTCATAATTCAGCTGATTTTAAAGATACAGATATGCGTTTTTTAATGATCTTGTTGCATTAATAATAAAAATTTTCTGATTGACCAAATTTGTCTAATGGGGTCGTATAAAAATTTAAAAGTGAAGCATTTTGAAAATTAATGGGAGGACTATTTCATTAACTCAGTCTCATTTCCTTCGTTACTTTCAACATTTTTGCAATTTACATTGCCCAAATATCTCCAACAAGTAAAGAATTATAGCGAGTTTCAATATTTTTGAGACACCCTGTATAGAATATAATGTATTGTAGAGAATGTTTCATACGTAACGTTTGATGACGAAAATAATACGATCAACTCCATAACACTAGGACCAACCGTTCTCGAGATATTTTAGTGTGTTCGTTTATTACCACGTCGCCTTTGAAAATACGTTCAATCGCCGAAAGAAAATTAAATTTGAATTAAAACTACGAATTCAATGTAATTTCTCAGAATTATCCCTGTTATTTCGTGCAAATAAACTGAATTTAATGAATAGTGAAAGACGCAAAACGGAAAATGAATTTGCGCCAGTAGGAAAAGTCTAATTTTTTTCTATTCCAATACTAATTATGAAATACGCGGATCTGAGTAAGGCATAACACATGAGTATGTGAGAACGTAGAATGTAGACTCACACTTCACGTATTTTTATATTTATTATTTCAGATTTATCGTTCTAAAAGTTAAGCAGAAATTATAAAATATGTACATGAGATACGTGAATTGTTTGAAATAAACCGAAAACTTACTCCCCCAGGATTGTTGAAAATGTTAGAGATAATCTGCGATTTTATTCTTTTATTCCCTTGTCAATCAATCCAAATCGATGACAAAATAAATATTTCACACAATTTTGTATTTTCCGTTACTATTTATTTAACAACCACCAAAAATATTTAAATAATTCACATACTAAAATATATTCACTCTCTCGAAACACCGAACTTTTCAATATTTTAGTCATCGGCAGTGATTACGTGTTCTTTATTGACAACATTTGTCAAAACCCAGGTGATTGCGTACTGTGAATAATAAATTGTTTCCCTTCAGAGTAATACGAAGAATATTGGGAATTTATTTACTTTGGTATGCACTTAAAAATTAATCTTTGGAATGCAAATAACTTTTGATGGATGGATGGATGGGTATTTTATGCAGACATTCACGGAAGACAGGCTGACTACTAACATAACGATGAATTTATGAAGTTTTCAAGAGGAATATGATAATTTGATTATGATTTCAGACGCTATTTTTATTCGATAAAACGTGCCGTTCAAGATTTAAATTAGTTTTCCCAAGTTTTGTAAATTTGCAATTATTTGTGATATAAAAGTATTATTTAATAGAATGTTAACTGATTCTAATGTCAAAACATATTTTTGGATTTGTAATTACCATTGAATGCACAGTATATAAATATATTATTCTCAACTCTTCTACAATTCATAAGGTATTCTATATAGGGCTATAATTTGAAGCAGACATATGTATTTTCAATTTTTTTAAAGACAATACCGATATTAATGTCGGTATAACAGTCTTGAAATCTTGAGATTTTGCTGGTAATTTCAATTATTAACACTTTGCGAATAAAGAACTTTAGATAGTGTTAAAGGAAAACAAGTCGTGTACAATAATTAGATTTTAAAGTGGTCTGTCAACCTACAAATGGAACATGAATTTACAATTGAACATCAACAGAATGCAACAGTGAAATGACAACTTTTAATGTAGTGATAGAACAAGAAATTATAAAGAAACCTTCATATATTGACAAGTGGTGTGCACACTTCATTTTCAAACAAACTATTAACCTTTTGCTTACGGGTGAGACAGCGTCCACCCCAAAAGAAGAACCTCCCCAAAAGACGGGTATTTGATATTCCCTATCCCAACCAGTTCGATCCCCCTTTGCAGATATTGGCGTTCAAGGACGCCAACGTCTGCAAAGGGGAATCGAACTGTTTGGGGTAGGGTATGTCAAAGGAAAACAAGTCTTGTACAACAATTAGATTTTAAAGTGGTCTGTCAACCTACAAATGGAACATGAATTTACAATTGAACATCAACAGAATGCAACAGTGAAATGACAACTTTTAATGTACTGATAGAACAAGAAATTATAAAGAAACCTCCATATATTGACAAGTGGTGTGCACACTTCATTTTCAAGCAAACTATTAACCTTTTGCTTACGGGCGAGACAGCGTCCACCCCAAAAGAAGAACCTCCCCAAAAGACGGGTATTTGATATTCCCTATCCCAACCAGTTCGATCCCCCTTTGCAGATATTGGCGTTCAAGGACGCCAACGTCTGCAAAGGGGAATCGAACTGTTTGGGGTAAGGTATGTCAAATGCCTGTCTTTTGGGGAGGTTCTTCGTTTGCGATGGACGCTTTCCCACCCGTAAGCGAAAGGTTAAGTATTCTTTTACTTTTTTACATGTCACTTTTTTACACACGTGTAGCCTTACGAATTCTGCGAAAAATCGGAAAATACATCTCTAAAACCGTAGATAGAAATTCTTAGTGAGCCTCCATCCCCTCCGAATAAAAATGCGAATTCACTGTAATTTCAAATAATTATCCATGTTATTCCATGCAATTAAGCTCCTTCAATTAAACTATCGAAATAATGAAATGATTTACATGACATTCGATACATTTATTTGAATCGGTAAAAACAATTTGCCTACTGTTATTCCAAGAAAACTAGTGATAAGAAAGCTCGTTCCGTGAAAGCTAGTGATAGAAAAGTTTGCCTTAATGTTTTAACACAATATACATAATGGTCAATCTGTTGGGACTGATATATATTGAACACATTGTAAAGAACCTTGCTGCCCCTACCAGGAATCGAACCCTGGATTTCCGAACTGGCCAGCCGACGCTCTACCATTGAGAAACTGGGACAAAATTGCAAGCTCTTATCGTTGAAGTGGACCCCACAACAACTTTTTTACTTTCCTTATATACATAATGTATAAGGAAAGTATTGTGACGGGGTCGAAAATTGGAAATCGAGTTTTCGACGGGAGAGCACGTTTCAAGCATCCCTGATCACGAATCAAACATTTTTGAAGTGATGTCTGTGTGTGTGTGTGTGTGTGTCAGTGAGTGTGTGGGGACGATAACTGACGAACGAATGGACCGATTCGAACCAAATTTAGTATAAAAATTACAATCCGTAAACACTGGAAGCCTATTGTTCTTATACGTAATTGAATGTACAGAACCGCCCTAAATTTTAGAATAAAATTTTGAAAAAATCGTTAAAAAATCAAACCCGCTAATAAAGTTACGCAAATAGACATTTCTTATGTAATTTTTCATTAGAAAACGATTGACATAAATTTTAGAACGCTAACATAAACCGTTCTCGAGATATTGCACATTTTTCAAATAAATTATTAAAAAGTCATATAATATGAAACAAAAATATTTCCTATTGAGAAACATGTTCACTTTTCATATGTAATACCATGCGATACATTGGGTGACATCATTCTCGTGGATCTAGCTCGTTCCATGCATGAAAAAAGATACTTTAAGTAATACTTTTGTATTTGAACGCCAATAGTCATTTATCTGCTGTAAGAACAACTTATTTCTTCGTCCATAACACTTGGCGAGATTTTGGCTACGAATTTGGCGGAATGTCGCCAACTTGGCGACTTTTTGAAAACTTGCCAAATTAACGAAAATCTCGCCAAATGGATAAAAATGACGCTAAATCAATGAAAATGACGACTAATTGTCGAAAATTCAATATCTTGGAAAGAATATTAGTATATCTACTATAAGAAAAACCTATTTTTTTACTGTGAAAGTAGTAAGTTCATTACATTATATAAGGTAAGTCATGTGTAGCTCACATCAGATTTTCGTATGTATATCTGCAATATTTTTACTTTCCTTGCTCTGAGACAGAGAAAAGTATGGTGATATTGATTGTAATTTGTACCACTTTTCTTGAAAGATATATTTTTAAGAGCAAATTAAAAAACTTTTACTTTTGACGAAAGCATGGGTAAGGTTGAACTCGGTTATTTAACCAATGTAGCCTTAGAAAAATAAGTATGATGAGAATGCTTTCAACGCAAGTTTCCATTATTATTTTCCTACAATGCACATATTTGTTACTCTGTAGAGAATGACGTATATTGGACACACACATATATATATTTGTATGTTTGCAATATGTAAGACCAGAAACAGTTCTCACATTTGATGAGACACTTTTATGTGTGGAATTTATGGTGTCCGAAACGGCAAACAAAGCTTGTAGTCTGGCTGGCACCAAAGTTTATTGCGACGTGAACCTAAAGGTCAAAAGACTATAAATTTAGGTGTGTCATACCAGAGGGGCTGAACTGGGCCTAAATGTGGAATGATGCCATTATGTAAAGAAGAGCCAATGAGCGCCAAAAAGAAGTAAAGGCGGATTTTTGTGACGGGGTCGAAAATTCGAATTCGAGTTTTCGACAGGGAGAGCACGTTTCAAGCATCACTAATCACGAATCGAACAGTTTTGAGGTGATGTCTGTGTGTTTGTGTGTGTTTATGTGTGTGTGTGTGTGTGTGTGTGAAAGTGTGTGTGTGTGTGTGTGTGTGTGAAAGTGTGTGTGTGTGTGTATGTGAGTGAGTCTTTGGAGACGAGAACTGACAAACGAATGGAGCGATTCGAATGAAATTTGGTACAAAAATTATAATTTATGAATACTGGAAGCCTATTGTTTTAAAACACAATCGAATGTTCAGAACCCCCTAAATTTTCGAGTGAAATTTTGAAAAAATCATCAAAAAATCAAAACCTTTAATAAAGTTAAGCACATAGACATTTCTTATGTAATTTTTCTTTAGAAAACGATTGACATACATTTTAGAACGCTAACATGAACCGTTCTTCAGATATTGCACATTTTTCAAATAAATTTATAAAAAAATCCCATAAATTAAAAACATATTAACTGTTGAGAAACATGTTTACTTTTCATATGTAATATCATTGGGTGACATCATTCTCATGGATCTAACTCGTTCTATTCACGAGAAAAGATACTTTGAGTAATACTTTTGTATTTGAACTCACAATAGTCATTTATCTGTTGTAAGAATAACTTATTTCTCCGTACATAACGCTTTGCGAGATTTTGGCGACAAATTTAGCTGAATGTCGCCAACTTGGCGACATTTTTAAATGTTGCCAAATTAACGAAAATCTTGCCAGAAGCATAAATATGACGCTAAATCAATGAAAATGACGACTAATTGAAAACAATTCAATATCTTGGAAAAAGTATAAGTATCTACTATAAGAATAACGTTTTTAGAACTGTAAACGTAGTAAATTCATTCATTATATAAGGAAAGTCATGTGTTGCCCACATCAGATTTTTCTTCTATTATATTTGCTATTTTTGTTGTTATTGTGTTATTATTTATTTCTGTGTTATACTGTTTTATGGTTTTTTCTATGTTGCTCTGTTTCATTGTTATTTCAATGTTTTCCCGGCCGTCGCATGTGACTGCTCTACATCGTTTGGTTGGGCTGGACGGCTTGGGAATTACAAAAAGAAAGTAACAGTGGATTATATCATATTCCTTTTTACTATTGTAGCGCGGTAATAATCTTGATGTTATTTAGAATACTTTATTTAAACAACATAAATACTAAATTTGAAAGTAAGAAAAAGTTACGGAATAACTAATTAAGCATCCGCGTCTATATAATAATTGTCTAACGTGTTTTTGTAGCTGCATACCCTCCAGAAGCCACCTTACAAAAGGGAGTCCTTACACGGTTATAGTATCGTCCACGGTCCAGAATCTAAAGGTGCCCTTTTCCGAATTATCTCCTCCATGGGTGAAGTAAAAATGACGAGTTTCAAGATGTCTGCCAGAACTCCCTGGAGTTCACTGTGACTTAGATACATAAATCTTTGCGAATTTAAACTATCTACTATGGAATAGAACCTAACGAAATCTAACCGAATGATTTTTTTTTTCGGGGGATAGACAAGAAGGGGAACGACATATCTTCCCAGACACACTAGAAGCCGCTTAATGAGCTAGAAGATTGAAACTTTGCACTCTCATAGTATCGTCCAAGGACAAAACCTAATTGAGCCAAATTTTGACTTACAGAGGCTGTTTTCCCATTTTTGAAACAAATTTTTTAAGCAATATCATACTTAAGCTTAGAAGCAACAAAATTAATTTTTTAAATATTCTGTTTGATGGTCCTTTCTTTAAATTATTATTCTATATTCTTGATTTCCAAGATAAGAAAACATTTCGTGAAGTTATGAGTGGTATTTTATTCCACCCTTCTTTCAGTTTTCTACAGTCTATCCATTGCTATAGGTATTGCGTTTAGAAATTTCTCTTTTAATTATCCCAAAGAACAGTAATCCATCAGGGCACTCGGAAGTAATATGAGGGAAAATGTATAGTTTTAATACCTGTATCTTTGTCATTTTTTTCAAGAAATTTAGCAGTAGATTTTGATGTGTGACTGGTATATTTATTCCAATAAAGTTGTATTCTATTTGGACTGTAGGGGAGAAAGTGATAGCATTTTTTCTTTAAAAAACATTAGTTAAAATATTGTCTTAGAAATGTGTTGGATTGATTTTGATATATTTTTCGACTTTTATTAACCTCAATTTATCGTTCTATGAAAAATCAGCAATAATCAGGAATCTTTTACTGAAACTTTATTTTGATTCTTGGATTTCCTCTTTTGTGAATGTAAATCGATCATTTTTTGTTCTAGACATTTAAATAGATACCTGCTTCATCAATTGTCACAATACATTTCCATTTGTCATCTGTTAACTGGTTTTCATAGAGAATTCTGCAACGTGTTTTGCGCTCAACCATATGTCTAGGCAATAGGAGAAGAATATTACACTTTTTAGCTTTTTAAAGATTTAAATCTTTATTTATCATCTTATTTACAGTATCTACAGAGACATTTAAAGACAGTGCAATTGTTTTTTGATTCGGTGAATTTTCTTTTGAACTGAATTTTCTTTCAATACTTCTTTTAAATAGTCGCAAAGGTACGCACTTTCTTTGGATATTCATTTGTTGTTCTTTTTCCGTTTAAAAGCAACATTTGACGCTTTTCCCCTTTATTATAATTAATATTTATTTCTTATATTTAGAAATGCGAATTCCCTTATTTGCACAGCGTTTTTTAATTACATAACAATAGAATTTCACTACGGAAAGAGCAAAAGCACAACCTTCAATCCAGTGTTTGTTTACCTCCGTCATTTACAACATTTAACTGCAGCAAACGATAAATTAACTTTTATAAAATTATCCGCCATTGGTAGATTTTTTTTAAATTAACTCGTTTTGTTAATTTTTGCAATAAATTCGTTCTAAAAATTTGTAAAATTTCTGTAGAAGACTATTTTCAATACCAATAACCAATATTTCAATTACCACCAATACATTGCTAAATAAAATAATACATAAAAAAAATAAATATTTGTTTTTAATATTTAGTTTCACTGGCTTTGATAGGTTTAAATACTTGTCAAAATATATATATTTAGGGTTATTCCCGTGAGTTCTTGCAAAGTAAAAAAATCTGATGTGGGCAGCACATGACTTACTTTATATAATGCAATGAATTTACTACTGTTACAGTAAAAAAAATCTGATGTTGGCAGCACATGACTTTCCCTGCAGACTTATATTCGCGTTCTCTTTATTTTAATTACATTTAATTCACTTTTAATTCCATTTTCTTTCTCGTTTGCTATCTGGACTCATTTTCAAAGGTGGCGTAGCGGAAAAACAAAAAAACTAAAATATCTCGAGAACGGCTAGTCCTAGTGTAATGGGGTTGGTCTTATTCATTTCTTCGTTAAAAATTACGTATTAAACAAGCATTTAATGGATATATTTGAGCATACGTGGCTTTTTAGTTTAGATTTTGACTATTTTTGCGGTCCATTTTGCAAGAAAAGGCTGGTTATTTTTTTCAGAATCGTACCAAAATCTAATCAGCACCAGGGTGACCTATAATGGACTCATCTACTCTTATGAAATTCGGTCAATTAGTTTTTTAGCTAGAGTGGATACAAACTTTTGCGGGCCATTTCGCAGAAAAAAAAGGCGGGTTCCTTTATCCCGAATCGTACCCAAAACTAATCAGCACCAGACTCGTCCACAAGTGACTTACCTTCCAAATTTTGTGAGATTCGGTCAATTACTTTTTTAGTAAGAGTGGATACAAAATCTGCACAGACAGACAAACAGACACACAGACAGACACACAGACACACAGACAGACAGACACACAGACACACAGACAGACGTCACGCTAAAAATAGTTTTTTCGTATTCTAGAGGTCTCGAAACGTGTAGATCCGTCGAAAACTGGAGTTGCGATTTTCGACATGATTCCAATACTTTCCCTATACATTACCATGTATTGCAGGGAAAGTAAAATAGGTTATTCTTATAGTAGAAACTTATATTCTGTCCATGACATTGAATTTTCGGCAATTAGTCGTCATTTTCATTGATTTAGCGTCATTTTTATCCATTTGGCGAGATTTTCGTTAATTTGGCAACATTTAAAAAAGTCGCCAA
Source organism: Amaurobius ferox (assembly GCA_951213105.1). Taxonomy (NCBI): domain Eukaryota; kingdom Metazoa; phylum Arthropoda; class Arachnida; order Araneae; family Amaurobiidae; genus Amaurobius; species Amaurobius ferox. The sequence goes on along the minus strand of OX578145.1, from coordinate 56,381,247 downwards.
GTTGGGGACATTCCGCCAAAGTCGTCGCCAAAATCTCGACAAGCGTTATGGACGGAGAAATAAGTAGTTCTTATAGCAGAAAAATAAATATTGGCGTTCAAATACAAAAGCATTATTCAAATTATCTTTTCTCATGAATGGAACGAGCTAGATCCACGAGAGTGGTGTCACCAAATTTATCGCATAATATTACATATGAAAAGTGAACATGTTTCTCAACAGTTAATATATTTTTTAACTAATGGGAATTCTTGATACTGTTATTTGAAAAATGTGCAATATCTCGAGAACGGTTCCTGCTAGCGTTCTAAAGTTTATGTCAATCGTTTTCTAATAAAATATTACATAAGAAACGACTATTTACGTAACTTTATTAAAGGTTTTAAATTGTTTATGATTTTTTCAAAATTTCACTCGAAAATTTAGGGGAGTTCTGAACATCCGATTGCGTATAAAATCAATAGACTTTCAGTATTGAAGGATTGTAATTTTTGTATCAAATTTTGTTTGAATCGATCGATTCGTTCGTCAGTTATCGTCTCCACAGTCTCACTGACACACACACACACACGCACATACTTTCACACACACACATACTTCCACACACACACACACACACACATACTTCCACAGACACACACACACACACTTTCACACACACACACAAACAGACATAATCTCAAAAACGACTGATTCGTGTTAAGGAATGCTTAGAACTTGATCTCCCGTCGAAAACTCGAATTCAAATTTTCGACCCCGTCACAATACTTTCCTTATACATTATTATATGTATATAAGGAAAGTAATTGGAATAAAATGCGAGGTGAAATAAAGTACTTTAGTATTACTTATCAATTGTGAACAAACACACTATTCTTGCTTTGTCATCTTAGTTCATACTTCTACGGATTAAAGCTCATCCAACCAATGATATAGAGACACGGGATAAATAATCCTATTCTGTCACTAAAAGTAATGTCATCTTATATTACTATCATCTTCTGGAAGCATTACTAATGCATGCCTCTCGTATCAACAGACGACACGCTTGTTAGATGGTTTCCATAAAAGACATGTCTTCCGACGTCATAGTCCATTTATGACCCAAGTCTCAGATCACAAATGATGTTCTCTTGAAGGGATTTTATTGGGTGGAGTATTAAGTTCCTTGAAGTATGCAATACATTCGAATGGTTATTTATATACTCTATCAATGAGTCACTTTTCATATTTGCCGAAATACTTTCGACATAAAACTCAAATTAAAGTCACGTTCTATTGTGGATATTATAATCTATGGACTTATTTGGCGCTTATTAAGCATTTTTAGCTGGAAATAGATACCGCAATATCATTAAGAAAGCCGACGCGGTGGTCGAACGGTCAAAGGCAAGCCTTTCCTCGTACTCGTTTGACCGCCGGGTTGTGGGTTCGAATCCCACTTCAGGCATGGATGTTTGTGTTGTTGCGAGCAATGTGTTCCACCCCCACTGGTGCGCTGGGACAACGTCATACGACGGCTAAGAGGTTCATGGTTCTGGCCGATGCATAGGCGAAGATGAAAAAGTCAATGCCTGGCCATTGGAAAAAAATATAAAAAAAATCATTAAGAAAACTTAATTGTGATTTAGAACAAATTTTATTGCTGCATTGTAAGTATCCAATGTTTTATTTAATCAGTAGCACTTAATATGCATCTCTTCACCAGTGTCTAAGAGATTATTAAGTAAATAACAGATAATTAATAAAAAATTACAAAATCAGACATAAAATGAAGCATATGGAGTTTTTTCCTAGCCTGCCAGTGCCTTACAAATATGACTCTCGTAAAGACCACAGAGACACAATGGAAAGCGTCAAATCCCTCATTCTTCTTGAAAATGGCACAATTTGTGAACGTACCGAACGTAAATTGATGAAGGTGCTTAGCCAAATAATCGTGTCTCTAGACAAATGCAAAATAATGCGTATCGTCACGGGAATGCTGGTATCTTGGTTAGCGTGTTTCTTCTTTTCGCTCCTTAATTTGTTCTAAATGTTTCTTTTAATGACTACTGTTCATTCCGCTCTTAATATACACCCACTTCCAAAAGTTAAGCACGCAATGCAAATTTTCATTTTTCGAAAGCGATTTGAATTTGAGTGGCTGAAAGTCGCTGCGGTTGTAGACGGCAGTATGCAAATAGCGTATGTCACAGACAATGACGATTGACTGTTCGGATATGTGCTAATTAGGCAGTTGTTGAAGGCGTCAGCATTTTGAAGGGTTTGAGGAAGTGCTTTTAAATGCTGATACGAAGTGTTTATAACTTTTGTAGGATTACTTTTAATGATATCCGTGTTTCTTTGGCAGAAAGAAGACGAATGACAGATAGTGAGCGCTGGTGTGCTCTTGGACGCATCGAAGCAGGATAGTCAATAAAAAATGTCGTTATTTTCTTTTGCGTCGATCCTTCGGTAACTTCTCGGTTATGGAAACAATTCCAAACAAGTCAAACAGTTGTCCGGAGACCTGTGCCCGGTCGTCCAAGGGTTACCACCCCCTCTGATGATCTGTATATTTCTATAGTAGCCAAGAATAGGCATAGTATCCATAATAGCCCGAATCGACGACCGACCTCCACTGTTATATCCATGGTTGTAGAGGCACTTGGTAAAACAATATCTGCCTGTATTGTGGCCGAAGGCTCCACTTGAAGGGACTATACGCCCAAGTACCACGTTTTTGTGTTCCACTCACCATCCAAGCCAGAGGGACAATATTAAAGTGGTGTTGTCAACATGTCAATTGGGCTGTCTCAGATTGGTGTAACGCGCTGTTCACGGACGAGTCCAGATTTTCCTTGGAATGAGATGATAAGCGTGTAAGAGTCTGGAGAGAACGAGACGCACGCAATCAGGCCAAGAACATCATCGAACATCACGCATTCAGAGGTGGCAGCGCCATGGTGAGGGCTGGGATTTCAATGAGATATTGCACACAGCTGCACATATTTAATGACTGTTCTGTGACGGCTGCGCGGTATCGGGATGAAGTCCTAGACCCCATTGCGAGACACTGCGCTACAACAGTCGGTCCTGATTTCCTCCTTTTGAACCATAATGCCAGTCCAATATCGAGCTAACATCGTTGACGAATACCTTGAAAGTGAGGGTATTTCTCTTATGGTGTGGCCGGCGTATTCCCCCGATCCTAGTCCCATTGAAAACCTTTGGGATGCCCTCGGCCGTGCTGTCACTGAACCTTTAGATTCGCTAAATAGTCTCAGAGAGTTGGAACCTGCCCTATTGGAGGAATGGCCATTGCTCGCATCTGCGATGGCTGATCACCTCATTGAAAGTATGGAAAATCATTGAAAAGTTTGTGTGAAAGTCCGAGGTTGTCACATATCATATTAATGTAAGTGTTATTTGGTTTGTCTGCTTTTAAACATCATTTTGTTAATGATACACATGTGACGTCATCATATAACTTACGAAAAGTAAATATGTTTTCATCTTTACATAATTCTTGTTTTCTTTAATGCATAAACAGAGTTGCTACCTTCATGTACAATTTTGAGTTAATTAAAGCTTTACTTTTCCATTTTTGTTGATTTTACCGTTCGTGCTTAACTTTTGGAAGCCAGTGTATTTCTAAACCAGAGAGTAGAGGACAGTAAATTGCGAGAATTTAAAAAACCCTATACTTCTTGTGCCACGTTTGTCAGTCAACCCATTGCTGTAAATATGTAATGTGGAGGTAGGAATCCATAGCAGTAAGACATTTGATAATTTAGATTGGATAGACAAAAATTGTCACTGGACACCATATTACTTTCCTTATATACATAATGTATAAGGAAAGTATTCTGACGGGGTCGAAAATTCGAAATCGAGTTTTCGACGGAAGAGCACGTTTCAAGCATCCCTGATCACGAATCGAACATTTTTGAGGTGATGTCTGTGTGTGTGCGTGTGTGTGAAAGTATATGTGTTTGTGTGTGTGTGTGTGTGTATCAGTGAGTCTGTAGAGACGCTATCTTACGAACGAATGGAGCGATTCGAATGAAATTTGGTACGAAAATCACAATCCGTGTATACTGTGAGCTCATTGTTTTAAAACACAATCAAATGTTCAGACCCCACCCCCTAAATTTTAGAGTGAAATTCTGAAAAAATCATCAAAAAATCAAAACCTTTAATAAAGTTACCCAAATAGACATATTTCTTATGTAATTTAAAAAAAAAAAACGATTGTTATAAACTTTAGAACACTAGCATGAACCGTTCACGAGATATTGCACATTTTTCTAATAAATTTATCAAAAAATCCCATAAATGAATAAAAAATATTAACTGTTGAGAAACATGTTCACGTTTCATATGTAATATCATGCGATAAATTGAGTGACATCATTCTCGTGATTCTAACTCGTTCCACTCACGAGAAAAGATACTTTGAGTAATACTTTTGTATTTGAACGCCAATAGTCATTTATCTGCTGTAAGAATAACATATTTCTGCGTCCGCTTGCCGAGATTTTGGCGACGAATTTAGCGAATGTAGCCAACTTAGCAACATTTTTAAATGTTGCCTAATTAACGAAAATCTCGCCAAATGGATAAAAATGACTCTAAATTAATGAAAATGACGACTAATTGCAGAAAATTCGATATCGTGGAAAGAATATAAGTACTTACTATAAGAGTAACATTTTTTTATCTGTAAAAATAGTAAATTCATTGCATTGTATAAGGAAAGTTATGTGCTGCCTACATCAGATTTTTTTGTTTTGTTTCTGGTGATTTGGAGGATGTGATTGCTTGAATTGAGCAAATTGAATGCCAAATGATGATTTTTGAACGTTTCCATGTTACCGAGCGTATTAATGGACTGGTCACTAAGTGCAGTTTTATTCATTTCTAGAGGAATTCTAAATTTAAGAACGACATCTATAGCCCAGTGCGCATACGTACTTGACTGTTGCATCAGCGTGAAGCCGGGTATCTATCTTTAGGGAATTTGAATACAGATGGATAGTAGATCTGAATCTGTCCGTCTCTATAGATGCCCTCTGATGATCTGTATATTTCTATAGTAGCCAATAATAGGCATAGTATCCATAATAGCCCGAATCGACCACCGACCTCCACTGTTATATCTATGGTTGTAGAGGCACTTGGTCAAACAATATCTGCCTGTATTGTGGCCGAATGCTCCACTTGAAGGGACTATACGCCCAAGCACCACGTGTTTGTGTTCCACTCACCATCCAAGCCAGAGGGACAATATTGAAGTGGTGTTGTCAACATGTCAATTGGGCTGTCTCAGATTGGTGTAACGCGCTGTTCATGGACGAGTCCAGATTTTCCCTGGAATGAGATGATAAGCGTGTAAGAGTCTGGAGAGAACGAGACGCACGCAATCAGGCCAAGAACATCATCGAACATCACGCATTCAGAGGTGGCAGCGCCATGGTGAGGGCTGGGATTTCAATGGGATATTGCACACAGCTGCACATATTTAATGACTTTTCTGTGACGGCTGCGCGGTATCGGGATGAAGTCCTAGACCCCATTGCGAGACACTGCGCTACAACAGTCGGTCCTGATTTCCTCCTTTTGAACCATAATGCCAGTCCAATATCGAGCTAACATCGTTGACGAATACCTTGAAAGTGAGGGTATTTCTCTTATGGTGTGGCCGGCGTATTCCCCCGATCCTAGTTCCATTGAAAACCTTTGGGATGCCCTCGGCCGTGCTGTCACTGAACCTTTATATTCTCTAACTAGTCTCAGAGAGTTGGAACCTGCCCTATTGGAGGAATGGTCATTGCTCGCATCTGCTATGGCTGATCACCTCATTGAAAGTATGGAACATCATTGAAAAGTTTGTGTGAAAGTCCGGGGTTGTCACATATCATATTAATGTAAGTGTTATTTGGTTTGTCTGCTTTTAAACATCATTTTGTTAATGATACATATGTGACGTCATCATATAACTTACGAAAAGAAAATATGTTTTCATCTTTACATAATTCTTGTTTTCTTTAATGCATAAACATACTTGCTACCTTCATGTATAATTTTGAATTAATTAAAGCTTTACTTTTCCATTTTTGTTGATTTTACCGTTCGTGCTTAACTTTTGGAAGCCAGTATACTTCTAAACCAGAGAGTAGAGGACAGTAAATTGCGAGAATTTAAAAAACTCTATACTTCTTGTGCCACGTTTGTCAGTCAACCCATTGCTGTAAATATGTAATGTGGAGGTAGGTATCCATAGCAGTAAGACATTTGATAATTTAGATTGGATAGACAAAAATTGACACTGGACACCATATTACTTTCCTTATATACATAATGTATAAGGAAAGTATTCTGACGGGGTCGAAAATTCGAATTCGAGTTTTCGACAGAAGAGCACGTTTCAAGCATCCCTGATCACGAATCGAACATTTTTGAGGTGATGTCTGTGTGTGTGCGTGTGTGTGAAAGTATATGTGTTTGTGTGTGTGTGTGTATCAGTGAGTCTGTAGAGACGCTATCTCACGAACGAATAGAGCGAAATTTGGTACAAAAATCACAATCCGTGTATACTGGGAGCCCATTGTTTTAAAACACAATCAAATGTTAAGACCCCACCCCCTAAATTTTAGAGTGAAATTCTGAAAAAATCATCAAAAAATCAAAAGCTTTAATAAAGTTACCCAATTAGACATATTTCTTATGTAATTTAAAAAAAAAACGATTGTTATAAACTTTAGAACACTAGCAAGAACCGTTCACGAGATATTGCACATTTTTCTAATAAATTTATCAAAAAATCCCATAAATGAATAAAAAATATTAACTGTTAAGGAACATGTTCACGTTTCATATGTAATATCATGCGATAAATTGGGTGACATCATTCTCGTGATTCTAACTCGTTCCACTCACGAGAAAAGATACTTTGAGTAATACTTTTGTATTTGAACGCCAATAGTCATTTATCTGCTGTAAGAATAACATATTTCTGCGTCCATAACGCTTGCCGAGATTTTGGCGACGAATTTAGCGAATGTAGTCAACTTGGCGACATTTTTAAATGTTGCCAAAGTAACGAAAATCTCGCCAAATGGATAAAAATGACTCTAAATTAATGAAAATGACGACTAATTGCAGAAAATTCGATATCGTGGAAAGAATATAAGTACTTACTATAAGAGTAACATTTTTTTATTTGTAAAAGTAGTAAATTCATTGCATTGTATAAGGAAAGTCATGTGCTGCCTACATCAGATTTTTTTGTTTTGTTTCTGGTGATTTGGAGGATGTGATTGCTTGAATTGAGCAAATTGAATGCCAAATGATGATTTTTGAACGTTTCCATGTTACCGAGCGTATTAATGGACTGGTCACTAAGTGCAGTTTTATTCATTTCTAGAGGAATTCTAAATTTAAGAACGACATCTATAGCCCAGTGCGCATACGTACTTGACTGTTGCATCAGCGTGAAGCCGGGTATCTATCTTTAGGGAATTTGAATACAGATGCTTAGTAGATCTGAATCTGTCCGTCTCTATAGATGCCTACAAAATTATGGCAATTGACAATTTTCTCTCTCCTTTACAGGTAACAGAAAGTGAAAGAAAAGTGATGAAATGGGTTAAGGCTAAAGTCCATGCGGAAATCGAAATACCAATTTTATAAAGAGCAGACGACGAGCTAAAACCCTTATATTTTTGCATAAGAATATAGTACTACATTCTTCTCCTTTAGATTTCAGATTATGAAGCGATTTCTGATCTGAATCGGTTCCTTATCTATCTATTTTTCATTGTACAGGATAGAATTATTCTTTTTGTAAACTAAAACCACTGATGAAAATTACAGTGTTCTGAAAATTTTAATTTTGGAATAATTCCGATACTTTTTTATCCATTTCATCGAACACATTCTTATCATTTGCTGCTTATCAACAAATTCCTCTATTCGTGGATCCATGTTAAATGGACTCTTTTAAATGCAATTTACGTTTAACTTTCCTATTTGTTATTCTTTGGAACAATTATTTTTTTAAACAGTACAGAAACACGTGAAACAAAGTAAATCTTATTCTGTCATCAAATGTAATGCCTGCTAACTCCGTTATCTTATCTTGGTAAATAACTAATTCATAAGCAACACGTCTGTAATATGCATGCCAGTAAAGTAAGTTCTTCTGGCCTCACTGTCACTTTGGGCAAGTCTCGTAGCATAGATGGGAGAAATATTTGAAAGAGTATTTTGTTCGAAGAAATTGTTTCTTAATCTTCATGTAATCAAACATTTTCTTAATTTTTAATCTTTAAAGAGCATTTTATTGAGTTGAAGACAATATATTTTAGTAGATTATTTGTAGCATGTAAAGATGGTACAGTTTTAATTTTACTTTTACAACGTTATCAACAAACTAATAATTCTATTTTAATTGCTAATTAAAAGGAAAACAAAGAAAATATTCTTTTCTCTGATGTTGTATTATAGAAAATTTGGCGTGGCCAACGCATGAATCCATCGATTTGCCAGTGAATGCTAGAAATATTGTGACAGCTAGAAATGTTTCAATATTGTTAATGCAAAATTTTCATTAATGAAAAATTATATGTCATAATTTTCAAAGTCCGAATAAATGATCTTCAATTTTACATTTTTTAATCGTACTATTTACCAGAAATATAGTTTGTTTTAAAATTCTCTATTATCAAATCCATTAATTAAATTATCCTTTCAAATCCATTAACGCGTCATCTGTTAGTGTAAGTAAATCCCTTGATGCCACATATAGTGAAGTCTTATTCCCTGGAGTCATTCATTCACTAAAGTTCTGTGTTCGTGATTGAGAAAGTTGAATATTCTTCTTTTTGCCCAAGTATCATTGAAAAAACAAAAAAAAATCAATAAAATCCAAAACACATCATATACAGGGGTTATATGAAATACGACTCCCTTGGCTTCCTAGAAAGACAAAATTGTGATTATCTTTCATTTTTCCTAATATAACTAAAGTGACAGCAGTGCGGCATTTTCATAAAAACATTAATTCCACAATTATAGTCCGCAGAGAACTTCACAAATCCAGCATCCACAAAATAGCTCCAATTTCTACAACTACAGATAGCAGCATCCATTAACTGATTTTGAGCTTATTATGCACTCGTTAGAAATAAATAGCCTATATAAGCAAAGTGCTATCTGATCTAATTTAGCTTTATGGAACTGATAAACTTGGTTCTACCACTCCCAACTGAGTTTGTCAGTTACCATACAGGTTCGCAAAATTGCGGTTGATAGAAATGCATTGCAGTTATCAAGTATTCAATGCTAAAGATCATAATAAGTGTCGATAGCCCAGACCATCCAGCTCGTACGAAGACATGGAGCAGCAAGATGGGCGGCCGGATCATAATAAGTGTAGAAGACCCAGACCGTCTGACTCGTCCAGAGGACTAAGAGCAACTATTTGGACGGCCGGAGATCATAATAAGTGTGGAAACGGTTAATGGATGATGTTATCTGCAATGAAACTATAAAGTTTACGAATGTTCCATAAATGCGAGTTCAGTGACTGGGTAAATGTCATTTTATTTATGATTTGAACTCTGAAAATGTGAGCACTTAGAAGACAGTTACTGTTTGATCACATTTAAATTTACTTCCACGAAAAATTACTTTACTAGATTTTACTGTTGAACTAGATATTTTGAATTATAGAGGAAATACAATATCTCTATGTATGGCCTTCGTTGTAGGAAGTTACATTGAGCAATAAAACAACTGGCATGTGGCTCCAAAAATGAAGTACGTTCGAAACACATTAAACTAAACGATTAATCAAGTAATTACTTGCATTTACCTCTTTAAATTACCTTCATATATCATTTAATAAAAATATTCAATTATCTCTTACAATACTAAATAAATTATAGTAAAAAATTAAGAAAAATTATTCATTAATTTTAAAAGGTGGGCAGATAAATAAATGGTTTCCTTTTAGAACCCACAAAATATTGTCATTTAGAAATTTCAGTATTCATCCATCTGCATTTTTAGAATAATATACATCTTATAAAAGTAAAACTTATCTTGTGGAAACTAAACTGTCCGTAATAAAATGCTTTCATTCTCTCATAAATGTTCTTTTATTCTCTTTAGCATCAAATAGCAAGCTAATTGGTATTTAGAATACGCTTTAAGTGCACATTGCAGGACATTAATTAATTAAATTTTCTTTAAATCGCTTATTCAGGCAAGTTTATAAAATTTAATATCTCAAAGTTTTTTATGAAACGATAAAGCATAATTTAATATCAGTCAATTGTAGAAATTTCAAGGAATAGGATTATTTAAATGGGGTTGATATAGGGTTGATATAGGTTCGTTTGTTGTAGGTCTTCGTCTTCTACGTTACATTAGCGTAAAAACATCCAATGTCCAAAAAATGTCCAAAGTTCTTATAAAGTCCAAAAGACGATTATGCATCGAGAATATGATGTGAACTTGAAATGTAATGGCATAATGTACACATATTTTTTGTGTAATGAGATGCTGGCGTATCAAATACAATGACGGCACCGTGATGTCGCCAGAAAGTAGGCATTTTAGTTACCCTTATTTTTGACGACTTTAATAATAAATTTCTATTGGAACAGACACGTAAACAACAACCCAAGAAAAAATCGCCATGGACTGAAGTCAAAATTTAAAGTCTGATTCTTCTCTGTCCAGTCTGAGATTGAGGAACCGGCCAAAGCCGTACGATGCAACACTGTGGGCGGAGAGAGAAAATGTTGGCGTTAACTCAGACAAAAATTAACAAAAATATGTACAGGATCCCCAGAAAGATTTGAACATGAACTAGCTGATGAAAAGGCTAAAACGTTAATATTATCCATCATCTCTCTGAAAGCACAGTGCCAATATGTCAGAGCACCAAATGCAACCTCGATGTCCAAAAAAATACATGTATACTAATTTGACTAGGTTTAATCCAAATCTAAAATCTATTTTTCAAATTAACCCTTGGATTTTAAATAAAAGGCCTATCAAAGTTTAGATTTTTTTTCCATATTTGTGCTTACATATCTGGTCAAAGACATTGCCACAACATAGTGCGATTTTACAGTCATGAGACTAAACAGAAAATGCAATCAACTCGAGTATCAGCTCAAGGAAATGAAACCACCTCTTCAGCTGAATAGGGAAGTTAATATTTATTATGAGGTCATTCCAATTTACATATTCAGAACCAGGGTGTTACAGAGACTTGCTACCTCATTTATCATCACATTCATGTTTTAAACAATGCAAATAATATTTATAGATTGAATAGTTGCAGCTGAATTGTATGATCCACGGAGTTAAAGGGGGTTAGCCCATGGTATGACCAGAAATCGATAACTTGAAATAAAATGTGTGAGGAAATTTAACTTGATAAATTCGTTTGTTATAGGGTCTAGGGGAGCGTAGATCTATTGCGTTATGCTAGGGATTGATAGTATGTATGTATTTATAGGCAGTCTTAGAATTAGTAAATGAAAAGGGTGTATAGCTCGCATGTATCTGCGGAAGGAAGGATAGACGGGAGTTGATAACCACCTGTTCCTGGTTTACACGCATGACCGCGGCCTACTAGGACGGACGTAACGCTCGAAGCGAGTGAGTTTTGCTGGTTTTACCTATAATTTGTATATGATCACACATAATTTAATATCACAATATTTATAAATTTAATATAATATTCAACAGCATATGTTTTATGGCACAACAAGTGATGAAATGGATATAATATATTGAGACATGAGTGTTGCTGCAATTCACATACAATAGTAAGAAAGAATAGAAATAAGCAACGTAATTATTCTCAAGTTCTGGTGTCAAATTGAGTCTCATCAGTTACTCCGAGGATAAGTTGGATTCATACATAAGTTCTATACAGACATACTTTTTAATTATTTCCCTCAGCTTTTAAAAGGAGCTAATGAGAGAAAATATTCACGTCATTACTTTATTAGTAGATGAGCAATATGCACCAGGAAATCGGGTTTTGTCATGTCAAGTATAATATGTACTTACTGTTAGGGCGTGATTGCCGTTGAAACAACACTAAATTAAGAGAACTATGGTTCTTATAAAAGTGAACTGTATTTAATGGACTACTATATAATTACAAATTAATACATAAGTCCGCGTTGAGGACTTTTTCAAATTACAATTGCTGTCGCTCTCGGCGAAAACCATACTAACACACTTGCGTTTCCACACCAAACTAGAGAAACATAGGGGCGGCAACAATGCAGGTAAACATGATTCAACACATGGACTATACGTAGCAGAGTAAGAACTTTGGCTTGTAAGAAACATCACTTACCGTCTTCGGACATGACGACTTGATGGGGTGAACGTCGCCACGTTTATAAAATAATAGGGAAGATTTCAATGCACATTTCTAACTTAAATATTTCTGGAACCTTCTGCACCAGTCAGCGAAACAAAATGACTAAAATACCGTTTTTGTTCTTCTGAAATGGCTGCTTATAACTCAAAAACGACTCTGTAAATTTCAAATATTTTTCATCTTTACTTGGCGTAAGATTACTGATAAAATATTGCTAAACTTTAATTGAAGCAAGCTTATTAATAAAATATTTCAGATTACGTAGTGCATTCATGTGCTCCCCATGGCCCCTGGACGTTAATAGCCACAAAGTTGGGCATCAAGCTGGATTATGTAGTACATCTTATCCTTTAGTTTGCCCCACTAACGTCAATGGTTTACTTTTCCCTGGAAAAAGTTCTAGGGACGCTCATGTCTGCGTTAATATTATCACCTTCCTTATATACATATAATATAAAAGGAAAGTATTGTGACGGGGTCATAAATTCGAATTAGAGTTTTCGACGTGAAAGCACGTTTCAAGCATCCCTGAACACGAATCAGACGTTTTTGTGGTGGTGTAAGTGTGCGTGTGTGTATGTATGTGTGTGGATGTCGGTGTGTCAGTGAGTCTGTGGAGAGGATATCTCACGTACGAATGAAGCGATTCGAACAAAATTTGGTACAATAATCACAATCAGTGAATATTGGAAGCTTATTTATTTTACACACAATCGAATGTTCAGGACCTACCTAAATTTTGAAAAAATCATCAAAAAATTGAAACTTCCAATGCATAATCATTTTGTATGTTATTTTTCATTAGAAAACGATGGACATAAACTTTAGAATGCTAGCATGAACCGTTCTCGAGATACTGCACAATTTTCAAATAAATTTATCAAAAATCATATAAAGCTCATAATAAAATATACTATCATTATTCTCGTAGATCGTCCCATTCACGAGAGAAGACATAGGGTAATAGCATTCTAATTGGACGCTATTAGTCGGTTATCTACTATAAGCATGACCTATTTCTGCATCCTCAATATTTAGCGAAATTTTGACGACGAATTTGGTGAAATATCGCCAAATTAGCGAATTTTTTAAATGTTGCCAAATTGAAGGAAATATCGCAAATTGATAAAAATAACGCTAAATCAATGAAAATGAAAACTAATTGGTGAAAATTCAATATCTTTAAAGAATATAAGAATCTATTATAAGAGAAGATACTTTGGGTAATCGTTTTGTCTTTAAACGCCACATTAGTCGTTTATTCACTTTAAGAATAGCCTATTTCTCCGACCTTTACAAAATTTTGGCGACGAATTTGGTGAAATATCGTCAACTTGGTGAGTTCTTAAATATCGCTAAAGTAATAAAAATTTCAACAAATTGATAAAAATGTCCCCAAATTAATAAAATGAAGCTGAATCAATGAAAATGATAACTAATTGATGAAAATTTAATATTTTGGAAATAACGTAAAAATAACCTATTGCTCTGTCTGTAACGCTTGGCGAAATTCTGACGACGAATTGTGGCGGCATATCACCAACTTGGTGACTTTATTAAAATTTGCCAAATTGATAAAAATTTTATCAAATTGATAAAAATGGAATTGATAAAATTGAGTTAAAAGGGATGCACTGCTTTGTAAACTTTTATTTCTGTCATATGATTGGCATGTATTTTATTATATAAGAAACGATCTTCTAAATATCGCCAACTTGGCGATATTTAGCCTCAGACTAACATAACTAACGTCAAAATTGCAAAAATGACGCCAAGTAAATTAAAAATAAAAAATTTCTGATTGACTAAATTTGTCTTAGGGATCGTATAAAAATTTAAAAAGTGTAACTTTTTGAAAATTAATGGGAGAACTATTTCATTAACGTAGTCTTCTTTCCTACCTTACTTTCAACATTTTTGCAATTTACATTGTCCACTTATCTCCAACAGGTAAGGCATTAAAGTTCGTTTCAATCGTTTTGGGACACCCTGTATAAAAAATGTAAATACGATAAACAAATATAATATTTTAGTATACTAAAATCTCAAAGCTATTATATTAGGAAAATTTTGTGTATCATTGTTCAGCAAGAGGAATTATCTTAAAAATTATACATATATGATTTTTAAAAAAACATCATAATTCTCAATTAAATGTAATAAGATGATAGTTGAAAAACTAAATTATTCAATAAATATTCTTTTCTCATATTTAAGAATCATATTTTTTTAATTTGCACTTTAAAATACCTTGTTCTAGCTGCCCCATAAGTTAACTAAGTGATTCATATTTTGAGTTAAAATTGCAAATTCTATTCATCTATGTTTTTCAGTTCTAAAAACAATCTTAGATAATGTAAAAACGTTAGCTGTAAAATATCTTAAACATCATTATAGATGAAAGGAAAAATATGCAAATCACATTAGGACTTATAAACGAATCAGCTCTGTTTGTCGTAGAAATTCAAAAATAAGGTATTACTTTAAAAAATTGTAGTAAAACATTAAAAATTCTACAAAGTATTTTAGATTACATATTTCCATAAAATACGATTTAGAAAAAAAAATTCAGATATGTACGATTTTTTCTTCCGAACACTTAAATAATCAATTATTTAAAAATTCAAATTTATTATTTTATTACAGTGCTAACTTATCAAATAGTTAAAATTATAATTCACTCTGGATTTAAGAATATTATTCTCCATTTCTTATATAATTCTGCATTTCCATTAATTTTAATTTTATAAGGAGAGAAAAAAATATATATTAATAATTAAATACGTGATATTTTCCTGTTTTGCTTCATTTAAAAATATAATGAATTCCCCAATACCCATTTACTAAAAGCACTTAAGAACGAAGAATTAATTATTTAAAATAGCTAAGAACGCTTATGGTAAAACGTTTATAGAATCTGATAGAAGTTCTAAATAGCAACACACGCTATAGTTTAATACTAGACTCTAATTATAAATCTAGATGCTGATTATAAAACTAGATATTAATTCTAATGTTATATAATATTTAATTCCAATGTATCTTACCAATGTATTGACATAACAACTATATTTAAATGAGAGTTTGAATAAATACTTTAATATTATGAAAACTCAATGAATGGAATGAAATCTGGGATATTTAATTTAAGCATTCCTTTTATATAAGAAAATTCTAATGTAAGACAATCACCATATTTATAATTAATGATAATCAATCGTCATTGCTTATTGAGAGAACAGGGACAGTTAAATGATAGAAAAAAAATGAGCTAGATACGCTAGTGAGAGTTGTATATTAATCGCATAAGCTGTGATAGATAAAAACGGTGAAGGGGCTAGGACCCCTAACAAAACGCGACTGTCCCACAAGCAAAGAAATTCATTAGATTTTGAATCAATAATATTAAATTAATAACTTCTTCAACGCGACAAGGATTATCAAAGATATCAAACTTAAATAATGTTTCAAATTATATCAGTTAATAAATTTTTGTCATTTTGGTGATATTTTCATCGATTTAGGGACATTTTCGTCAGTTTGACAATATTTTGTAAATTTGCCGAATTTTTCGAAATTGTCAAATTTCTCGCCACTGTCGCTGAATTTATCGCCAAGTGGGATGGTCAAACAAACATACTGATCATACCACAGCATAATTATAAGATCATCTAAGAAAAACACAATTAATTTACGACCCCTGGACCCCCTAACAAAATGCACTTGTCCAAGGACAGTGTAACTAATTCTATATTGAATCAAAAATATCAAATTATTAATTCTCACAAAATGACAGGGATTATAAAAGAAACTGAATTTAAATTTCCAAGATATAAAATCTTCATAAATTTCCGCCATTTTCATTCATCGTTTTATCAATCTGGCGGCATTTTTAGCAATTTAGTTGCACTTCCGCCATTTTGGCAACTTTAAAAATGTCGCGATTTTTGCCAAATTCCTCGGCAAAATTTTCGTCAAAAACAACTGATGAAGTATAACATATCTATTGCTTTATGAACACGCATTTCATACGTTACTAATACCGATTTCTACTAACTAGCCAATGCTTGACAACTCTATAATTGATAACTTTTTCTTTGTAACTTTGCTGACACTTCTATTCCTAACTTCTTCATTATTCCGCTAGAGGCGCTGTAAACACTATTTTTTCGATCAGGCATGGTTAATTTGCTATTGATAAAAATAACATATGCATTTAGAAACATTTATTTCGAAGTTGTTGGGAGTGTTTAAGGACTTTTAAAGTAAGGCTGTAGTTTAACATTTTGCATACGGGCGTGCATGGACGCCAAAGTCTGCAAAGGGAGATCGAACGCTTTGAGATAAAGTATGCCAAATACCTGCCTTTTTGAGAGGTTCTTTGTTTGGAATTGAAGCTGTCCCACCCGTAAGCAAAAGTTAAGGCAGACATTTAGCTTCGGCTTCATTTTTTGTGATTCGGTATTTAGTGCTATAGCCACTGAACTGTAGAATAGTATGTCGAAAATCGGAATAAAACTAATGTATCTACAAACCAAGGCCCATGAAGAATTCCCATTTCTTATGTGAATCATATGTAAATTACAAAATTAATTCTATAAAATTCCATTAGGCATGTACTTACCCTTTAGTTCTCTTCACCTTTAATACTACATGTTTTTTCTGAAAATAACGACGTGTTAAAACAGAGATGTCAGTAATTAAATAAGTGATCCACTTCCTCTTTTAAAGCACGTTAATGCACCGAATGAACTTTCAATTAGTTGCTTAAGGGCACTTAAATCCAGGACATTAATTATTAAGAACTGCTCTGAAAGTCTATTCCAGGCCATTTTGATGATATTATAGATCGCAAGTTCCATAGGATGCGATTAAGGGCTTTTCTATTAAGAAATAAAGGGCACAGCATTATTATGATGTGTGATAAAGGTTGTGATAAAAATGATTTTAAAATAAAAATGAATTGTGGCTTTTAACTAAAGTTACATATATTTAATATAATATATATATACATATATATATATATATATGTATATATATATATATATATATATATGTATATATATATTATATTATTATTGTTGGGTAATCCTATTGTATTTAACTTTTATTCTAATAATTAATTATCTTATTAATAATTAATTATTCCTAATAATTAATTATCCTAATAATTTAACTTTTATCCTAATAATCCTATTGTATTTAACTTTTATCCTAATAATTTATAATTAAATGCATAATTAATATAGTCTGAGTTTATGGCATTTATAGTGACATACTATTGCCATATCTGAAACAAGCATTTGTTTGGGTTAATTACGGTTAGATGCTCCGACCTGGTGACGAATCTAGTCTAATTAACTCCAATTTAAGCCAATGCATTTTATAAATTTTTCCGGCATGGTAGCCGTGGTTTAAGAGTTTTGGTGAATATATATATATATATATATATATATAATTAGTATTTAATATATAAATTATTAGTAGCTTTATTTTTTCATCTTTATGTATGTTGTCCAAGTTGAAATAGTGTGTAGATATAATCTATCTATTTCTTCAGAAACATACATATTTTGTGTTTGCTTTGAAAAAATACTTGGACCCGATAAACAGTTTTGGCGAAGTGAACAATTCCATTATTTAGGTCTAGCCCTTGTCCACATGTATAAGCATTAATACCTGGATTTTATATGTTTTTCTATTGTCGATTCCATACCATTGATATTTGTTGATTTCTTTGACTTGATGACTCGGGATTTGCATTTTTTTCCATTTGATTGAAGATTTGCTGCTTTATACTTTTATTGAGTAGGTTTGTTATAAAGTTAGGTTTATATATATATATATATATATATATATATATATATATATGTATATATATATATATATATATATATATATATATATATATATATATATATATATATATATATATATATATATATATACAGGGTGTCCCACAAACATTGACATCGGCTTTTATTCCTTAAATATTGATCTTAAACATATATAATAAATTACAAAGTTGCGTAAAAAAAGGTGCAAAATCTTACGAAATCAATTAAAATTTTCAAGGGAATTAAATTTTAAGAAATTATAAATTTTAATTTTTATACGGCCCCGTACAAAAACATTCCCAATGAGTAAAATGTGCCCCAGACTCTAATACTGTTATGTACAAAATTTCAGCATTTTATTATAAAAAATCCCAGAGATATAAAACTGCATAATTGCTGACTTAAACCACTTTTCGATGCATCGACATGGGTTCTCAGAAGGGAAAAATCATGTCGACAGATCGAGTTTCAGGAGTCATACACAAATTACGGAAGAAAACAGTGATTAAATAAATAAATAATAATTTTGCTATTTATTGGTACAAAAGTATCTACACTGTATAGAAATAATAACTTTGCACAAAGATTACAAAACTTGTTCAAAATGTTTTCCACCCATGCCAAAGTTCCATTAAAGATAAGAGGCCGATATTATTTGTCTATGATACATTTCTGAGTTGCATCATTTGCACTCTTGCTGTAGACATTTACATTTGGATTAGTGAGTAATCACTCACCAACTTTGTTTAAACGTAACTGGGACTTTTTATAATAAAGTGCTGAAATTTTGTGCATAAACTTAATAGTGTATTGGGCACATTTTGCAGATTAAAAATGTTTTTGTACGCGGGCCGTATAAAAATTTAAATTTTGTATTTCTTCATATTTAATCCTTTGATAATTTTTATCGATTTCATAAAATTCCGTATCATTTTTTAAGTAACTTTGTAATTTATTATATATGTCTAAGGTCAATATTTAAGGAATAAAAGCCGAGATCGATCTTTTTGGGATACCCTGTATGGATACCGTGTATATATATATATATATATATATATATATATGTTACTGTCAATTCGATTTAATCGTTTAATATTAATAATAACCGGCAGTAGTATATATACGCTTGTATGAGCACACATATACTTTTCACACTATAAACATAATATTATAGCTTATTTTTATCTTTTTTATATAAAAAAAGGTCTCGATCCAATATAATATTAAAAACATGATATTATAGCTAAAAAAGGCCTTTTTTACATTTAAACCAAATTTTAACATTTTTAGTTAAAAAAGCTAGACATATTAGAATAAATGAGTGCCAAATGAATCCTCTAAATATATTAAAGATCTTTTAGTTAAAAACATATTAAAATTAAAAAAGAATTATAAAAATGGATGATGGCCTATCCTATACCATCATCATTAGGAGAGGGTTTCATGCCTTTTAACTTAAAATATATGAATATTACCAAATCAAAGTTATTGTCGGATGAGTATACGACACTGAATTTGAGAATAATATAATAATAAAGAAGAAATATTAATAACACCAAATATATTAGAATTTATAGGATTTATAGATGAAAAAACACGTCCGGAAATTACGGACGTGTTTTATAGAAAGAAAAAAGGAAATTTTATAGAGTTTTTAGAAGAAAATAAAATAGATTATGAACATATAGATTATAAGAATGAAAAGGTTAAAAATTAAAAAAAGTAGTATCTATACGCTTGTATGAGCACACATATACTTTTCACACTATAAACATAATATTATAGCTTATTTTTATCTTTTTTATATAAAAAAAAGGTCGCGATCCATTTTAATATTAAAAACATGATTTTATAGCTAAAAAAGGCCTTTTTTACATTTAAACCAAATTTTAACAATTTTAGTTAAACTATTTAAAATAAATGCGTGAAAAAAGAGGACCTGAATCCTCTAAATATATTAAAAAGCTAGACTATTAATGCGTGCCAAATGAACTTTATGGGGGGACCGTTAGTCCCCCCTCATCTATTGTTTTTCAGGATATCAAATGGATGAAAAAATTATGAACTAAACAAAATTAAAAAAGAATTATAAAAAATATATTAAAAAAAATGAAATCATAACATATGTTGATTAAGCTTTCTCTAAGTCATATTCGTATTTATCATCAATCATACCTGAATACTTAAATATATATCTACCTTTATTGATTTTATATATTGATTCATCAGAAAGTTTTCCATGTTTATTCGCTAGGTAATACTCTTTTTCTTCAGCTTCCACATCTAACTTTACGATTACTGTATCTCCATATTTAGTTTTAAATTTTTTCAATGATATCAGATCATATTCCCCAGGATATAAATCATTTAATTTAAACGTTTTGGGATAACATCTCAGTCTATTGAACTCTTCCATTTATTAGTAAACATTTTTTATAAATAAAATTACTCATAAATACTAATAGCACTCCATTGGAAAAAATCTTTTTGATTTTCTAAAGGTTCATCATTTAATTTTATACATTATGGTACAAATCCAGGGGAGGACGGTCATCCCCCCCTGAATTATAGAGGTATTAAGAAAAATCTTAAGAAAATTTTAGATTATTATAATATAAAATACGATCGACAGCATTTTTATAAATACATCCATTCTTCATAATTCCAGACCGGTAAACTGAGAACCGGTCTGAAAATCTTCATAATATATAACAAATCGTTAGTTATAATAATATCTTTTTTATAAATATAAATCCACCCATTCTGAGTTCAGCGCCTGTTCAAACACTTTCATTTGTAAATGTAGTATTTGGATGAATTTTTTCATCATTTTTAAACGTGGGTGATTTACCCACGTTAAAAGTTATCTTCAGAATTTGTAAAATTTAAAGCTCCACCTAAGCACTCATCCATTTATATAGCATTTTTATAATGTCCTAAAGCTCTAGTATTCATACCATCTTCAAATATAAATCTTTTATCATCTTTTGCTGATAAAGCTATCTTGTTCACTTGAATTGAATACAATTCATGTTTCTTACTTCTAATTAAATTCTGTGTTCTATATTGATCTTTTTTATTTAATAAACAGTCTTTATAATCTTCAAATGATATTTTGTTTTAAACGGTACTAGTCTTAGTTCCTTTAGACTTCTTAATCTCAAATTTTTCTAATCTTATTGAATTTTTCATTATATCTTTTTTCATGTGAACAGCTACCAAATTTTCATCAAAAATAGTTCTACATTTGAAATTAGGTTTAGCAATTAATTTTTTAACTTGATCATAATTACAACATAATCTTACATCGATTCGTTTTCTTATATTTTCCATAGTTTTTCCAAATACTGAATTATTCATCAATTTATAAAAATCTTTCTCAAAATCATTAGCAGCTTTCTTTCTCATTTCAGTGTTTAAATCTATATATTTTTCAACCAATTCGATTGTTTGAATTGTAATACTCTATGTACTCTTACAGCCTTTAAACCCATTTTCAAATATTGTTTTAAACTTCTATAATGAACTACATATTTCTCTTTATCGTATAAAGTTGTTAATAACTTACCTTGTTTCGAATTTTCGGGAATTCTATTTTCAGGACATAATGGTAAATCTGAATGATAATCATGTAACTCTTTTGGATATCTTAAACTAATTTCAAATATATATCCAATCTCTGAATCATCTTTTATTTTATTGTTATATAATTCACGTTTAACATAATTTATTTCATCACACCATTTAAATTCTCCATATGGTAAATATTGACTCATAGCCCATCCATATAAATTATTAGCATCTAAATACATTAAATAATTGGATTCTTTACTATTATCAAAATTTTTCATATATTTATTATTTGCTTTTCCATATCTATTACAACATTGTGAAACACCTCCTCTTAAACCTTTTTCTATCATGAGAATCATATCATAATCATTTAATAAATCTAATTTAACATTTGTTATTTTTTACATTGCATCCCAAGATAAACCAGGAGCAGTAAAATACCAATCTGGATCTAATTTATAAGTTTTTAAACAAACATCTCTAAAATTTTCAAATACATCTGTTAAAATTAGTACATCTGTTTTAACATATAAATCTGTATATTCACCTAAATTTTTTATATTAAATTCTTTCCAAACACGTTGAGCATGTTTATATTCTTCATCAGTTATATTACATTCATTCAATTTATTATAAAATTTATCTTTTGAAGGTAATTCTGTTTCTTTGTATTTATCTCTAGAATCCATATAATCATAAGGATATACACCTTTTCTTGTAATGAGATCTAATTTATCATCAGGAAAATGTAATGATGTCTCTCTAAATTTTGATTTCAAGTATTTAATATATTTCATTTTTCGTATTTTTGGAGGATATCTATTTATTTCATTCTCTGGTCTCAAGTTTTTTGATAAATTATCTAAACTGCAAGACATAAATTTAAATGAATCAATAAATCTCAATTTCATACCTCCTATTTTTTGCTGAAAGATATATATTTTTCTTCAGTATTAGGTATAGCATCTATTTTTGATTGATCAAATCCAATTTCTTTTATAAACAAATGAGAATCATAACCTGTTAAATTATAGATTTTTACTGGAATAAATTTTGGAATTTGGTAATTTAAATTACAAACATTATGAGCTGGACCCCTATATTTTCCAGTTATATGGCAATGATCAATTACTTTTTCATCCTTTAAGATTTGTTTTTCACATATATGACAAATATTAGTTCTTTTATAATGATTTTCATCGAACTCTATCATTGATTTGATACTTTCATATTTTTTAGTTTTGTCTTCTATAATTTTTTCAATTTTAAGAGTATCCTCTTTTAACATAGATACAAACTTTTTGATTGTATCAGGTCCTCTATAAACAACAGGAGGTTTAAAGTATTCATTTTCATATTTGATATAATAACAAAATGCATCTGCTACATGTTTTTGATATTTCACAGTATATGATTTAGTTTGATCTTGCTCACATGTATCAATTTTAGGTAACAGAGATTCAAAATCAGCATATATAGTACATGGTACTCTCATTTTTCTTTCATGATTTTTAAATTGAATAACTTCATCTTTTTTAGGCATATTAATTGTGACAGCATCTTTGCAGTATTCCTCATGTATCTTTAATCTTTCCTCAGAATAAAATGATTTAAACATCTATCATATAAAAATATACGATGATTAGTAATTTGTGATCTGATCAAACTATTCATATTTTTAATCCAACAATAATGATCATTTTTTTCATCTTTCATATAAAACAAGTTTAGGTGTTTTTCTAATTTATTGTTAGTTATTCTAAGTGGATAAATTGAACCATCATAACTATAAACATTTACAGATATATTATTTAGTTTTTCAAATTTCTTAATATTGTCTAATGAAACAGGAAAATCAATACCTTTAAAATTTAATTCATCTTTATATTGTTCATATTTTGACACTCTTTGAGGATTTTTTTTACAGGATGAATTGCTGATAATATAGACCACATAAAACATTTATTATCTTTATTTTTTACATTTATTATAGCTAGTTTAGATTTAATGTTTTCAGGTAAATCAATATAACTTGATCCTCTCAAGGGTTGATACTTATTTATTCTCAATTCCAAAAATTTTATTTCTTCAAGACTCCAACCAGATCCTTTTGATATGAAATCATCAGATTCATTTATTAATTTGTCAATAACATAATCATAAAAAGTATGTAAATCATTAGATTTTAATATAATTTGATTCTCAGTTTTGAATGTAAATTCTTCAATTTCTTCATTCAATTTATACAAACAAAACAATTTAAAATTTACCTTTATACCATTAAATTCTTTATTTTTTTTATTACAACCTTTCTTTTCTCTTCTAAAAATTCTAGAGGGATTTTAATGTTATTACAATTATTAATTCTATATGATCTTAATCTAGATTTATAAGCAGTTTCATATTCCTTAATTTCTACATTACCTTCATCATTTAATAATGCTTTTTTATGTTTTCGACTTGATATGTGATTTTCCAAATGTTTATAATATATGCCGCAAATAATACATTTTCTCTTTTGTTTTGATCTTTTAATCATTAAGTTTTTCTTTATATGTTCTTCTTCATCTTCGTAATATTTACCACATATACGACATTTTCTATCTTCTGTAAATAACTTTTCAAGATTTTCTTCTAGTAACTTTTCTTCAGGAAAGAGAGATGTAAAATCATTACTATTTTTATCAAATCTTAAATTAAAAGAATCAAAAATTTTCTTAATTTTATTACGTTTTTCAGGTTTTTTAATAAATATTTTTTTCTTTTTATCTAAGTATGCTGTCAAATCTAGATTTAATAAATCTACTAAAACAGGTTTATATTCACCTGTTTTTCTGATATATTTAATTAATAATTTAATTAATTCATCCTTCTTACAACCTTTAGATTGTTTAATATTCAATACTTTTACTCCTTTTCTGAGTTCATTAATAGTCTTTGACTTTAAGGTGAGCTCCATTTATTAGGGAACATTTTTTTAAATACTTTTTCCATGCTTACTGTAATGCCAGAAATGTAAAGTAATAAATATTTGGAAGGATTAAAAAATAATGGAACCAGGAATGCGGGCGGATTATCCCCACGCTAAGCAGATGGACGATAATATACAGGTGGCCCCATATCTTACATACCACGCCCATGTTTACATACCACGTTAAGCCGTTTGGCGGCAACCGAGACGGCGACGCCATGTCTACGGATTAGCCCTCAGCTCTAGATTTCAGCACGTGGACCGCCGACCGAAAAAGGGATATAAGTGAGAGTTGCTCGAAGTGGGAGTCAGAATTGGTCAAGGCAGGCTGTTGGAGTTAGACTAGTCAAGAAGAAGCGACGGTAGCAGAGTTAAGAGTTGTGTGTGCGTCTCTGATATAGGAATTCGAAGGAGAGCTCATGTTCATCTGGTATTGCAAGTGTAAAGTGTGACAAAGCATCGGTGTTACCCAAGTTATGTGAAAGAAGATCAGGTACCGTACAATTAAACTATATGAGGATAACCTCTTTGTCTAAATTTGTGTTTTTAAGGAAAAGCTAATTAATGCATCCCACCACGTGCTCCAACCAAATATCAATTCATCTGGCATTACACCCCCCGAACTACCAATGAGATGTATTCCACTATGTGTGATATTTATTTAATTTGTAAAACTAAAGAGTGTAAATTGAGTATGTGATAAATAAATGTTTGTTCCTTTACTATTAACCTTAATTTTTAGTTTGTTAACTTAGTATCCCGTTAAGCACAGAAATAGGTGGGTTTTGCGACCACCAACGCAATGTACACAGCAGTAAGTTAGAACAGATTCCATGTATAATTAATATACTAATAAATAATTACTTTAATGTAAAATGCATTTTTGACAATATTAATTTTAATCAACAAAAATAATAATCGGCACATTTGGTGCTCGTGACTTTAGCAGTAACGGGAATAAAATAAGGATTTATGAAATTAATAAAAATAAAAGGAATAATAATAATAAAAAATAAATATTGATAAGGTTGGACAACTGGTGGCGACATAGATGATTGTGAAAATATTGTGCACAATTCTCATTTCTCCTTATGTTATATGTATGATTATGTAAAGTTTTATCAATGAAATGGAAAAAATGGTTCTTCTAAATGAGATCGAAGGTATAATTAGAAAAATGGGATATAGGAATGGGACCAGTTAAAAAAGTGGTGAAAAGTTCAATTATAACAAGGAGTTCAAGTTTGAAAGAAGATTAAAAAATATCAAATAAAAATTATAGTAAATTGGATAGAAATAATAAAAATATGGATATTCCAGTAATGCAGATCCTGCCATTATTTAGTGGGAGTAAGGAGGAAGATATAAATTTCTTTATAAAACAATTTGATGAATTAGCGGAGTTAGCAAGTTGGAAGGAAGAGCATAAAGTGGCTATCATTAAAACCAGATTAAAAGATAAGGCTATGCAGTTTTTAATTCAAAACCCTGAATTACAAAACGAAAAGGAGTTTGATAAAATAAAAATATTACTAATAAAAAAATTTTCAAACAGAATAACGATAACGCAAGAACAGGACGCTTTCAATAAAATAAAACAAACGCCTGATATGTCAGTGGACGAGCTTGTGCTAAAAATAAAAAACGCAGCGCGTAAATTTTTGAACCTTAAGGATACAACAGATGGAGAGGTAGAGAAAATAACCAATAAAATAATGTTGGGAAAATTCATTAGCGCATTTCGCCCTGATTTGGCAATTGAAGTGAAGAAAAAAGATCCGCAGCGGTTTGAAGATGCCATAAAAGATGCCGAACTGTTTGAAATAATTCTTAATGATAGGACTCCAGAAGAATCACATAACGAACTGAAAGAAATGTTACTTACAACACAGGTTCAAGATTTGACTTTAGAAATTAATAAATTAAAATTGCAAAATATACCAAATCAATCCATGGAACGAGCTGTTTTTTGCATAGGGTGCGGAAAAAATGGACATTATTTCTCAGATTGCTGGTACAATGAGTGTAATACTGCATTTGCAAGGAATCCCAAACGAATGAATTATCAGCAATATGGGTTGGAGCAAACAAATTATATCAGAGGAAACAGAAACGAAAATCTCAGAAATTTTGAACGAGGAGGATATAATAGAAATAATAGGGAATATCAAGGAAATAATAATGATCAAAGAAATTATTACGATCAATTAGAAACCAACGTAGAAAATAGAGAGAGGCAAAGTATAAGAGGAAATTTTAGGGGGCGCAACGGAAGAAATATAAGATCAAACACATATGAGAGAAACAATGATAATAGTAATTTAAACTAAGAGCTGGAATTTGGGACCAAGGAACGAATCGTACAAATTCCAGAGAAATAAATAAATTCGGTTCACAAACATATAGAAATAACAAAAATGGAGATGACTGGCAAAACTATACAAATTTGGAGAGAGGACAATATTATGAAAATAATGATAAAGCAAAATATGATACCAAAAGTATCCTTTCAAGCGAATGTGAGAACGTATCTAGCCCACAATTACCGATGGTAGAAATAGATTGCAAAGGAATAAAAATAATAAGTGTAATTGATAGTGGGGCTCAAGTTAGTATTATAGATTTGGAAACATTTCAAAAACTAAAACAGAATAGAAATGTAAAAATAAAATACATAACCAGAAGAGTAATACTTCAGACGTTTACTAAAGAAAATATAGAATTTTTAAATTGCATTCAATTTTCATTTAGAATTGGGGAAAAGGCATGCAAAAATTATTTTTTCGTGACAAAACAGAACTTTCAGGGGCAATATAAAATGCTTTTAGGCTACGACTTTTTATCCTCACATAAAGCAATTTTAAATACAAAAGATAACGAAGTACAATTTGGGAATACTGCGATTAAATTGTATAAAAGTGAAAATACAAACCCAATACAGAATTCAAAACAAAAACCACAAAGCCAGGGAATTCGCGATGAAAATAGATATAATAGTAATTATGAAAATTATAATACTGATGACGACGAATATGAGGAAATAAATAGTTGTTATAATGAATCCAATAATGAGAATGAAGATAGAATAAGCGATGGTAATGATGACGACGAATATGAGGAAATAAATAATTGTTGTAATGAATTCAATAATGAGAATGAAGGTAGAATAAGCGAGGATAAGGAAAGCGATAACGATAGAAAAAACGCTAATATGCAAAATTGTAGCACTCGCGATAATGTAAATGATGAAAAATGGTTACCAAGTTCTAATGAAAGTAATAAGAATAAGAATGTTAAAAAGAAAGAGGAAAAGCAGATTTTCGCTAAATTGAAAAGAAAAATAACATTAAAGCCAGGGGAGTCAGAAATAGTCCAATTGATTTTGTCACAGGAATTAAATGAGGGACAGGATGTTTTATTTTCTCCAATAAAAATGGCAAGAACATTAATCACGGATGAAGCGATCCAAAGTATAGAAAATAAAAATAAGATTAGAATGTTGTTATACAATGAAAAAAATTGCCAAATTACACTTAATAAAAATATGAACGTGGGTATAATAACAGAACAAATCGAAATTGTTGATACAAAAAATAAAAGCAGTAAACCCACGTTGGAAATTAATAATATTCAAAATTTAAATAAAACAGATTATCAACAAATTCGGGAATTAAGAAAGAAAGAAATATCTCCAGACGATTTTCAAGTACAGCACTTAAATAAGGAAGATAGAAATAAAGTTATTGCATTAATGATGACCAATACAGAGGTTTTTTCAAAGTCATATGCTACCCTAGGTAAAACATCAGCAATAGTACCGAAAATCGAACTTATGCACAATTATCCTATTCAGAGTCGACCATACCCAATTCCGAGAGCAGTACGAGAAATTGCGCAAAAAGAAATTAGGGAATTATTGGAAAATGACATTATTGAAAGTTCACAAAGCACGTACGCTAGTCCCATTATTCTTGTAAAGAAACCAAGTAAACCAAATGAAGAACCTAAATATAGACTTGCTATTGATTATAGGGCCATAAATGCGTATTTACCACTTTTGCCAATAAACTTACCAAAGGTGAAGGATATATTACAAAATATCGCTGGTAGTAAAATTTATACAGTTATGGATTTGAAGGCTGCGTTTTTTCAGATCGAACTAAGAAAACAAGATAGAAAGGCCTTAACGTTCACAACTTTTATGGGAAATTTTAATCCTAAAAGAATTCCGTTTGGTCTTAAAAACTCAGGAGCATATTTTCAACTTTTAATGAACAAAGTGTTAGGAGATCTATCAGAGTTAAAAATATACTTTTACTTAGATGACTTAGTCATATGCGCACAAAATAACGACGAAATGTTAGAGAAAATCAAAATTGTTTTCCAAAGATTGAAAGAAAATAATTTAACACTCGACCCGGCGAAGTTACAGATATGCAAATCGCAAATTGAATTTTTAGGATATAAAGTAAATGCGAATGGTATAAGCCCATCAATAAAAAACTGTGCAAAAGTGCAAAATTTCAAACAACCCCAAACGGTTAAACAAGTAAAAAGCTTTCTTGGGACAACAAACTATTTTAGAGGTCTGATAAAAAATTATGCACAAATTGCAGAACCGTTGGTAAATTTGACAAAAAAGAATGTTAGGTTCGAGTGGAATAATGAATGTAGAAAAGCTTTTGAAAAATTAAAAAATGCAATTTTTAAAGAACCAGTTGTAAGACAGCCTGATGAAGTAAACCCGTTTGTCTTAACTACGGATGGCTCAGGTAAGGGAATTAGTAGTATTTTGATGCAAAGGGTAAATGGAGTCGATCATGTTATCGAATTTTATTCAAGACCTGTGAACCCGGCAGAGAAGCGTTATCCTGCAATAAAGCTAGAATTGCTAGCTATACACGCATCCTTACAACACTTCAGAGAATATCTGTTCGGAAGGAGTTTCACCTTGCTGAGTGACGCAAAATCCCTTATGTACCACATAAAATTAGATAAAATGCCAAATATCATATCGAGGTGGCTAATTGACATAAGTCAGTATGATTTTAAATTCAAATATCAAAAAGGTGAAAATAACGCAAGTGATTATTGCTCGAGATATGTATTTGACAATGATAACCAAATCAAATAGGTAAATACTTTAATTAAAAATGATGAGATAAATGTGGAGAAAATATTAGAGCAACAAATGGTAGATGAAAAATTAAGTAAAATTAGAGAGGAATTGCAAAAAGGAAGAAACCGATATCACAATAACAAGGTATACTATATTGATAGCCAAAATAAACTGTTAATGGTAAAGAAGGAAAATAAAAGACAAACGTATAGGAAAATAAATGAGAATACGATTGTAATACCGCACTCGCTAAAGGGAAAGATAATAGAGATAGCACATTTCCCTCATTTCGGAGTAAAAAAGACATACCAATTACTTTCAAGAAAATATTTTTGGATAGGGGCTTTCCAAGACGTGGAAAATTTTTTAAGTCTTGTAATCAATGCTTATTAGTAAAACACAAAAATATACCACCAGCCAGACTTCAGGCTATGCCAGAAATATTAAAACCAGGAATATATTTACAACTGGATTGCGTAGGAAAACTACCGCGCAGTAATGGAGGAAATAATTTTGTAATTACAATTGTAGACATGTTTTCACGATACTTTGAGGCCTATGCAGTCAGAGACATTACTGCTAAAACAATAGTGAATAAGCTAACAAACTTCGTGGCAACTTATGGAGTTCCAATTATTATTCAAAGCGATAATGCTCAAATTTTTAAAAGTAAAGAATACATAGATTTTACAAATGCATTAAATATTGAAAGGCGATACAGTTCGGTTTATTTCCCAAGTTCTTTAGGTCGTTGTGAAAGAATACACAGAGACATGAAACAATGTATAATGTGTTTGTCAAAGACTACGTTTGAATGGGATGAATCTTTAAAATGGTTTAAGTTTTATGTGAATAACACTATTAACAGTAATACAGGATTTGAGCCTTCATTCCTGTTCTATCTTAGAGATTTATCATTGCCATTTGAAAATATTAAACAAACAAACATACCAAGTAAGGAAGAAATAGATATAATGTATAGTGATGTAAATAATTATAAAAATTATGTGGCACAGCATTTAAAAAATATAGATAAAGTCGTGAAAGACGCATCGGAACAACAAAAGCTGATAAATGACAAACAAATAAAGAAATATAAAATAGTGAGAAAAAACGATATATTTATAGGAGCGACAGTGTACCTAAAAAAGTTCCTAAAACCAAGGGTATTAGAGGATCGATATGATGGACCATTTAGAATTACGAAATTAGTCCGAAATAATAATGTTATAATATGTCTTAAAAGTGATGAAAATAAAACTTATAAAGTGCACATAAATAAACTATACATGGCAGCGGAGCGAAAACAATATTTGAAAGATAGTGACGAAAGCGAATCAAACCACACACACACACAGGACAAAGAAAAAAATCAAAATGAGAAAGTGATTAGAAATAATGATCAAAGTCAGATTAAGGAAGGGAAGGTCACTAAAGAAAAGCAATTAAACTGTGAAAATAATAGAAATGATGATGAGGTTTGTTATAATGCCAGAGGGTATAATTTTCGCCCTCGAATTGTTGTAAATAGTAATTTCATAAAACAAAGAAGATGAAAAATATGTAAAAAGTTTGTAATTAATGTCATAAATAGAAAGTGATAATTGAGTGTATATGTATATGTTTTTATGTTTTAAATTGTGGATATAAGTATATTTCAAAAAGTATGTTATGTATTTCTGACATTACATATATGGCAAGTTCAAAAAAAAAAAAAAAAAAGTGAAATAACAAAGTAATTTATAAATAATATGGTGGTATGGAATTCAACCTTAACCAAGAATCGGAAGTTGATAGTTGCACTACTACAATATGTTACAAAATGAAATGATAACAAGAAAATGTATAATAATAATAAAGTAATGAATGCTGTTATGTAATGATATGTCGTATGTAAATAATTATGTAAAAGGAGAAATGAAAATTATGCATTGCAAATAATATATATCAAAATTTACAATTTAATAATAATGTGAATGTTGGTAATCCTCATGTAATTTATGGTACATTATGTCAATTATGAATAATGGACTAACTTGACAGGGAACTATCAAGAAACTACAAAGAACTATCAAAGCTATGAGTTGTACGAGGCTAAAAAGTGGAACTCAGCCTTTCTCACGATGGATGAACTTATGTGTTTGCGAGGAACCATTGTGAACTTAATTTCTTACCACTGGGGTGAAACTGTGGGAGAGTAACTTTTGGACTTTTTTTTTCGCGGGGGGGGGGGGTGAGAATGTAATGCCAGAAATGTAAAGTAATAAATATTTGGAAGGATTAAAAAATAATGGAACCAGGAATGCGGGCGGATTATCCCCACGCTAAGCAGATGGGCGATAATATACAGGTGGCCCCATATCTTACATACCACGCCCATGTTTACATACCACGTTAAGCCGTTTGGCGGCAACCGAGACGGCGACGCCATGTCTACGGATTAGCCCTCAGCTCTAGATTTCAGCACGTGGACCGCCGACCGAAAAAGGGATATAAGTGAGAGTTGCTCGAAGTGGGAGTCAGAATTGGTCAAGGCAGGCTGTTGGAGTTAGACTAGTCAAGAAGAAGCGACGGTAGCAGAGTTAAGAGTTGTGTGTGCGTCTCTGATATAGGAATTCGAAGGAGAGCTCATGTTCATCTGGTATTGCAAGTGTAAAGTGTGACAAAGCATCGGTGTTACCCAAGTTATGTGAAAGAAGATCAGGTACCGTACAATTAAACTATATGAGGATAACCTCTTTGTCTAAATTTGTGTTTTTAAGGAAAAGCTAATTAATGCATCCCACCACGTGCTCCAACCAAATATCAATTCATCTGGCATTACACCCCCCGAACTACCAATGAGATGTATTCCACTATGTGTGATATTTATTTAATTTGTAAAACTAAAGAGTGTAAATTGAGTATGTGATAAATAAATGTTTGTTCCTTTACTATTAACCTTAATTTTTAGTTTGTTAACTTAGTATCCCGTTAAGCACAGAAATAGGTGGGTTTTGCGACCACCAACGCAATGTACACAGCAGTAAGTTAGAACAGATTACATGTATAATTAATATACTAATAAATAATTAATTTAATGTAAAATGCATTTTTGACAATATTAATTTTAATCAACAAAAATAATAATCGGCACACTTACTGTGATAAATACTTTTTAAATGTCTCTTTTTGTGTGTATAGGTATATTGCTTACCACATTCACATATAATTTTTTTATATTTAATTAATGAATCACAACATTTACAATGACTTTGGAAATAAAGTTTTCCATTTCTATGATATATATAAAACTCATTTACTGATTTCACAGTCAAACAGTGTATACACTTTTTTGTTAGCTCCATTTATTAGGAAACATTTCTTGAAATACGTTGTAAGAAATCATTCCATATTTTTTCATATTTCTTTTTGACACTTTGAACCTTTATATTATTTTCAATATTAAAAATATCACAAATCTTTTTCATAAAATAGTAATAGTTAATTGATTTCTCATAATACATAAAATTTAAAAATTTTAAAAACATATCCTCAACTTCTTGAGAAATATTATATCTCCTTTTTAATCGATTAAAATAACAAACTCTACTATTATATCATTGTTTTAAACTTTCGTAATCGATAACATAAAAATATTCTTCTTCTTCTGAATCATAGATTAATTTCGTCTTTAAATTATGCTTATTATCATTCATTTATATATGAACTAATTCAGATGTCCAACTATTAAATTCATCTGGATATCATAACCATTTTGCAAAATATTTGTTTCCTTTCTTTTTTATTATTTTTTCAATTTTATACACATCATCTTTTTTATTATATTTTACCATTTCATATTCATAAATTGCCCCCTTTATTTCTTCTCCATTTAAATCTTTCACTTTATAAGTATAGGGGGCGCGGTAGCCCATTGGTTAGCGCGCTGGAGTTGCACTCGTTAGGCCCGGGTTCGATTCCAGCCACTGCCAAAACTGCCGCCGTGTTCATGCGGAGTACGATCACGTTAAACATGTGGGTCCGAAAGTCCTTCCGAGAGGTTGGTGGTAGGGGAAGGAGGGTACGGTCCCTGTGGATGCCTCCCCCACTGGGTTCCGGTCTAAATTGGGTGGCACTTCCCGACCGTCCAAACAGTTACCTTACACCTTTCTGGTAGGTCGGACGGTCTGGGTTTCAACATCAACAACTTTATAAGTATAGGGATCTCCCTCTATTGTTTCAGAAACCACAAATATTTCTTCTGTAAATGTAGAACCATCTTTCTTGAATTTTTTTTTAATTGTTGATATTCTAACTCTATCCCCTATCTTAAATTCCGGTTTTCTAATTACTTTTTCTTTATATAAATTTTTATAAACTTGAGATTCGTTTTCTTCCTTATTAGCTTCAACAGGTGTCATTTTTATTGATCTATGATACGAATTGTTATAATTTTTAAGTAATTTAGGTAATACATCAATATATCTTTTAGTATTATTAGCATACATATATTTTATAATTTTTTCTCTTATACTTCTATTAAATCTCTCAGCTATTGCAGATTTTATTTCTTTATTATAAGTCGTAAACCAATGTATATTATTATCTTTGAATAATTTTTGTGTAACTTTTCCAGTAAATTCAGTACCTTCATCTGTCAAAATGAATTTTGGCTTTCTTTCTTTAAAAACTTGTTTGAAACCTTGTACGACTTCTTCAGATGTTTTTTTTTTATAAGGAAAGCCCAAGCATATTTATTAAAAGCATCTATAACTGTTAATAAATAATTAGTTCCATCATTATATTTGCTATAATTTTTTAAAAATAACAAATCAGCGTCAAATTGATTATTACTGTTTGGAACAAAAACTCTCCTTCTTTTAATTTTACGAATGACAGGTTTATATCAAGTATATACATCTTGTTCATGTAAAAATTCTTCAACATTAGGTAACCCTGTTTTTCTTTTCAATTCATTAATTCCACAATAACCTGTTTCTGGATTATAATAGACCTCTTTTAAATTCCTGAAAAAGTATTCTTTTTACTTCCACAAATAGTACAGATACCTTTACCAACTGGTTTATTATTTTTAGAAGTAGTTTCATGATAATTTTTAGTTTCAGTTTTCTTTTTACACTTGACACAATACATATTAGAAGATATTCCTAACCCAAAAGTTTTTTTAGCTTTAACAATAGGTTTAATGATTCCTCTATCTAATCTTTCTCGAAATGTTGGATCTTGTATAGCATTTAAATCATCTATTAATTCCTGATCAGCAACATGTCTCTGTTTTGTATCTTTTGTTTTACTATAAGAAATATCATGTTTTTTACATACTTTATCAACTTTATTTATTCCAGGATCACCTCTTTTTAATCTTTTTTCTAATTTTGTAAATGGACCACAATATTGATATCCTGGTAAATGCATTTCTGGAGGATTTATTTTATCTTGTAACCATCCAACAATATCACCACCTTTCATTTATTTAGGATGAATAAATTTATATCCATTCAATTGCATTTGTTTTACATATTTTTCAACTGGATTAAATTTTAAACTTTTTATGAAATCCTTTTCACACATATAAATTTCTTCTTCTGTCATATCCTTAGCTTTAAACGAATTAATGAGTTCTTTATAAAAATTGTAACAATGTCTATATTCTTCCTTTCTTTCTGCAATTTTTAATGCAAGATCAATAGCTTCTACTATTCCAACCGATAAACTTAAAAAAGCAAGCGGTAGAAAGGCTATTGCTGATAAACCCGTTCCACTCAGAATAACCTTACTTACTGATAATGAAATACTTATCTTTTGATACAAATTTCTACTCTTTCTGTAAACATACAATCTTTTTTCTAAATATTCTTCCATTTCATTTATATAGGATCAAATTTTTTTCTGTATCTTATTTTTGGATTCACTAAATCTAACATTAAAAAATCGTATTCTTCTTGAACACTTTTATTATATATTTGTTTGAATTCTTCAGTACTTAATTTACCATCTATCTCTCTTATAATCTGTTGAATTTCTTTTGGTTGTAGATTGAAAAATATAAAGTAATTACAGTTCTTTCTTATATTGATAGATGTTGAATAATATGACTGAGATAAATAAATAATGGATGCGTTTTTCTTTCTACCTCTGATAAATAATTCTTGAATGGTTGTTTGATCTTTCTCAGTCACACAATCATCGAAAATAACTAAATTCTTTAATGTAGGATTTGAATCATCTACAGTAATAAAATCATCTGAAGAAAAGAATACTTCTTTTTTTTTGTATTTATCATATAATTTTAATAATGTTTTCTTATTCTTCTTACATTTCAAAATATCTTCTCTTTCTATATCTTCAAACAATGTATATATTTCTTGTAATTTAGAATATTTAGGTTCGTATAAATCTTTTGCACATATATATAGTGCATCAAAAATTGAAAAATCATAAATCAAATTTAACAGTAAATTTGTTTTACCTGAACCTGAAGGTCCTGTTATAAGCAATCTAAATGGATGTTTAGGTAACAAAGGATGTTGATTAGGATCAGGTAACTCATCTGATTCCGTGTAATCTGTAATTTTTATCATTTAAAATAAGTAAAAAAAAATTTACTGCAGTAAAAAATAAAATTAGCTGCAGTAAAAAATTAATATTATATAAATGGATAAATTAGAAAAAGAACGGAAACACAAGTTTATAAAGCAAATAAAAGATGCAATTAAATTAGTAAAATTAGAAAAAGAAATAAGAAAGAATAGTGAAGATCAACTAAAAGAAAAATTAGGTATTCAAAAGACCTTAGAGGAATTTCATAAACCAGTCACTCAAGAAATTGAAAAATATGAAAAATCAAATAAAGAAGTTGTAAAAAGCATTCAAAATGTTGTAGAAAATATTTCATTTCCATCTATAGAAGAGCCTATTGAAGCTGTGAAAGAATTAGTATCTATTACTTATGATATCGATCAAAATTTAAATTTAAAATATTTAAAAGAGGAAAAATTATACAGACCGTCAGTATTTTTAAACGATCAAGAAAAATTAGAGGAGATGTATGGAAGAGCTAAACAGTTAAAAGAAGGATTATCGAAGAAAAGAGGCAACTTAAAAAGTACTATTTCTAGGGCTAAAAATTTTTCAGAGGAGGAATTAAACCAGAAAAAGAATAAAATAGAAGAAATTAAAAATAAAGAAAATATGTTGCAAACTTATATGTATAGATTAAATATGATTCAAAGTAGTAAAGAAATGAAGGTGGGTAAAGGATTGGATGTATTATCAAATTTAACAGATAAAATATGTAATGGAAGTAAATCAAAGAAATTGTATAATCAAGTAGTTTTATTGTTAGATATGTTATTAAAAAATGGAGAAATGACTTATAATGATGTACAACGATATCATAAACAATTTCTCTGTTAATAAATGATAAAAAATAAAGTTTATTTGAGTGAAGGTCAGAAAAATAAACTTAAATCAGCTTTTAGAAATAAAGGAGAACTAACATTACAAATAGATAAATCTAAAACTCCTAATCGTGAGATGTATTTAACTAAAACTCAAATTAATCATATTAATGATGGAAAAAGAATTACAATCAGTAAAACTCAATTAGATAAAAATGGAGTATTTTTACCATTTCTAGCAGCACTTATACCCTCTTTAATAACAGCTGATAAATTTGCAGTTCCAGCATTAGCAACAGGTGCTTTATCAGGATTAGCTAGTTCAGCTGTACAAAAGAAAGGATCTGGGGAAAAAAAACGTGGAGAGGGAATATATCAACCGTGGGAATTAGTGATAAAATGATTAAAGATAATATGAAAAATGAAAAAGGATTTATTGATGTGTTTACCTCTGATTTATTACCTAAAACAATAGGAAAATTTGAAAATGGAATCATTAATTTAGATGTTTCAACAGGTCCCGGAACTCATTGGATTTGTTATTATAATGA
Source organism: Amaurobius ferox (assembly GCA_951213105.1). NCBI lineage: Eukaryota > Metazoa > Arthropoda > Arachnida > Araneae > Amaurobiidae > Amaurobius > Amaurobius ferox. The sequence goes on along the minus strand of OX578145.1, from coordinate 56,343,390 downwards.
TCCTAAATATAAATATGTGGAATATTTTGATCCGTTTGGTGAATATAATGATATACCTAAAAATATTAAATCATTTCTTGTTACATCTAATAAAAAAACAAAAATAGGTTATAATGATAGTTTATTACAGAAACCTTCATCTGTGAAATGTGGTTTATTTTGTATGAAATATATAAGAGAAAGGAATAAAGGTATATCACCTAAAAATGTTCTCAAATCATTTCCTACACAAAAACCTAGTAACTATAATGAAAATTTTGTTCTGTATAAATGATAATATTAAAATCTGAAGGTCATGAGAGATCAGAGGAATTTACCGTAAATTTTATTACACCTCTTAAAATAAAAAAATTAGCTTTACACTCATTTTCTATGGAAGTTTCCTGGTTTAATATAAGTAAGAATTATGGAAATAACATATTTAGAATGTATACATTAGACACAGATATAACAATTGTTATCTCAAATGGTAATTATACTGTAAGAGGTTTAAATGAGTATATGATGAAAATATTTGGTAAGGATCCACCTGTGAAATTTGGTATTATTGAAGCAAGACAAAGAATATCTATTAAACTGAAAAATGGTTGGGTAATTGATTTTACAAAAAGTAACTTTCATAAAATTATAGGCTTTTTAAAACCGACATATGGAAGTTATGATGAAGAAACAGAGGTTGAAGATGAACATATTGGTGATATATCCAACGGAAATAATAATATTTATATTCACTGTGATGTTGTAAAAGGATCTTTAATAAATCAATATCATTCAGAAGTCATATATTCTTTCACTAATAAAAACCCTCCAGGTAGTATAATTTCAAAAGAATTTAATAATTGGATATATTTTCCTGTTAAAGTGGATACCGTTGAAAGAATAAAAATGAGGATTACTAATCAAAAAGGTGAATTAATAGATTTAAATAAAGTAGCTGTAGAATTTAATTTTATTTCTTCTTAAATGAATGAATAAACATAGATTATATAGAAAAGTAAAAAAATACAAGGATTTTTAAAGGTTTTATTGAAAACTGAACCGATTATTAAAGCACAGAATAAATTAAAGGAAATATTTTCAATGAAGAAAGGAGATGGTTTAAAAATTCTTCCTAAGTAAATGATTTTTGATTTGAGTGATACTCATTATTATTATAATGATCACATTAAAAGTTATGAATTAAGAGAAATTCACCCAAAAGAACATAGTTCGGATGAGAATGCCACCTATGTTTTTCATATTAATGATACTAAAGCAAAAATTTTATATTCTAGAGGATATCTTGAACAAACATTAAAAATTACAAAACATGATAAATCATCCATTGGAAACGAAAATGAGAGTCTGGTAAATGGCGGAGGTTTTATCAAAACTTTAAAAGTACATATAGGAGATACCGAAATTGAATCAAATACACAGTCAAATTTTTCAATCATGAATCATGTTTTAAGATTAACTCATTATACTCCTGATTATACAACATCACAAGCTCAAGATGAATTTTTTTATCTAGATACATCTGATTCAGCTGACCGAAAAGAGTTCAAATGAGATGGTACTTTAGAAGGTACTACTAAAATAACTGAATTTTTTAATAATTTGAAAATTAATAAAGATTATAACGAAGGATTCACAAAGAGATGGGAAATAACGAAAGATGTCTTTAAAATATGGACAACTTTAAAAGATATAATCGATTTCTTTAGAGAATATGAAAAGGTTATTTCTGGTTTTGAAGAGAAAATAGAAATTCAAAGAAATGAAAATAAGAATATGATATATACTGATATAGGAAATGAAAATTATAAATTAGTAGTTGAAGGTTTAACATTGCATTTACCTTATATAGAATTTAAAAATTCTGCAGAAAGCTTGTTTATGGAATCATATCTATCTGATAAAGATATAGAGGTAAATTGGGATCGATATAGATTTAAGATGGTAGGTCCCCATAAAAGCGATAGCGGATCTGTCACAGCAACTACAGCCTCAGATGAAGTTTTAGGTGTCTATGTTATTCCTCAGTATGTTGAAAGAGATGGTAATTATGAAAAAAATAATATGATATTTGATAATATAGATATGACTGAATGCTGGTTGATGATTAATAATAAACAAATTCCTCTTATGCGTTACAAAACGAATTTTACCAATAAAGGTTATAATAGAGTGTATGAAGCCCTTTTACATGCAGGATTAAACGATATTAATACAGAAACAGGATGTTTGATAAATAAGAAGAATTTTGGTGATCTGTATACTATTTTTTATTTTGACTTATCAAATCATGAAAACTATACCGATTTAAATAATTTAGATATTGAATTTAATTGGGAGAGATTAACTAATTGGGAGAGATAATACTCAAAAGGACTATAAGTTTTATTTTATTTTTAAAGAAAGAAAGATATGTTTTATAAATTTGAAAAATAAAACTATAACAATGGTTAAGAGTTTAAAATCATAAAATTAATTTTATAATAAATGAGTGCTTATTATCCACCTTATGATGATTAAATAAAAGAAGGACCTATTGGACCTCCAGGTATAGGTTTTAAATTAATGGCTGATGGAAATTATGATATGGAAATTAGAATTTTAAAAAATTGTGAAAATCCTATAGATGATTTAGATTTAACCACTAAAAGTTTCGTTTTGAATAAAATAGAGAATAATCATTTTGAATTGAGAGATTTTATAGAAACTAAATATGATAAAGATTTTTTATCCTTTACTGAAGAAACAGGCAAGAAAATAAAATAAATAAATGATACAACTTTACATTCTTTAGAAGGAAAAGCTTTTGATGCAAAAGGAAAAAGAATAGGAAATGTTGCAGATCCTAAAGATGATAAAAATGTTGTGAATAAAAGATATTTTGAAAAAAATTCGTTAATATTAATGAATGATAAATTTGATGCAAACAATAAAAGAATAGGTAATGTAGCAGGCCCAGAATATGATAAAGATGCTGTCAATAAAATATATTTAGACAATAGAGATATCTGGATTACCGTAGAAGATCTTATTTTTACAGATGAAAAATTTACAAAAGTAAATTTCAATATGATGAGTTCTAAATTACTGGATCAAGAGATGCGATTAACTACAGATATGTATATGAAAATATCTATATATATAGCTATATATGTAGAAAGTATATATATATATATATATACGATAAAAGTTCACTGATATCACTAGAAATCAATGGTAAGGAAATTTTAAATGCTAATACAAATACAGTAACCTGTTTTGCTTACGGTAAACGTGATGATATCATCACATTATGGATAAAATCCGATGGTAACACTTTAAAAACTTATATACATATTGAAAAAATCCCTTTCTAAAATTTTTTCATTAATAAATGGATATCGATTGGAATGCATTTTCTAGAAAAAATTTATCTGAAGATGTAATTAGAAATCTGAAAGATTATGTCAATTGGGATTTAGTTTTACAATATTCAACACTGTCTGAATCTTTTATTGAAGAATTTGCTCACCCTGATGATTGGCCTAAAATTTCTAGATATCACAAATTATCAGAAGATTTTATAGAAAAATGTAAAGATAAAGTAGATTTGGTAAACATATCTCAATATCAAACTTTAAGTAATGAATTTATCATAAAATTTTCTGATAATTTAGATTTATATAAAGTATCAATATTTCAAAATCTTACAGAAGATACCATGAGAGAATTAAAAGATGATTTAAATTGGCTGTATATAACTAGATATCAAACATTTAGTGAAAATTTTATTGAAGAATTTATGCATAAATTAGATTTTTGTTATTTGATTAAATATAAATTTGAACTATTACCTGATCACTTTTTTAATGTTTATTGGAAAAAAGTACAAGCTATACAGATGAGTGAATTAAATAAAAAGTTTGGTCATCATGAAATAGAACCTTACCGAGAGAAAATAATTAACGAAATATATGAAGTTAAATCAGTCTTGAGAGAATGTGTTTATCTTTTGAGACAATTAAATAACAACAAAGATGAAAACAAAGATGAAAAATAAATATTTTAAAAAAATGTTTCTAAATAAATGAATGTTATATATAATAATGGTATAAATAAAAGATTTATATCTTTCTTAAATATAGAGAATCCTACTGGAGTGAAATCTATTTCTTTAGTATATTATAATTCACTTGATGGAATAGAAAATTTAACTAATTTAAAAGAATTATATTGTGAGGGAAATAAATTAAAATCTCTAGAAGGAATAAAAAATTTAATAAATATAGAAACATTAGATTGTAGAGGAAATATATTAACATCTCTTGAAGGAATAGAAAATTTAACGAATTTAAAAGTATTATATTGTAAAGAGAATAAATTAAAATCTCTTGAAGGAATAGAAAATTTAACGAATTTAAAAGTATTATATTGTGAAGATAATAGATTAACTTCACTTGAAGGAATAGAAAATTTAATAAATATAGAAACATTAAATTGTGAAGATAATAAATTAACATCTCTTGAAGGAATAAAAAATTTAACTAATTTAAAAAACTATATTGTGTGGGAAATAAATTAACATCTCTTGAAGGAATAAAAAATTTAATAAATATAAAAACATTAAATTGTAGAGATAATAAATTAACATCTCTTGAAGGAATAGAAAATTTAATAAATATAGAAACATTAGATTGTAGAGAAAATGATATTACATCTCTAAATGAATTAATATATTTCTTGTCTAGAATATATATATGGTATGATGAATATAAAATGAATTTACCCCCGAACATTACATTGTAAAATTAGATGTAAAAAGCTACCTTTTGTATATCTATTTGATTCAACTTTGATGATAATATCAAAATTTCTACAATGTGACAATCTGCACATTGTAGAATTATCCAAATACTATTTATATAATTCAATTCATTTATTAATTCTATCTAATTTTTTCCAATCTCTAAATTCTTTATTACCAATTTTGCGTCCGTAATTTCCGGACGCGTTTCATCATCAATAAAGCCCATAAATTCTAATACATTTGGTGTTATTAATTCTGATCTTAATTCATTTACCATTTCTTTATATTTTATTAAATCATATTTTATTTTATATTTATCCATTATTTTCTTTAAATTATCTTTTATAACTCAGTGTCGTATAGTCATCCGACACTGAATTCATACCATGATGTATAAAATTTAATATATTATATCTTTTTTATCAGGAATATCTTTGATTTGATATATTTTAAGTTAAAAGGTATGAAACACTGATGATGGTATAGGATAGACCATCATCCATTTTTATAATTCTTTTTTAATTTTAATATGTTTTTAACTAAAAGATCTTTAATATATTTAGAGGATTCATTTGGCACGCATTTATTTTAATATGTCTAGCTTTTTTAACTAAAAATGTTAAAATTTGGTTTAAATGTAAAAAAGGCCTTTTTTAGCTATAATATCATGTTTTTAATATTATAATGGATCGAGACCTTTTGTTTTATATAAAAAAGATAAAAATAAGCTATAAAATCATGTTTTTAGTGTTAAAAATATATGTGTGCTCATACGTACATATATATACTACTAACTATTATCAGAAAGTTTTCAAAGGATGACTGAATTAATTGAAAAGGAAGAAAATGTAGATTGAATGGATTAGGAGTTTTATATGTTATTTCAAAGAACTTATTCTATTGGTCATCTTAATATGACACCATCAGTGGATGGGTGGTCTAGCAGACGCCCTTCATCCTGGTGGATTTATAAAAAATGTTTACTAATAAATGGAAGAGTTCAATAGACTGAGTTATCCCAAAACGTTTTATTTAAATGATTTATATCCTGGGGAACTGATATATTTGGAAAAAACTAAATATTGTGGAGATACAGCAATCTTAAAGTTAGATGAATCAATAAATAATAAAGGTATATATATATATTTAAGTATTCAGGTGAATTAGAGAAAGCTTAATCATTTTTCAGGGGGGGGGGGCGTCACCCCCCACTATAATTATCATTTTTTAATATACTTTTTGTAATTCTTTTTTAATTTTGTTTAGTTCATAATTTTTTTATCCTGAAAAACAATAGATGAGGGGGGACTAACGGTCCCCCCATAAAGTTCATTTGGCACGCATTAATAGTCTAGCTTTTTAATATATTTAGAGGATTCAGGTCCTCTTTTTTCACGCATTTATTTTAAATAGTTTAACTAAAAATGTTAAAATTTGGTTTAAATGTAAAAAAGGCCTTTTTTAGCTATAAAATCATGTTTTTAATATTAAAATGGATCGAGACCTTTTTTTTTATATAAAAAAGTTAAAAATAAGCTATAATATTATGTTTATAGTGTGAAAAGTATATGTGTGCTCATACAAGCGTATAGATACTACTACCGGCTATTATTAATATTAATCAAATAAGCAGCTTAAAGTTAATAATTTATGTGAATTTATCGCATGGACCTGTTGTTATTAATAATTACCAATAAATTTTGGTCAATGTAATAATTTTCAACGCGCTTAGCTTGAGATTTCCATGTATTGTATTTGTAATGTAATTTGTTTACAACTTTTTGTCGCCTTAAGGTGTTTGTATGTAATGTAATTTATTTGTTGTAATAAATAATGAATGTATCTTATAAATAACAGTAATCATTATCGTAAGACATTTTTTACATTGACCAAATTTCATTGCTAAATAAACTGTTCATGTATGTAGTATCTTACACTTCCTATCGCATGACTTAAAAATTACGTTAGAGTTGGGGTTTTAATAAATTATGCTTAATTAATCCCAAAGACCAAACTTCATTGCTAATTATTAATATTTACCGGTAAATGGGATGATTAATATGCAATATTTATCACATTTAACAAAAGACGTGGTTATTATTAATACTAACCTGATTTAGTACTTCATTCGTCATGCACCGTGCAGAACCGTGAACCTGTTAGCCGTCCAGTATATGACGTTATCCCAGCACACTTGTAGGGGTCGGAGCACATCGTGCTCAACGACACAACATCCATGCCTGAAGGCGGGACTCGAACCCACAACGCGGCAGCCGAACGATCGCTATATATATATATAGATCGCTATATATCGTATATATATATATATATATATATATACAGGGTATACCCTGTATATATATATATATATATACAGGGTGATTATAATTAAAGTTCCCGGTTTGAAAATGGTCTCACATAAAAAGCACTGGTCAGAATGATTTGAAATTTTACGTGAACACTCGTGGAGCAATGGTATTCTGTTTGGTGAAGAAAAAAACAGTTGTTCAAAAATCGCCGCTAGAAGAAAAATTTGCGCTTTACTACACTAGAATGCAATTCAAAAGTAATAAACGCTGACTTACTCATTGACTAATGAAGTAATAAATGTTCAATATGCTGTCCTTCGAATACTGAATTCAAAGTCGATCTTTCATTATCATATGCATGCAAGTTGCAGAATCAGGGCAAACGAAAATCCACAGGAACTACGCCAGGTGCCTCTTCATTCCTCCAAATCACTGTGTGATGCAGATTTACAGCAGCGTTTATTATCGGGCCTTTCTTTTTGAGGAGGTTGGCCCTCATGGTCCCGTCACCTGTTCTGTGAATGGCCATCGATATGAACGTCTTTTGAAAAGTCACGTTATACCCACACTGCAAGAGCGTTAGTGTATCGATAACACTATTTTCATGCAGGATGGGGCTCCACCACATATCGCAAAACCAGTGAAGCGGCTACTTCGCAGTTATTTTGAAGATGATAGAATCATCAGCCGCCAGTTTCCTGTATGATGCCCAGCACGTTCCCCTGACCTCAATCCATGGGATTTTTGGCTTTGGGGGCTGAAGAATGTGGTGGACACATTACCAATTTAGCGGAACTTAAAGCTAGCATCACGCATCACATTCACAACATCTCTACAGAAACACTCAAGTCTGTTGATCACGCTAGTTGGCGCTTTCAGCTTGTTTCAGAATGCGAAGGACAGCACACTGAACATTTTTTACGTCATTAGCCAATGAGTAATCAACGTTTATTACTTTTGTATTGTATTCTAGTGTAGTAAAGCGCCAATTATTCTCCAAGCGGCGACTTTTTGAACTACTGTTTTTTTTTCCACCAAACAAAATTCCATTCTTCCACGAGTGTTCACGCAAAATTTCAAATCGTTCTGACCAGTTCTTTTTATTTGAGACCATTTTCAAACCGGGAACAATCATTATAATCACCCTGTATATATATATATATATATATATATATATATATATATATATATATATATATATATATATATATATATATATATATATATATATATATATATAAATAAACAAGAAAGATCAATCATGCTTAAAGCATGATTGATTATGAAACACGAAACACTTTCCAACTTCAATGAACTTTTATTTAAACAAGTCTAAAATGCAATACATTCCTCGATAATATTTTGAAACTTATCACAATACTGCATTAAGGGCCAACGGCCGTACCGTGCTGAAAACACCGGTTCTCGTTAGATCACCGAAGTCAAGCAGCATCGGGCGCGGATAGTACTTGGTGGGTGACCACCTCGGAACACCGCGTGCTGTTGGCCATCTCGGGTGCGGTATCCCCGTGGTTTGCGCGCTAGATTTGCACGCTACCACAAATGCCGCCGTGTTCATGCGGAGTACGATCACGTTAAACATGTGGGTCCGTAAGTCCTTCCGAGAGGTCGGTGGTAGGGGAAGGAGGGTACGGTCCCTGTGGATGCCTCCCCCACTGGGTTCCGGTCTAAATTGGGTGGCACTTCCCGGCCGTCCATACAGTTACCTTACACCTTTATGGTAGGTCGGATGGTCTGGGTCTCAACAACAACAACAACAATACTGCATTAATTTATTATATTTGAAAACTTAAAACTTCATCGAAAAAAATGAACTTCATTCAAATGACTGCATTGAAATATAAATTGCCTGGTTTAAACATCTCTAAAATGTTATACATTCCTCGGTAATAGTTTTAGAATTATCATAATACTACGATAATTTATTATATTTGAAAACTTCATCAAACACAACTGAAATTAATTCAAATGACGTCATAGAAAAAATAACACGCCTGGATCTCTCTATAAAAACAGGATTTCATTCATAACTTTCTCACATTCATTTCATTCATCACAATACTATAATAATTTATTTTATTTAAACATTTTGTTTAAGACCATGGAGCTACAAAAAATTAAACTGTATGCTTGAAACTTCATCGAAAAAAATCGTCCTTCACTTTATGAAATCAATTAATATTTCATTCATATCAGCCATGCAGACTCCATGGACTAAATTATTTTGTGTTAAAAAAATACAGGAATTCTAATACAACTCATTCTATATATTTTGCTGTTTACATTTTACATAGTGAAAAATAGGCTTAGTTGTAGAGATAATCAAATTTGGATGAGCATTTAAACTCAAATATATTGTCATTGCGTTGTTTCAGTATGTAGATGCACAGAATTTAAGCAAAAATAAAGTAGTTTTAGGACGGATACAACACTCATTAGGAATTAAAATGAACTTAAAAAAATCACGATTTTGAAACAAGATGGATGCCATATATCATTTTGAAGTGGGTCATGTGATCGTTTCATATAAGAGGTGTAATTATTATTTTAATTTTTATTTAAAAAACTACAGAATATATTTCGCTGAATTTTTTTTATGTATTTTATGGAACAATTTGACTATTACCTAAAATTTTCGAAGCAATTTGTGAATTTTAAATCCGCTTAAAAATGTTTGAAAAATTAGGTCCCATAAAGCTCAATGTATTTCATTTTTTCGACCCGGGTTCAATCCAAAACTAATTGGGTGATAATATTCATTTATATTCCCATAGGTTCTACAGACCGTCTGAACCACATACTAAAATTTCATTTCGATTAAGTCATTTTTACGGCAGTTATCGTGCTAACGGACAGACAGACAGACAGGCAGAATGAACAAAGTCATAAACACTTTTCAACTTTGTTGTAAAGTATTAAAAATGAAATATTTTAATCGTAAATTATGCATAAACTACTGTATGAACAAAAAAACCCATCTCTAGCTTATCTGTTACAAATGAGTAACTATAGACCAAGACAAAGGATAACAAGAAAGATCAATCATGCTTAAATCATTGATTATGTAACACTTTCCAACTTCAATGCAGTTTTATTTAAAAAAGTCGAAAATGCAATACATTCCTTGGTAATATTTTAAAACTTATCACAATACTACATTGATTTATTATATTTGAAAACTTAAACCTTCATCGAAAAAAATGAACTTCATTCAAATGACGGCATTGAAATATAAATTGCCTGGTTTAAATATCTCTAAAATGCAATACATTCCACGGTAATATTTTTAAAACTATCATAATACTACGATAATTTATTATATTTGAAAACTTCTTCGAAAACAACTGAAATAAATTCAAATGACGTCATAGAAAAAATAACACGCCTGGATTTCTCTATAAAAGCAGGATTTCATTCATTACATTCATCACAATACTATAATAATTTATTTTATTTAAAAATTAAGACCATGGAGCTACAATTCATAAACTCTACGCTTAAAACTTCATCGAGAAAAATCGTCCTTCTGTTTATAAAATCAATTAATATTTCATTCATATCAGCCTTGCAGACTCCATGGATTGAATTATTTTGTGTTAAAGAAATACAGTAATTCTAATACAACTCATTCTACATATTTTGCTGTTTACATTTTACATAGGTGAAAAATAGGCTTAGTTGTAGAAATAATCAAATTTGAATGAGAATTTAAACTCAAATATATTGTCATTGTGTTGTTTTAGTATGTAGATGCACAGAATTTAAGCAAAAATAAAGTAGTTTTAGGACGAATACAACAGTCAATATGAATTAAAAAGAACTTTAAAAAATCACGATTTTGAAACAAGATGGATGCCATATATCATTTTGAAGTGGATCATGTGATCGTTTCATATCATGGTCACGTGATCGTTTCATATAAGGTGTGTAATTATTATTTTAATTTTTATTTAAAAAACTACTGAATATATTTCGCTGAATTTTCTTTTATATATTTTATGGAACAATTTGACTATTACCTAAAATTTTCGAAGCAATTTGTGAATTTTAAATCCGCTTAAAAAATGTTTGAATAATTAGGTCCCATAGGGCTCAATGTATTTCATTTTTTCAACCCGGGTTCAATCCAAAACTAATTGGTTGATATTATTCATTTATATTCCCATAGGTCCTAGAGACCGTCTGAACAGCATACTAAAATTTCATTTTGATTAAGTCATTTTTATGGCAATTATCGTGCTAACGGACAGACAGACAGACAGACAGACAGACAGACAGACAAACAGACAGACAGAATGAACAAAGTCATAAACACTTTTCAACTTTGTTGTAAAGTGTTAAAAATAGAAGGTAGAATAATATAAGGTAAATATAAGGTAAATAGAAGATTATTAGAAAGTATATATATATATATTTATATCTTTCGTATTGGTATAGACATCATACAACACATACGCTATCCCTATTTGGTTATGATATCAGAATTGCATAAATCGCCTGTAAAGTTTCGCCCGGCGACTGTTGGATTCAAGGCATATATTACGACACCTAATACGAAACTTATAACTTTGTTTAGAACTATCATGGCACTGATATTGAGAAGGGGATCCATAATGGTCAAAAATAGTACTGAGGTGATTAATAGCATATGTAATCAACCTACACATCTGATATACAAAAGCTACGATTTCAAGGACCTTGTCAATAACATTAAACTCGAAGACCTCTACGATATTAACGTCGAAATTCATGGTAACTACAAAATGCATAAATACATTGCATTGCACAAATTCAAGGCAATTCTGAATATCGTACTTTACGAGAATATTTTATTTAACGGAATCGCATACTATCAAGAAAAGAAAGGTATTCCTATGGGGGGGGGGGCTGCTCCTCCATGTTGGCGGATCTTTACCTTAATAAATACGAAGAGGGTACACACATATTAAACGAAATGCCCTATGTCCGCTTCGTCGATGATGTCTTGATTGGACTTAATAAAGACAGCAATAGCTTCGACTTCGGATTTTATCCAACAAACCTGGAACTTATCGAGACAAACGAACTTCAAAAAAACGAAATTAATTACGTCGATATTACTATCAACTTCACGGAAAACGAACCCACGTACACACGACTTTACGACAAACGAATGCACTTCGATATTGAAATCTATTACATTATGAATTAGAAATCAAATCTGAGTTGGGCCATTTTTCGTAACGTCATTGTGAATCATTTCCTGCGCAATGTTAGAATGCATACATATAAAAGCAATCGTGTCAAATGCGACACAATCTTTATCGCGGAGGCAATAAAACAGAATTATCCTACGGGCTTCATCAAACATTATTATAATGTTATGCACAATACCGAAGAAGACGCATTTCGTACTGATTTTGGCAACACCTTAGATATATAATCCAATGTGGCAACGTTTTTACCGACTACGGGCGGTTTTTCACGTTCCATTTTGTATGGCTCCTTCATTATGTTCAGTGGCGCTTATATCTTTCACCTTAGAGTGGTTACTATGCTTTTCAACTTTTTCCATCTTGGATGCAGACCTTTAACTTTGTATGCCTTCGTTATCCTCGTTTCTTCGTGCCGGATGCGTCTTTTGTTCTGATGCTTCATGGAAAATGGGCCTCAGGCTTATATCGGCTCCGGGAGTGTTTCCTAAGGAGTAATAGTCGACTATAACCGGGAACTAGGGGCACAATCCCCCTATACCATTTCATATATCCCAGTTGGCTTTTTCCACGATTTGTTCTTTTTGAAACTTATATATATATAGATATAATATCTTTCTCTCTCTCTCTCATATAACTCCTTATCTAATATGATCAAACAGATCTTTGTTTATTCTGATCGTTCAGTTCATATTCTCACAAATATATGTTTTTTTTCCCAATGAGGACAATTTGAAAGAGCCGAAACGCCAATTTAATTTTAGCCGTGAGACACCGCTGAAGCGGAACATTTTTATTTTGGTGTATATATTTTTCATTTCTTTAGATGGTTTACTTTGTTTCTTAAACATATATGATGATGTACCAACTTATGAAGTTTAGCCTTTTTCATAATTTATTGTGCTTGTCAAGAACATAAAGTGTGTGGCATACCACCTGGACTATCCTAAAATTGTGTAACTTTATCACGGAAGTATTTAACACTTTTTGGTTATTTTGGAAAAAACAAAGTAGCAATGAATTTAATATAATAAAAAAAAATTATTCTCAAATAATAAAAAGAAAACAATAATTTTATAATAATAGAAAAGCAACAGTTTTTCTGAAATAAAGAAAAATAACCGTGATTTCAAAAAATTCTTTTGTCATTTAATTGGATTTATGAGTTTCATATTATTAAATTTATTTCTTTTGGATCCATTTATCTTGTTAACGAAAATTCCGTTTTTGTTTCTACTGCGTAAAAATATTAATTCCAAAATCTTTTTACGATATCGATATTTACATTTATATATTTCCTTTGTTCTTGCTTTCACACGTAATGGTATATTTTGCTTCAGATAAACATTTAACAAGTAGTTAGTCAAAAATTTGTATTCAATTTCTACATTAAAATTTGCAATAGATGGGTGCAAAAAAGTGAGATGGAAAAGCTGTAATGATTTCTAAAATTATAACTGTTTATTCTCTTTATATGCATCTTTGAAGATAAAAGCATATATTACTAATATCAAAGATTGTTAGTGGTTCACTAAGAAATTCCACTTCAGGCTTCTTTCCCACTTACGGCTGATATATATAGTTTAAAATATCTATATCTCAAGAATGGTTATAGATAAAGCTTAGACAATGACCGATAGGCATTCAACATTACATTCCAAAGGGGGTAGGAGAGCTCATTAAGGATTTCCTCTTCCGGTTCTAGAGATATCAATTCTGATACATAAATTTACATTTTTCTTGCAATATTTTATTTCAGGATCGACTATAGATTGAGATTATATGACGACTGCAACAAATTTCAGAAGGAGTAAGTATTTCCACTTCAGTGTTTTTTGCATTTCCGATTCAAAAATTTTCTTTGAAATATTAATTTCTCAGGTATAGCTAGAACTTAGACAAATCCCGATACTTATTATTTATCAAATTATAGAGGGATAGATGTGTTCACTAGGGTTTTCCACTTCCATATCTTTCATCCTTCCGGTTATTCTTTTATGGTTCTTAAGCCATCTATTTCTCAATATCGGCTATGGATTCTGCTTAGCAGATGAGTGATATTAATTCATCATTAAGTTATTTAACGGATCGGGGAACTTACAAAGTAATTCAAATTTGGTTTAAAAAATTTCCTTGAAACATCTATGTTTTCCAGAACCGGCTATAGTTAGAAATTTGATGATTATTGATATAGATTCAACATCAAATCTTGGATAAGGAGGCCATCACTGAGAAGTTCACTACCTTTTCTAGAGATGTCACTTCCTATAAACATATTTAAATTTTTGCAACATATATTTCTCAAAATAGATTTTAGATATAACTTAGAGGATTGCTGATGTTGATATAGAAGTAGGGTTGTTTAGAAAGATTCCAATGGAGAACGGCACTTCCAGTTTCATCAAAAATCATAATCACTTTACCAAATAAGTGTGAAAAACTTCATAAAGTGTTTAATAATGAAGTCGAATATGTAGTATACACATAACTTGCCATCGCATCCTTCATAAGTTTAGTTTCCTATCATTTGTATTTAACAAATAAAATATAAGTATGTGTTAACTTAAATGAACAATTCAAAATATTTTTAATAAATACAATGAATGTGCTCATTAATATAAAATCACATTATTATCCTTTTGTATTAGTATATAATTATAATTTACTAATTTGAAGCCTCAAATAATATTTATAACAAATGCATATTAGAAGCAAAACATCGTAAGACTTGTTTTCTCATTCTGACACTCCGAACATTGTTCGCCTCGCTTTTCTCTCTATCATTATTAATTCAAATGTTTCGTATGAGAAAACAAGATGAATGTGACGTGTTTGCGGTAAATGGGAGAATATTCTGGTGATGCCACTCATGTGGTCTGATTTTGACATAGAAGTTTCGTAATTTTACTTGGGAATAGCAGTTTCAGAAAGAGCCAAAGCTAATTAACACAAAGCTAATCATTAACTTGGGTAAATATACATGTACCTAATGATAATCATAAAATTAGTTAATAATATATAACAATTTTGTAGACATTAAAAGTTGAATTTGGGAGTATTGTTTCCCTAAAAATTTTACCATTTTTTTCATTTTGATGGGAAAACTCTTTTTAAAACTTCATTGGAACACAGTTGAAACAATGTCCGTGGGTGTTTGTGCATTTATATGTGTTTATATTTGCATGTGTGACTGCGTGTATGTGCATATAGGTATGTGTATGCCTGTATATGTGCGAGTTTGTGGTGTTGATACTAAACTGGTGTCCAAAATTATCTTTATATGTACAAAATTGCTGCTTTCGCAACAACTGTTCAATATAATCAAATGATTTTGTTTCGAGTGATACATAGCATCATAACACATAATTTCAAACTGAAACTGCGTACATTCGTGCATACGATACAAAACTAATTACAAAATAAGATATTTTAGGAAAAATTGTGTAATTTAGAAGCAAATGCGGACTTTTTACATTAATTGGGAATGTGACCTCCCCTAACTCGTATACACATACCACAAGATAATTTCGTGCTCTCAATAAGCTGGATATTTAGAGATTGTCGCAGTGAGTTCCATTCCTCCAGCAATGAGATTTAAAGCATTGCAATTTCTAGAAATATAATTTAGTAGCACTACAGTTCTTCCAAAAGCACTGCATAAGTTCTCAACTGGATTTCGATCAGAAGATTTGGCTGGACAGATTATTCGCTTAATGTCTTTGCTTTTAAAGAATTCATCAACCAGATCTGCTCGATATGGACGCATGTTAGCTTATATAGAAAATCAGGCCCACATGCACCTCTAAAATGTCTTACTTAGGGCTCTAAGACCTCATCTTAGTATCCATTGCCAGACTCTTGATCATCTGTTAGGAGAGTACGTTCATTGATCATCCTGCCTCTTCATACTATCAGATCTGAACCACCGTAATAGTCACATTCCCTAATCTCGGTGGGAAGCTTTCGACTTCCGCCAGATGTAAACGCGTGTAGAATCGAAGGTTAAACTGAACCTGGACTCGGCACTGAAGAAAAAGCAGACCTATCGTTGTTGACTCCAACTCGATGTACATTATATATGTATGTATTTTGGTATGCAATTAAATATATGTGTTATTCCATTGCCATTTTCAATTGAAATAACCCTAGATAAGTACGGAATTCAGATAAAATAATTTTTTATATAACTTTATATTTTATGTAATCTTTTATAATTTTTATAATTAAAACTTACAAAGAATATGAACATCAAACAAAAGGTGCTAGCAATATACCGTGCTATTCTAATTACGGGACTGAATACATTGCCCGTTCCTTCTTCCATCTTCTGCGCAATCATTATTAATGTCGATTATTTCATTTGTATGAACGAGCTAGATGAATTGCATCATGTATGCGGTATTACGCTTTAATCAATCCTGATTTGTTGTGACAAGAAAGTTCGGGATTTTTCCATGGATATGGCGCTTTATATTACATTGATATTGAATATCAACAGTAATGCTATATAGAACATTTAGTAATAAACAACATTTACCCTTGTAGATTGTGATTGTTTAATATCAAAATATAAAGTAATATATTTTTATGTAAATTGAAATATGGAAAACATTTTTTATTTCGCATTATCTTCAAATGTTAATTAAGTACATATTATTTTCAAATGATATATATGGGAGTTGAAGTTCCAATCAATACTAGATGATCATAAAATTACACCCGAGATACCAAACTTTGTGGATGGGTTTCGAGTTTCTTAACAAGGAATACCTAATACCTGGGATGACAGCAAGGGAACCTGCTATGAGTTGCAATTTTCGTACTTTTGTGGAGACTGATGAATTCTATCATACCACGCAGCTGGCATCAGATTTAATAATATTTGTGATCAGGTTATTCAAATATGCAATAGCTTATACTCACAAAAGTCACAAAAAATGATATTCTGAAGGCAGGAATAGTGCTATAATTGCAGATATTAACATCCTTGTTAAAAGTAGGGTTTATACCAAATTATTTTGCAATGATAGAAGATATCGCCTATTGCAAAACAGCACCTAAAATCACCAAGTCCATACACATATACTGATATTGACAATGGTTGCAGGATTCTGGCTTTGTAATTGAATTGTAGTCTGTTCTTTGTGTGTGCAAGTTGACAACATAGTTAAATATTTCTGTAATATATTGGAATCCCGTCATTTATGTATTGCAAAATAAATAGTTTTGATCGATGATAAAATTAAACATATATCAGTAGCATTGGAAGGGAAATAATTGTGAAAAGTAGGAAATCATATGAAAAATAAGGAAAGTAGGTTAAGATAGATAAATGAAAAATAAAGAAACAAACTACTTGATTTTTTTTTCAGTGATATATATGTGCATTATTCCCTCGAGGAAATAAAAATCGTATAAATAATCTTGTACACCACCTATAAGAAAATAACATAAGATAAATGTTTAATAGATGTATTTACCGAAATCTTTGAATGATTATACAAGTTTATTCAGCAAAATGCGTTTCATTTAGTGGCCACGTATTTTATGCATCTAATTACTGAAAATTTAGTACCATAAAAACTAAAACATTAAACAGAGTTTAAACATGTATGAAGTTTGATTAAAAAATTCCCAGATTAGCTCCATAAAACTTCAGAAATAATAGAATATTAGAATTAGATTGATCTCTTTCAAAAGTTTCAACAGCCCTTTGCAAATGACATTTGCACTTCTGAAAGCAGTCTCTGAGGGGGACTTTTAAAATCGCATTTAGATCGACCTCTTTTTTCTTTGTTTGCAAACGACTCTTTTAACAGATTTTTTTCAATTTTAGAAACTATTAAAGTTATTCTGTACAAAGTCTGGTCAATATGGCGGATGTGATATAAGAATGATTGAATTCTCCATCAGAAGCAGCCGAATCAAATTGGAAAATGAAGTTGGTAAGCTGTCGTGGTGCGCAATTCATAATCGTTTTTTTTAACTTTCTGCTCACTTCTAACTCACTTACTCACTATTCATGAACTTTCAACATTCATTTGTGAAATAGCTGAGATTAAGTAAACTGATATACAGGATGTTCAATTATTAACCAAACACTTACTTTGTTAATAACTTTTTAAATACTCACGAGAGGGCAGTAATTTCAGTTTTTCATTGTCCACGTGCTTCTAGATAATTAATTCAGTGTCGGTTTGACTTGTGTTCGAATAAACTTTAAAAATGGTGTACTAAAACGGACAACGCGTTTCTATTGGGAAAACATGGTATCAAGCAAACCAAAGTCCTTCTGAAAAACTAAGAAAGCGGTGAACAGTTTACAAGAATCTTTCAAAGCCATCAAAATCTCCAGTTCTGGATTTGTTTAGGAAATTTGAAAGAACTGGTTTTATTTTCGATTCTCGTAAAGAAAATGTGAGTGCACCAAAATCAGCCACGACACTGGAAAATGTGGAATAAGCACAGATGATTGGCGATTCTGCAACATTAACTCAAAAACTGACCGGTGAAATTGAGGTAAGTGTTAGATCTGCTCATCAATTTTGAAAAAAAGACCTCCAATTATCCCCATACAAAATACAAACACTTCAACGGAACAAAAGGTAACGGAACGCAACACTTTGAAAAGCTTATCAATTAATTACTTTTTAAGCTCACTTCAAAGAAAACTGGTTGCTTAAACATGTATTTTGACACTATACTTTTTTCTGCAAACTAAGTGTTCGGTTAATTATTGAACACCCTGTACAAAAACTAACGAAAAATTCGAACAAAATGACATTAAAGCAACTCAACAATAATCAATTCACAAATGTTGAACACTCCCATCATATTAGTAATTCCCTTCCTAGTTTGATGTATACTGCGCGCGTTGTCATGTTTTTTTTACTTTCCTTATATACAAAATGTATATGGAAACAATTGTGATGGGGTCGAAAATTCGAATTCGAGTTTTCGACGGGAGAGCACGTTTCAAGCATCCCTGATCACGAATCAAACATTTTTGAAGTGCTGCCTGTGTGTGTGTGTTTGTGAAAGTATGTGTGTGTGTGAAAGTATGTGTGTGTGTGTGTCAGTGAGTCTGTGGAGACGATAACTGACGAACGAATGGACCGATTCGAACGAAATTTTGTACAAAAATCACGATCCATAAACACTGGAAGCCTATTATTTTTATACGCAATCGAATGTTCAGAAGCCCCTTATATTTTCGAGTGAAATTTTGAAAAAATCGTCAAAAATCAAAGCCGCTAATAAAGTTACGAAAATGGACATTTCTTATGTAATTTTTCTTTAGAAAACGATTGACATAAATTTTAGAACGCTAACATGAACCGTTTTCGAAATATTGTACATTTTTCAAAAAAATTATCAAAAAGTCATATAAAATTAAAAACATATATTTGCTATTGAGAAACATGTTCACTTTTCATATGTAATACCATGCGATAAATTTGGTGACATCATTATAGTGGAACTAGCTCGTTCCATTAGGGAAAAAATATACTTTGAGTAATACTTTTGTATTTGAACGCCGATAGTCATTTATCTGCTGTAAGAATAACTTATTTCTCCGTCCATAACGCTTGGCGAGATTTTGGTGGCGAATTTGGCGGAATGTCACCAACTTGGCGACACTTTTAATTGTTGCCAAATTAACGAAAATCTCGCCAAATGGATAAGAAGGACGCTAAATCAATGAAAATGACGACTAATTGACGAAAATGCAATATCTTGGAAAGAAAATAATTATTTGCTATAAGAATAACATTTTTTTTAACTGTAAAAGTAGTAAATTCATTGCATTATATAAGGAAAGTCATGTGTTGCCCACATCAGATTTTTTCATTTTTATAGATGACGACGCAATTCATTCTGAGTTTGCAAGCAGCTTTCTGTTGAAGTTTAGCTCTTCTAGCTGGAGAGTGTCGCCAGCAACACTTATCTTTTTTGCATTCTAAAATTCCTGACATCATTACATTTTTACTTTATAGTCTTCAAATTACGAAAATTTTCAAAGTATTGTGACCGTTAAAAACATTTTTAAATGTGTGATGTTAAATACGAAATTGGCGGCTGCTAAACACTGACTTGGCGGCTGACTGCAACCGATATTCGGAGTCTGTGTGAAGGAATTACGAATATTTTTTTTCACCCTCCTTTTTTAAACACCGTTTTCTTTATTGTTTCATATATATTACACAACACTTATTTTATCCACCACAAAACATATTACCTTGAAAAATAACGCTAAAACTTGATGTATCCAAAGTTTAAAATATATTTCCCTATTGATTTTGGATTTGACATGTTCAAAATTTTGAATTTTCTCTATTGACTTTAGACTAGATGTCCAAAATGTAAACTTTAGTTTTTAATTTAAACCCCAAATTATTTAAATGACTTTGGACTTGATATGTCTAACATTTTGAATATTGGCAGTTTTTCTTTTAAACATACGGGTAAGGAAAGTGCTGGATGTGTCATTACTACAATAAATGAAGCTGTTACTTATAAGATAAAATCTTGCAAAACGTCCTTGAATAAAGCAGGCATATGTTCTTACATATGGCTGGTTTATTCAAGGAAGTTTTTCAATCTTTCATGTTTTTACTATATCTCTGATATTGAGAGGCATGAGAATGAAAAATTTTTTATCCTGCACTTTTACAAGATATATAAATGCAGTCTTTGCGCTTTTATGTTATCAACAATTATAATTACTAATAAACACTTCAAATACATTAAGAGTGTCAGAAGGAAGATAAATAAATACATTTTTCCACATTTACAAATAAGAACCACTGACATGTGTATTCACAATTTATCAAATTTACAGAATGCGACACAAATATTTCCTAGAGGCAAAACCACGTGAGGACATTCATCCAATTCTAGCACTGAATACATTACACTCGCAACTTGGTTTATTCTCCTGAATCATTATTAATGCAGATATTTCTGTTTTACAAACAATATAATTACACAACGAATCCTTAAAATGGGGAAATGTTTCGTTGGTGTCACTAACATTTTGACAGGGGCATTTCTAGATTTTCCTTGCAAACATTCTGTGCTATGCAGGCACAATTTGAACCTCAACACGATATTAAACATAAGAGTAAGAGTAAACATATATATCTCGTGAGGATTTTGAATTGTTGACTTTGACTATAAAAAGTAACATTAAGACATGACATGCATTTTTGTTTATCGCAATCTGGTAATATTTTAATAAATTATAAATCACTTTCAAACGTTTCATATTTGAAAAGCAGATCAAACCAAAGCCATTACATTACTTTACTTTTATATTATAAATAAGGTATTCTTATTTTTGAATTCAGAAAATAAAACAAATGTGCTTATTATTGTGGTAAACAAAAAGATAATTACTTTAATTTGTAATTTGGTCGAGTGATCATTAAATTAGGGCTTGCACATTAAACTTAATTTAGTCTGGTAATAGTATGCACATTACCTCGTGTGTCCAATATATAACCCACCTTTTTTGCAGCATTCGGTATCAACCGACATCACTGAACATAGTTCCTTAAAGATAAAACTTTAAAATGAGAAAAACACTGAATGGTGGCACTTTTCTTTGTTAAATTTAAATTTGTATTAAAATTACTATTATTAAACATTTTCATTATTATTCCTTTCATCAAATCTACTCATTAATTTCTCAATTACCAATTTATAGTTAATCAATCATTTAGTTTTCAATTTAAATTTGAAACTGGTTATGATGACATACATTTTCAATACCTGACATTAAAGTCAATTTATTAATCAAAATATTAAGTCTCCATATCGGTTAAAATCGTACATGATGCTTTATCTTGCCACCTTATTTGGAAGAAGCCTCTTTGGCCGCAGTCGTTGTTGGCGAATTTATTAACAGTTCATTTGAATTAGAATTTGAGCCTTCTCTAATACCTGAACTGGCCATATTTCTACACTAGCATATCGAATTTGTCTGCATCAACTCGCACACATTGACTCGGTTTTTCAATATCAATTTTGAAGTGCTCTTGTGTTTCTCCAACTGTCCTTGCTGGCTCAACCTTCATTTTTCCCTCTTGCATACATTGGCCTATTGGCTGCATACATTGGCCAATTTGCTGCATACATTGGCCTATTTCCACCTTCCATATAACTCCATAGTTCGGTTTCCATTGGCTTCAGCTACATGGTACAAGAACGCGCTCATTGGCTGGCGATTATTGGGGATAACTACCAGTACCTTCGATGACAGCAAGAATCATGTGCTTTCCGAAAATGCGTTGGGTCAGTTTTATTGCCCACCATACATTAGTTAACATTTAAAGTCTATTCTTGACATCAGCCAGTCTTCCTGTATTGTTAGCTAGAACTTTGGGTTTATTGCTTAGGCTTCGACCTGACGTTTGCTATTCCTTATACTCCACAGAATCCTAATATCAAATATTTCACAATCGCGTAAATTAGTTAAAATCTCTCCGCGAAATTATATTGAACTTAAACCAACAACTTTGAAATATGAATTTAGAAAACAAAATTGTTAGAAGGAAATATTGATGTATCCCATGAGGAAAGTTGTATATTTATTTATTCAGCCCCATATTTTACATAGGGTAAGATACATATTTATATCACATTCTCTTTCTAGTTTTATAACTTGTAAATGATTTTCAGTAAGTATACATTGGAATAGCAGATCTCATGTAAATATTCATTTTATTATTAGTCAGAGAAAGCATATAATTTCATTTTTGAGGTTATAAAATAAAATGAAACATAAAATACTCATGATGTGCAATTTCCCTCCCTAACTTTCAAATAAAAAATTTAAACACTAGGTTTGAATGTTTGATAAGATCATATTCCCCCCCCCCCCCCTAGAAATTTTTATCATTTTAAATGTATTTTGGGGGAGAGAGGGGGACTGGTGTCACTAAATTTAGAACGCTAGCATCAATCCATCTTGATATATTGCGCATTTTTTAATTAAGTTATGAAAAACATAGAAATAAAAGAGAATTAATATTCTTAAAAGATGTTGACTTTCTATAAGCAATAACGCTATCAATCTTTGAGCATAACTTTCGTGGATCTGGATGTTGCATTCACGGAAAGAGACATGTCTTGAAATTTAACACTGAAATACTTTCTAAATTTCATTTGTTTTGCGTAATATTTATTAAATCTCAATACCATTTTGATCTGGCTTTTGCATATGGATGTAACGTAGTGTTTCCTCCAATCTATACTGATTTACAAAAGTTAAGCACGCAATGCAAATTTTAAATTTTCGAAACTGTACTTAAATTTGAGTGGCTGAAAATCGCTGCGGATGTAGATAACAGTATGCAAATATCATATGTTATAGTCAATCACGATTGACTGTCCGGAATTAGGCAGTCGTTGAAGACGCCAGAATTCTGATGGGTTTGAGGGAGTGCATTTAAATGCTGATACGAAGTGTTTATAACATTTGTAGGATAATTCTTGATAATATTCGTGTTTTTGTGGCTAAAAGCAGACGAATGACAGATAGTGAGCGCTGTCGTGATGCCAAATGCATTAAAGCAGGACAGTCAATCAAAGATGTCGCTATTTTCTTTGGCGTTGATCATTCAGTAATTTCTCGATTATGGAAACAATTGCAAACAAGTTAAACAGTTGTCAAGAGGCCTGTGCCCGGTGGTCCAAATGTTACCATCCTCTCTGATGATCGGCATATTGCTATAGTAGTCAAGCAGAATCGAAAAGCGACCTCCACAACTGTTACATCCATGATTGGTGCGGCACTTGGTAAGACAATATCTGCCAGTACTGTGCTCCTAATGCTCCACGTGAAGGGACTTTAAGCCCGAGTACCACGTTTTTGTGTTCCACTAACCATCCAAACCAGAGGGTCAAGATTAAAGTGGTGTTGTCAACATGTCAATTGGACTGTCTCAGATTGGCGCAACGTCCTGTTCACGGACCAATCCAGATTTGCCCTGGAATCAGATGATAAGCATGTAAGGATCTGGAGAGAACGAGGCACACGCAACCAGGCAAATAACATCATCGACCATCACGCATTCAGAGGTGGCAACGTCATGGTGTGGGCTAGAATTTTAATGGGAAATCGCACAGAGCTCACATCTTCGGCGGCTTTCACCCCACTGTGAAATTCTACGCTGCAGCAATTTGTTCTGATTTCCTCCATATGGAAGATAATGCCCTTTCTCGTCGAGCTAATATCGTTGGCGAATACCTGGAAAGTGAGGGCGTTTCTAGTATGGAGTGGCCGGCGTAGTCCCCCGACTTTAATCACATTGAAAATCTTTCAGATGCCCTCGGGCGTACTGTCTCTGCATGTTTACATCCTTCACCCAGTCTCAGAAAATTGAAAACTACCCTATTGGAGGAATGGTCATTGCTTGCATCTGCGATGATTGATCACCTAATTGAAAGCATGCAAAATCATTGTAAAGTTTGTGTGAAGGTCCGGAGTAGTCACACACCATATTAATATAAGTTTTGTTTGGTTTGTTTGCTTTTAAACATCATTTTGTTAATGACCAAATGTGACGCCATCATATAACTTACGAAAAGTAGACATTTTTTCATCTTTGTACATAATTCTTGTTTTCTTTAATGCATAAACACATTTGCTACCTTCATGTACAATTTTGAGTTAACGAAATATTACTTTTCTATTTTTGTTGATTTTACTGTCCGTTCTTAACTTTTGGAAGCCAGTGTAGTTAAACAAAACGCCGAATTTCAATTTGCCCGATATTATGATATTAATTCAACAATACCATGGTGTAACTTTATTTACTAGAATGATAAGATCGTCATAAGACGGGGTAAAATTGCAAAATATTATCTCAGATCCGCTATTCATAAAGTTTGAAAATACTTCTTTACATCTACTCCGCTCTTTGTATGTGAGCCACACAGCGCTCCCACTCAATATTGTTATTTATTGCACGACTCCCTACCAAAACAGACTACTATATCAACCGCTAACATAACGCAATTAATTTACGTTCCCTTTAATACCATGAGAATGAATTTATCAAGTTTAATGTCCATATTGTTTATTTCAAGTATTCAATTACTGGTCATACAATGGAGGAAAAAGGGAAAGGGACTAAATTTCTCTAACTTCGTGGTACATACAATATATTAATCAAACAGCCGCCAGTTCAAACTAATATATCAGTCAGACTGATATAATCAATTTTACATTAATTTCATTGTTTAAAGCATGACGCAAGATAAAGAAAGAAGTAAATATCTCTAACTTCCTGGTTTAAATATTCGACGCTGCTCACAACTTAAATCGCAACACCATAAAGTTGTAGGTGCAGTTTTATGTAAATCAGGCAATGGAAACAGCAAGGCGAGAAATGCAAATGATCACAGTTTCGTTACGTATAGGGACGTAACACCTTGCCGAGCAGCATAAAGGTGTCAGGTCAAGGAGGAGCGATATCCCAGCCAAATTGTAGCGTCATTGGTTTCAGGCTGTTAAAATCATCACAGTATGCCAAGAGTATATCGACATACCGCACACGTTCAGATGTCGTCAGCATAAAGGCAACACATCATTGTTTTAAGTGAGGATGGAAAGGATTGTAGAAGGATCGCTGAACTATTGGGTCGTGATGTGAGCACAGTTCAAATATATGTGTTACGGTTCGTGAGAGACAACGAAACGACACGAAGATCAGGTAGTGGAGCTTCCAAGTTTACTACACGACATGAAGATCGTATGCTTCTGAGAAGCGTTTAGCGGGAGCCATTTACAACAGCAACCGTGTTACAACAACATTTATCCCATGCTACAGGCAACGCGGTTTCGACGTAAACAATTCGAAACCATTTGCATGACGCAGGACTACAGGGTAGACGATTTTTTCGATACTTACCATTTCAACTTCTTCACCGGTTACGTCCCTTCCAATGGTGCCAAATGAGACGCAATTGGTCGACATAATGGCCAAACATTCTGTTCAAGGATGAATCACGATTCTGTTTTGGCTTGCCATATGGCCGTACTCGCGTATGGCGGCGCTTTCAACAACGTCACTAGGAAGCTATTTTCACAGCTCCCCTAAGTGGTACCATGGTTTGGGATGGTATAGCATTTGGTGGACGAACACATTTTGTCCAAGTTTTTCACAGTATCATGACACAACGATACGTCTCTGACATCGTGAGATCTGTGGTACAGCCATATCTGTCAACAAGGCCTGGACTGATTTTTCAGCAGGATAATGCCAGGCCACATAGTGCACGAGTAACTATGAATAATTTACAAGGTTCTGATATCCTGCCTTGGCCAGCATATTCTCCGGATTTGTCGCCAATTGAGCATATCTTGGACATCATGGTTCGCCGATTATGAGAACTCCCAATTCCAGCAAACCATGTTCATTTGCAAGCCCAATTTCATGCTGTGTGGCATGCCATCCCTCCGCATACCATTGACCATCTAATCTTATTGATGGGATGCCTCGTCATATTCAATCCTGCATAGACGCACGCGATGGGCCTATTCCATATTGATCTAATGTCAATAAAGTTAGATGCTTTCATTTTCCAGGTATTATTTTTTGATCATTTGCACATCTCTATGTAAATTATTCTGTAAATTTCATAAGCATACATCAATTTCTTCACGGTGTTGCGATTTCAGTTGTGAGAAATTCTGAATGAAATTAATTCTGATTTTGAAATTGAGAAATTCTCTTAATATTAACCGTCCTATTCAGCTAAATCATAGAGGTAAATAGATGATTTAATCTTTAACTCCATGAGCTGAATACGGTTTTCCATTTAGTTTCTTCAAGCATTAAAATTTTATGGCCATACAATTGCATCATGCTGTAGCAATACCTTCGAACTGAGATATAAACTCTTTGTTTCATCTCAATAGGCTACACAAACACGGATTGACATGTTGCCTTTTATTATATAGGATGTGAATATTTAGCGACTTTATGAACAATGATTTTCGCACGAAACACCTCTAAGATCGGGATTCCCAGCAAAATTCACAGCGTTACAAAAACATCGGCAAAAATCAGAGAGCTACAAATATATAAATACTTTGGACGCTCATATTTCCGAAATATATTTATATTGTTATAAATGGGGTACCATTTCTAAATATGTAAAAAGAATTTCAATATCTTAATATCTTAAACCATTTTGTGTTTTGTACAAACAAGGTTATGTTTCACTATGCTTATTTTCAGTCGAAAATTCTTCTAAACTCTAAAACGAACATATAAAATAACATATAACAAACAACAAATAACATATGAAACATAACAACTAAAACGTACATATAAAATGATAAGCAAGAAGGACGTTCGGTGAATAATCCAATTTAAAGATCACTAAAGTGTATTTACAAAGCTCTTATAGTGTTCGAGTTCGTAAAGTTGAAAAAGATTGAATATTTTCAGCTTTTATCATTTGTAATGCTTATAGCTCGAAAACTCTAAGTGTTATGAACTATAAGAAGTTATTTGTATCCCTTTTAAAGTTCTAAATGGATATATAATTGGATTGCTGATCAAGATGTCTCTTTAGTTTCTAAACTATAGTCGTTATAATTTCGATATTTCAGTGCTTTTACCTGTGTTTTCAAAGGGGTAGGAAGCCGTAATATTACTTTCCTTATATATATAATGTATAAGGAAATTATTTTGACGGGGTCGAAAATTCGAATTCGAGTTTTCGACGGGAGAGCACGTTTCAAGGATCCCTGATCACGAATCAAACATATTTGAGATGATCTATGTATGTGTGTGTGTGTGTGTGTGTGTGTGTGTGTGTCAGGGAGTCTGTGGAGACGATATCTCACGAACGAATGGAGCGTTTCGAATGAAATTTGGTACAAAAATCACAATCCGTGAATAGTGGAAGTCTATTGTTTCTAATCATAATCGGATGTTCAGAACCTCCCTGAATTTTCGAATGGAATTTTGAAAAAATTATCAAAAAATTAAACCTTTAATAAAGTTACGCAAAAATACATTTCTTATGTAATTTTTCCTTAGAAAACGATTGACATAAACTTTAGAACGCTAGCATGAACCGTTCTCGAGATATTGCCCATTTTCCAAATAAATTTATCAAAAAATCCCAAAATTAAAAAAAAATATTAACTGTTGAAAAACATATTCACTTTTCATATGTAGCATCATGCGATAAATTGGGTAACATCATTCTCGTGGATCTAGCTCGTTTCATTCATGAGAATAGGTGCTCTGAGTAATACTTTTGTATTTGAACGCCAATATTCATTTATTTGCTATAAAAATAACTTATTTCTCCGTCCATAACGCTTGGTGAGATTTTGGCGACGAATTTGGCGGAATCTCGCCAACTTGACGACTTTTTGAAATGTTACCAAATTAACGAAAATCTCGAAAAAATGGACAAAAATGACGCTAAATCAATAAAAATGACCACTAATTGTCGAAAATTCAACATCGTGGAAAGAATATAAGTATCTACTATACGTAAAACCTATTTTTTTACTGTAAAAGTTGTAAATGTATTGCATTATATAAGAAAAGTCATGTATTGCCCACATCAAATTTTTTAAAGTGTCAGGAGTAATTAATCTCAATGTGTTTGCTTACTCCTTCGTGAAATATTGACGTAATAGTACAATATATTATGTTTTGTTTTAAACAATTCTTTATATAAAGTTAAACAACTCTTTATATAAAGTAACAATATATGTGAAAGATAGCATTTCGATGAAATATATTATTTAATTTTGTTATTCTTAAATTATTTTTCTTATTGTAACTATAAAATATAATCAAATTCAAAATCGCATAAGTTATATAATAAAATTGCATGTGTTCTATGCTGTCTTCTGAGTTAGTAGTAGTAAAGTAAACATTTCGCATGGACAAGCCAGAAAAATAAACTACGCGTGCAATGAAGAAGATATTTAACTATTGTTTAAGCGTGTTCTTGTTTACTGTGACAGATAACCCACATAATTTTCTCTGGGAATAATAGTATTTTATGTTAGCTTTAGATTTTCAACATTTATGCGCTAACCCAGATTTAAGTTGGGAAACTAAATGTATTCATTCATTTGTCGTTAAAATAAATTAATTATGAGAAAAAAAAACATATTTAAAATATCCTTCCCTACAAAATATTGGCGCACTTGAAATTATAATTGAAATTCTATTAACGCACAAAATTGAACTACATTGATTGTCTAAGTAGATTTAATTCAAAGCGAAACTATATAAATCGCATCTTTGTCTGAAATTTATATTATGCGATATCGTCAAAGGGCATTAGGCAGATGAAATACTTTATTTAATTTTGCATAGTATCAATTTTGGTAATACACTCTTTTGCAAAAAATATATATGCACCCATAAAATATTAAGCTATAACCATGAAACTGGCTATGCAAATGCTGTTTCAAGAGTTATGTAAAAATTCAAATTGTCAGAGCTAATGATGTTATAGGACACATTTAACACTCATGAGAACGACTCATCGTATTGCATATAAAACGACCGGTGTTCTTACTCAAGGCAATCGGAACTGGATTTTCTGCTTTTACACTGCAAGTTGTGTACAAAGATGCCTTTGAGACTTACTCGACGGTGGTACGAAAAAGTTTCGGATTGAGAGAGAGGTCGTATCATAGACCTAAAAGAATCTGGTTGGTACAACAGACATATCAGTCGCCACCTTGGTCGGAGCGAAATGGCAGTTGCTCGGTGTTGGCAACAGTGAATCAGAGGAGGTACATGTAACCATTGCAAAGGCTCTTGACGTCCCAGCCACACAACAGCTCGAAAGGATCGTGCAATCAGGAAAGGAGCCACACCAATGGCATCGCCATCGCCATTCGAAGGCATTTGCCATCCTCCATGCATTCTGTATCAAGGAATATTATTCAGAGACGACTGGCAGAAAGTGGGATTAAGTATGTGCATCCACTATGGCGCCTACCACTGACCCATCAGCATAAGCAAAGTCGTCTGGATTGATGCCGATCTTTATTAGCGTGGATAATATTCGTTGCAGGCATGTTGTCTTCAGAGACGAATTCCACTTTACTCTTAATGTTGATGACCGCCACATACGTATGTGGTAGAGGATAGACAAACAGATGTACATAGAGTTTAAGTTATCCTATCTTTAACAGGATTAAATGCAAGTATATATATAAAGAACAGAGAAGTATCAAATATTATCGGATTCAATTGTGCTTCTTGAAGTATCCCATTGTACAAAGAAGTATAAGAAATAAAGTACAGAGAATATCTAATTCATTTGTAAATCCCTTTATCGATAGATTTTTTTTAATTTTTAAATTCGAATTTTCATTGTATTTCACTAGCCATACAGAATGAAATATTTAAATTGGGTACAGTTCAAGTAATTAGTTTTCATTCTTCAATAAATTTAATTATGCTCATGGAAACTTCAAAGTTCAAGTGTTAAAAGACAGTATAAAGCTTTCTTAATTACATTTATTTGACGGTGCAAAGAATTTATTTTCCTTGATAAAAGAAGGCTAATTTCGTTCTGCTTCTGTACAAAATACGAATCTGATTAAAAATGCTTTAAAGGGATTAAAAATGCTTTCAAAGCTTCTCATCAGAATAGAAGTAAGAAGATGGAGTTACTGTTAAAGTAATGTAATCTTTTTCTGGTAGATATTTCAAAACCTTTGATGATAATTGCATGATGATAATATTTCATATTTGATGATATTTCATTAGTATTGAATGTTGTGATATTTAGAGGATAATTATGTTACTTATAAGTACATTTTAAATCATATTTCTTTCCATAGACACAGTTCTTTTTTTATATAAACTGTAGAATTAGAAGACGAATAATTTAAAGTAGGCAAACGAACACTTACGCGTATCTCTATATGAAATTTTGTTTGTGTTATTATATTCTGTAACAAGGTAGAACTAGATAAAGTGTAATACCTTCTGACAGCTAAAATTCATTCACTTTTCAACCTATTCATAAAAGTGTACATAAGTTGATAATCATACAAACTGAGCGAATTTTTCTAAAGACTATTTCAATATTTCCCTGTACTTTCGTAAAATTTAATTCTAGAATTTTAAATGTATAAGTGTCGCATTTAATGTCAACTAACCATTTCGTCTGCACAAAAATTGAGTAGAAATGACAAGTACACGCACACCCTTATGTGCATAGTATAGTGTACAAGGAAAGTTTTGTGACAGGGTCAAAAATTCGAATTCGAGTTTTCGACGGGGAGAGCATATTTCAAGCATCCCTGATCACAAATAGAACATTTTTGATGTTATGTCTGTGTGTGTGTGTGTGTGTGTGTGTGTGTGTGTGTGTGTGTGTGTGTGTGTGTGTGTGTGTGCGTGAGTGTGTGTGTGAGTGTGTGTGTGTGTGTGTGTGTGAGTGTGTGTGTGTGTGTGATCTATGGAGAGGATATCTCACGAACGAATGGAGCGATTTGAATGAAATTTGGTACAAAGATTACAATTCGTAAATACTGGAAGCCTATTGTGTTTAAACACAATCGAGTGCTCAGAACTCCCTAAATTTTCGAGTGAAATTTTGAAAAAATCACCAAAAATCAAAATATTGAATAAAGTTACGCAAATAGACATTTCTTATGTACATTTTCCTCAAAAATGATAGACATAAACTTTAGAGCACTAGCATGATCAGTTCTCGAGATATCGCACATTTTTCAAATGGATTTACCAAGAAATCCCATAAATTAAAAAGAAATATTAACAGTTGAGAAACATGTTCACTTTTTATATGTAATATCAAGCGAAAAATTGGGTAACATCATTCTCGTGGATCTAGCTCTTTCAATTCATGAGAAAAGGTACTTTGAGTAATACTGTTGTATTTGAACGTCAATAGTCATTTATCTGCTATAAGAATAACTTATTTATCCATCCATAAAGCTTGGGGAGACTTAGGCAGACGAATTTGGCAGAATGTCGCCAACTTGAGGAAAATGTTGCCAATTTAGATGTTGCCAAATGAACGATGTCTCGCCAAATTTATAAAAATAACGATAAATCAATTAAAATGACGACTAATTGATGAAAATTCAATATCTTGGAAAGAATATTAGTATCTACTGTAAGAATAACTTATTTTTTACTGTAAAAATAGTAAATCTATTGCATTATATAAGGAAAATCATCTGTTGCCCACATCAGATTTTTTAAATGGATTCAGAGGATTTTAAAACTCATATGACTCAAACCAGACATCCCCTTATCCACCAAATATTCGAATAAAAAATAAGTGCAAACAATTACTATATGCAATAGAATGAGAAATAAAAATCTCAACAAAGTTCTTAATTTTGCGTAATAAAAATATATGTTTGTCTTGTCTGTGCCTATGTATATCTGTCATGAATGTTTGTATGAATAATTCGAAGCGTCTGATAGAGATAAATTTTGACACATATGTGCTTCCCGTCCCCTTAATGCGCATCTCGGCGAGATTTTTTTTAAATTCAAACTAGCTTAAATGTTACGAATTTTTAAATTCGAAAATCACCATTTCTGCCATTTTGAACGACGAAATAACTTCTGATTGCCCACTAAGTGTATTTCATTTATGAATTTTCTAACTTTGTGCATTTAAAGGATTTCGTCCTATTTTTAACACTTTACAACATAGTTGAAAAGTGTCTATGACTTTGTTCATTCTGCTTGTCTGTCCGTTAGCACGATAACTGCCGTGAAAATGACATTATAAAAATGAAATTTTAGTTTGTTGTTCAGACGGTCTGTGGGACCTATGGAAATATAAATGAATATTATCACCCAATTAGTTTCGGATTGGACCCGGGTTGAAAAAATAAAATACATTGAACCCTATGGAACCTAATTTTTCAAACATTTTTAAGCAAATTTATAATTCACAAATTGCTTCGAAACTTTTAAGAAATATTCAAATTATCGCATAAAATAGATAAAAAAATTCCAGCAAATTATATTCAGAAGTTTTTTAAATAAAAATTAAAATAATAATTAAACCCTTTATATGAAGAGATCACGTGACCATTATATGAAGAGATAACGTGACTCACTTCAAAATAAAATATGGCATCCATCTTGTGTCAAATCGTGATTTTTAAAATTCTTTTTAATTCATATTCAGTGTTGTATCCGTCCTAAAACCGCTTTATTTTTGCATAAATTCTGTGCATCTGCATACTGAAGCAACGAAATTACAATATATTTGAGTTTAAATGATTATCAAACTTTGATTATTTCTACAACGAAGCCTAATTTTCACTAATGGAGAATGTAAACACCAAAACCAAAAGATGTAGAATGAGTTGTATAAGATTTGCTGCATTTCTTTAACGCAAAATTATTTAGCTCATGGTGTCTGCAATATAGCTGATATGAATGAAACATTCAATGATTTTACACAGAGAAGCAAATGATTTTTTAGATGAAGTTTTGAGCATAGAGTTAAATTAATTGTACCACCATGGTTTTAATTTTTAAATTAAATAAATTATTATAGTATTTTGATGAATGAAGAGAATGTAGAAAGATTTATGAATGAAATGTTGCTTTTATATACAGATCCAGACAATTTATATTTCGATGACGTCATTTGAATAGAGTTCACTTGTTTTCGATGATGGTTACAAATATAATAAATTATTGTAGCGTTATGATAAGTTTAAAAATATTACCGAGGAATGTATCGCATTTTAGATATGTTTAAACCAGGCAATTTATATTTAAATGCCGTCATTTGAATGAAGTTCATTTTTTTCGATGAAGTTTTAAGTTTTTAAATATAATAAATTAATGTAGTAATGTGATAATTTAAAAAATATTATCGAGGAATGTTTAAATGAAATTGCATTGAAGTTGGAAAGTGTTTCATAATCAATGTTTTATGCATGATTGATCTTTCTTGTATTTTTTGTAATAGCGACAATTTTTTTTGTATCTTTCTGACATCGGTAGGCGATCAACCAGATCAAAGATAGTGCGTATCAAAGATAGTTCGTATCAAAGATAGAGCGTATCAAAGCTGGTGCGTATCAAAGATAGAGCACATCAAAGGAGATTATGTAGGGCGTATTACGTCCTTGTTGTAAAACAGGCAGGAATGTGCATAGAAGAAATGGTGCTTGGAAGTTATTTATGTTCAAAACATACAATTTGGATATTGGATGGTGTTACCTGTATCTGTATTAAGTATTTATCGCTTATCTATGACCTGGGCAACGAGTAATTCGATCTAGTGAATAATAAAGTAAACACTAAATAACACAATAAATCTAATTCACTATAAAGAGAAATATAGCTCACTAACATGTGGCACGGCAAATATTATCAGATCATATGTGCTCCCCTATCCATTAACAGTGAAACTCTCGTTATTAAGCCATCACTGCCAAATTTGTACATTGTCAGACTTCCCTTTTCTTCATAGAGTTTTCCCCTAATCTCATAAGAGGGAATTGCCGTGTAGGGAAGAATTAATAAGTTTACTTTGCTGTTAGTACAACCTACAGTCTCTATTGTATTGTGCAAGTTCTCGTTAGATGTATGGGTATCTATCTAAAACTTAGATGCAAGTGCATTATATTGATTTTGGTATATATTCCTATACATTTCTATAATGTAGAACGTAAAGTTTTTGTTGTATTTGATTAAAAAATTAGTGACTTTTCATATTAGATGTAAAGAAAAATTATTTTTCCGAAGTATAGAATTAATTACGGGTTTGAAATATAACTGTTCTGAGCTTCAATGAAGGCGACTCAACAAATATATAATTTCAATACCGAGTTTTTTTAGGCTATTTATTAGGGAAACAAAATATTTCTCTAAACATTTGAACAAATTTCATAAAATTTTATACTATCCTTTCAATTGGTAAGTCCAAGTAGAGTGTTGATTTATGGCGCCGGTTGATATGCCTGTTGATTTATGATATATGCTGATAAGCCTGTTGATTTATGATATATGTTGGTAAGCCTGTTGATTTATGGTATATGTTGATACGTCTGTTGATTTATGATATATGTTGATAACCCTGTTGATTTAGGGTGCTTGCTGATTTATGGTAATTGTTGATTTATGGTGTCTGTTGATTTATAATACAAAGTAGCCTGTCGATTTTCTGCATTTAAAAGTAAAACCCTCAAAATTTCACATATTTTTAAATATGTAAAAGAAGCAAAAAGTATTGCTTTAATAACCATTGTTTTGCAAACACGTTCTCATTTCAAGAAACAGTTCCATGCAGTGGCGGTTTTGCCCTGAGTCTTATGCAAATAAGACTCAGGGCATGAGACACAGTTTCCGTGGGCGCTGGAGATCAGAACTTCAGACGTCGGCAGAAGTCTTCAAACTCTTAATAAAGACATTTAGAATAGTATGGATAAGTTTATATTATTTTATCTACGAGCATAGTATCATGTTTAGAGAGCACGTATAATATGTAGTGGAATGTGTAGAGTATAATGTGTAGAAAATATGTATTGTGACAGGGTAGGAAATTCGAATTCGAATTTTCGACAGAAGATCACATGTTAAACATCTCTGAATTTGAATCGAATGTTTTTGAGGTGATGCCCATATGTGTGTATGTATGTTATTATGTGTGTGTGTGTGTGTGTGTGTGTGTGAATGCGTGTGTGCGCGTATGTATGTGTGCTTATTTGTGTGCCTGAGCCTGTGGACCCGATATCTATTACTATCTAGAGAAAGTCAAATGCTTCAAAATCATATTTTTTTATTTTACAAGTTTCCTTTCTACTAATTAAATCGATGCCTATTTCTACAACTTTGCGTTCTACTGACTGCTAATTGAAATCGATGTCAACTATGCCACCAGTGAATAAACAACCTCAAGTGTGTAACATTAAAAAAACTACATCGTAAAAGAAGAATAGAATTTCAATTATCCCTTTCTCGAATTGAATTTAGCATAGAACACAGAAATTGTTCAAACCGCCACTTGTTCCTTTGGATCCAGTTTATGAAACGCTGAACTAAGCAAATCAATTAATAAATGTAGCAGAAACAAGAACCGTTGCATGGATATGACTGAAATAAAGTTAACTCTGTACAAAATAAGAAATACTTAAAACAATTTAGCCATTAATCTGCCTCCTAAAATCATAATAAAACAATAATAAGTATGTAAATCAATTAAGCTATTTCCAAGTCGTAAGCGGTCATTACAGACCGGCAAAACATGTATTTTAATATCCATCGTTCCACGTGGGGGTGTAAGAAAAAGAAAATCATAATAAAATATTTCCTGGACCCAGTCTTAATGCTAGATAAATAGTGATTACGTATTTCATATTTGATGACAAATTTGATTGCGTATTTCAAAAAATTATTTAGGTAGCGGAATTTGGAGATTTATAATTTCTATAAAGTAGAATAAAAGCGGAAATATTTTAATTTCGAACCTGTTCATTATTACGCCGAACGAAACGGTGAAAAATTATGTGAATCAAACTAGCCATGAGTTTCAAGCTGTCATGACTGACAAACGCAGGTTCTTAAATCCCTCGTTATGGGGCGGTATAACTTACACCAGAACACTGTTTGGACTCCGAGTAAATATTGCCACTGCCGAACAACAATATAAACACTGCAGAAAAAATATTTATAAAACACCATCGCATGGTCAAGGATATAATAAACTTTAAACGTCTATTTTATTTTGCCATTTTATAAATTAACACCTTCTGTAAAGTACACACTTTTTACTCTTGTAAGACGAAATACTTGACGTGGACAGCCCCGACTTTCTCTACAGGCTAAAAATAACATTTTCTAATCCATTCAATTGAGTTAAGTTGCTCAAATTAGTATGAATATTTTTTTGCAAATATATAATTTACAGTTTAAGAAAATCATCTGGTGGCCTATCGTATTATGAAACTTCGCCAGATTGGAAAAAATTACTAAAAGTGAAATTATCTTTAAAACGGTGTGTCTAGGAAATGGGGTTGGTCTTTTTGGATGTTTCGTCAAAAACCACGTATGAAACAACCATTTAATTAATGCAATTTTAGCGAATTTTGGCTTTTATTTCTGATTTTGAAAATGTCTGCTTTCCATTTCGCAAAAAGAATATCAGTTCTATTTCTCGATCAAATCCAAATCTAATCACCACCAGAATAAGGCATGGGTGACTTGCTTACGGAATTCTGTTATATTTCGTCAAATAGTGCTTGATATAGAGCGGATACAAACATTTGCGAAAACACACATATACATAGACAGAAGCACACACATATACAGAGGTCATACTAAACAATCTGATGTGGCCAGCACATGACTTTCCCTGCAGACTCATATTCACTTTATCTTTATTTCCTTAATAATTCATTAAATTGGGTTTAATTGCACTAAATAACACTGCATTTGCACCTTCAACTGAGTTATCTACCAAATTTAGCCAATGAGTTTTTCAGTTAAAACAGATACATACATTAGACAGAAATAACAGCAGACGCACACACAGAGACGCCATTCAAAAATAGTGTTTTTGGAGTTCTAGAGTACTCTAAATGTGTAGACCCGTCGACAATTCGAGTTACGATTTTCGACCTGATTCCAATACTTTCCCTACACATTACCATGTATTGTATGTAATACTTACGTGTAAAAATACTTTGTTCCACTAAGATCCACAGGGAGGGGCGGAAAATGTCAACTCTCATCAGCCATGTCTCTCTCATCCATCTGCTGCAGTCTAACCAAGCTGACTCATAGCATTTCACTTACATTCTATTAGCCATACGGAGGCAGGGCAAATGTGCCCTCTGGCCAGAGAAAATCTCATTCCCGTATTATAGTATGTATTGCCTAGCAGAATCCTGATCTAGCATTCTATAAACCTACTAAGTTTATGATTACTATAATAATATGCTAATCATAAATTAATCTAAGCCCATTATTAAATCCAAATGCAAGTATATATATCAATATTCTGCTAAATAATAATCCAGTGTATACAAACCGAATATCTGTCAATTACTTTCCTTTTGTATATAGTATAATGCATAAGGAGAGGGTCGTGACAGGATCGAAAATTTGAATTGCGGAAGCGTGTTTCAAGCATCCTTGAAGACGAATCGACGAGTTTTTGAAACGATTGTATGTGTGTATGTGTGCGTCCCTGAGTCTGCGGAGACGATATCTCACAAACGAATGCAACGATTCGAATGATATTCGGTACAAAAAATTACAATTAGTGAGCACTGGAAGCCTATTGTTCATTTTAAATGCAATCGAACATTCAGAAACCCTCCAAATTTTCGAATAATTTTGAAAAAATCAAAACCTTTAATCAAGTTACATAAATAATCATTTCTTATGTATTACTTTATTAGAAAATGATTGAAACACATCTTAGAATGCTGGCTTGAACTGTTATCGAGATATTGTACATTTTTTAAATAAATTTTTCAAAAAATCACATAAAATTAAAATATTTATCAGCTACAGTGAAATATGTTTGCTTTTATTATGGAATATTAAGCGATAAATCTGTTAGGATCATTCTCGTGGATCTAATTCGATCCATTCAAGAGAGTAGATACTTTGGCTATCATTAAAATTAATGGCCAAACTGCAATGAATATTTGTATTTTAAAAATAGCGGATTATTGGTTTTAAGATTTTGTATCATATTAATGATAATGTCAAACGAATGTTATAGCTACTATTATTTGACATAATTTTGTATTTTTATTGTAGTACTAGCAGCATACCTGTTCTTCGTACGGAGTATATAATATAAAGAAAATTATAATTCGCAATCATATGCAAATTATGTTAAAATATTAAATTTATTGCTCCTAAAGGGAAGTTTAAGAATATCTTCACTGGCAGATCTGAAGAATAAAACATCCTGGCCGCTTTTGTAAGCAAATTTACAAAAAAAAAAAAGAATTTAATCAATATATGCAACCCCGTACTACTTATATTGTCGCAGATTAGAAAATATGCCAATGTGTTAGTAGAAGATTGCTCGTATTACAATATGAGTCTCAAAAATCTTTACCAAAATAAAAGAGATGGCATAATAAATGGAAAATATCAATAATCCCCGTACACTTTATAACAGAAGGTCGTAATGGATTCCAATATATACTAATATATTTCAAAATATATGCCAATATACCTATACTACTTATATTCTCGTAGATTAGAAGATATACCCGTGTATTTGTAGAAGATTACTCGTACAATGTACAATATATGAGTTTAAACAATTTTTGTCGTAATAAAACAATTGCATTATAACTTGAAAATATCAATAATCCTTGAATCAATAATCCCCGAAAATATCAATAATAATAAAGTTTAAACCTGAAGGCCGTAATTGATATTATCCTGTCAAAACTGCTATAAGAAAAATCAAATCGTTCTTTTCTAAAATATATTCTTATATCCATTTATTTATTATTCAAATCAAAAAAATAATAATTAAAATTAACAGACAGATTTAATTTAATTGAATTTCTGAGCAACATGATATAAGATAGAATCTCCTCATAAACTGCGAAATTAAATAACCATTTTGATTTCTTTATACTTTTCATTGTTCAGTAAAAGCATGTGAAAAATTAACCATGGAGATAGATTTCCCATTTAAATCATGTTTCAAACAATTCATGTTTTCAGAAAGTGACTAATTAGCGCAAAAAATCTCCCATCAAACTCAGAGATAAAGTTTTAATTCACTTTCAAACGATTTTTAAGCTTTTCGTTCGGATAAACCAAGGAGTCAGAGAGTAGAACTCCTGGAAAAAAATTTCGTTTTTCATTAATATCTCGAGAACCCCTGGTCTTAGATACTCAAAACTTAGGCTACATTTATGGGGGACTATGTCAAGGCTATTCACATAATTTCATCAAATTCGGTACAGCCATTCTCCCGTGATGGTGAGACAAACGAAAATTTTGTTTTTTACTAATATCTCGAGAACAACTGATTGTAAAAACTCCAAACATGGACTAAATTTTAAGTAAGACTATTTCCAGGCTACTCACAGCATTTCATGAAATTCGGTTCAGTTGTTGTCCCGTGATGACGGGACAAACAGACAGATAGGCAGACAGACAGACATATTTTCAATTTTATTTATATCGATTATCAAAATTTAAATGTATTTGTTATATATCCAGCAAGGGATATTTTATAAAGTCTTAATATTTATGAATTCAAAATTATGTTCTATAATTTTCTAAAAGCTCCCAATAGAGGAACATGGAATACTCCACAAATTCTTAATAATCACAATGCTTCATAATAAATGTTAGTTTTGTGCATAAGGTTCTTTTGAATTTAAGATTAAATGAAAGAAATATAAAAGGAATATTTAAAAAAATGTATAATTTCGATAAAGGAATTTATAATTGAATATGAAAAAGCAGGCGCTGCTAAATACAGAACATCACTTTGTGCCTAATCTATAGACCTGTACTTTAAAATGTTAAATAAGAGGGTTGTAAAATGTAAATAACTTTTTTATAAATACGGTATGAATTTTCTCAATGTGAGCATGCCAAAATTTTCACACTAAATAAATTTAGGGCGCGGTAGCCCAGTGGTTAGCGCGATGGAGTTGCACTCGGTAGGCCCGGGTTCGATTCCAGCGGCTGCCAAAACTGCCGCCGTGTTCATGCGGAGTACGATCACGTTAAACATGTGGGTCCGTAAGTCCTTCCGAGAGGTTGGTGGTAGGGGAAGGAGGGTACGGTCTCTGTGGATGCCTCCCCCACTGGGTTCCGGTCTAAATTGGGTGGCACTTCCGACAGTCCAAACAGTTACCTTACACCTTTCTGGTAGGTCGGACGGTCTGGGTCTCAATCAACAACAACACTAAATAAATTTGACCACTAGCTGGCTTAATAAAATTCTTGTCAATGTAGACAATTTTATATACATCAAACTAAACATTCTTTAAAATATTACTTAAACGTCAAAATTATGTGAGAAATAAAGAATAACAAATCTTCAATAGTAAATTACTGCTGGGTGACAGGTCATCGAATTAACTTGCCATTTTCCTCTGTTTCCTATCAATAAAATACATAATATTCTGGTTCATAATTTTTCTAAGACAGCATATTCTCCCATATCTAATAAATTATGTGTTCTTTATTAGTTGTGTTCTCTCTATATTTTTCACGTTCATTTCTTTTTTACGTTTTCATTCTGATAATCGCAAACATTTTTCTAGTGTTATTCTATTTTTTCCTCTCACTCGGTGGAGCTAACGCGACATCTTGGCCAGATCTGGAGTACACTCATAAAGTACTTTTGAAACGATCTTTTATAATAGATTTGCGAAAAATTTTACTTTGTAATATATTTATTTCTTGAATTAATTAATATATATTCTAAATTCAACTGTCCAATAATAGAAATAAAAATACAACACATAGATCAGGTTCAAAGATAAAATTAAGTATTTATCACTTCACTGAAATTATTCTACAATGTCTATTGATTTTAGATATATGCTATAGGTTCTCGTGCCCTCTAAAATTAATAAAAGACAAGTTGAAATGAAACAGGTTGAAAGAATTTATGAAAAGACAAGTTGAAAGAATTTGCGAAAATTCTACTTGAAGAAGGACGCAAAGTCACAGCCGGATAGTTACAAAACTTTCGCAAACGCTCGCTGATCCTTTGCTCGAAGATCTTAGATGACGGCAAGTTCTTTGTAAAATTTATTTCACAGCATTTTTAATCGATGTTTCTTAAACTGAGTAAAACACCATGTTATGAATAAATAATTCCATAATATCGCACTCCAACACTGCTAGAGTGATCATAATTAAATTATCCATATTTAGAGCATTCTGGGGAGATATCTAGAGGCTATATAATTATAGAGGGAGATATATAATTAGATATCATGGTTGGTAGGAACGCTCTACAAAATACGTGGTAGAGATTTCTTTGAAAAACAAAGTGGTTTCAAACAAGTCCTTCCAAAGATTCGCTGCAGTTAATAAAAAATAAGTAATATATACAGAGTAAAACAATCAAATGTGTAAAATAATCAAAATTCATTGAGTAAAGTAATCAAAACTCAATTTGTAAAATAATTACATTCATGTTTCATTTCCTCCAAAAGTACTTTCTTTGAGATCCCACATTTTCTGTGCTTTTGATCTTCCGAATTTTTTCCAGTAGTGGTTACCTGAACGACATCGTTGTGAAATCATTTCCTTATATTTTGAAAGTTATTATATTCGGAATTTTCTTTAAATTCTATCATTTTCAATAGAAGTGGGAGACAATAGACAGTGAATGGAATATATCCAATGACACAGGTAAATGTTAGCAACAAAGTAATCAACTGATTAACCATCACTATCTGTTTATAATTCTTCATAGACTAGTGTAATTTTCTTCAATAGAAAAATATCATTCACGTAGGACAGTATGCTAGCCCAGCCTATAGCTGCTAAAATTTTAAGAATTTAGAATGCCAGTGATGTGAATTGTCACATTGTTTGCCCTGTTGCAAAGTAGAAGTCACTCGCCTGAAAGTAAAATATTAAAGACTAATCTATTAAAGATCAACACGGTGGTGTATCAAAAACTGTATATATTTTTACTTTCCTTATATAAATAATCTATAAGGAAATAATTGTAACGGGGTCGAAAATTCGAATTCGAGTTTTCGACGGGAGAGCACGTTTCAAGCATCCCTGATCACGAATCGAACATTTTGAAGTGATGGCTGTGTGTGTGTGTGTGTGTGTGTCTGTGTGTGTGTGTGTGTCAGTGAGTCTGTGGAGATGATACTAAGTGACAAGAAATGAACCGATTCGAACGAAATTTGGTACAAAAATTACAATCTGTAAACACTGGAAGCCTATTGTTCTTATACGCGATCGAATGCTCAGAACCCCCCTAAATTTTCGAGTGAAATTTTGAAAAAATCGTCAAAAAATCATAACCTCTAATAAAGTTACGCAAATAGACATTTCTTATGCAATTTTTCATTAGAAAACGATTGACATAAATTTTAGAACGTTAACATGAACCTTTCTCGAGATATTGCGCAGTTTTCAAAAAAATTATCAAAAAGTCATATAAAATAAAAAACAAAAATTCCTATTGAGAAACATGTTCATTTTTCATATGTAATATCATGCGAAAAATTTAGTGACATCGTTCTCGTGGATCTAGCTTGTTCCATTCATGGAAAAAGTTACTTTGAGGAATACTTTTGTATTTGAACGCCAATAGTCATTTATCTGCTGTAAGAATAACTTATTTCTCCGTCCATAGCGCTTGGCGAAATTTGGCGGAATGTCGCCAACTTGGAGACTTTTTTAAATGTTGCCAAATTAACGAAAATCTCACCAAATGGATAAAAATGACGCTTAATCAATGAAAATGACGACTAATTGACGAAAATTCAATATCTTGAAAGAATATAAATATCTATTATAAGAAAAATTTATTTTTTTTTACTGTAAAAGTAGTAAATTCATTGCATTAGATAAGGAAATCAATGTATTGCCCACATCAGATTTTTTAATTTAAATCGTTTCATATATGTTATTAACCAAATACTAATATATTTGTACAAGCATAACATAGCTCATAAACGAGCTCATCAATGTTTTCAAGCGTGAGTAGCAGTTTATGTATATATTTTACACATGAATGAGCAAATGTATGTA
Source organism: Amaurobius ferox (assembly GCA_951213105.1). Lineage (NCBI taxonomy): Eukaryota > Metazoa > Arthropoda > Arachnida > Araneae > Amaurobiidae > Amaurobius > Amaurobius ferox. The sequence goes on along the minus strand of OX578145.1, from coordinate 56,299,337 downwards.
AAAATTGTAATAATATTACTGGAAGAATTTTATTTGATTTGCCCTATTTTTACCAGATTTATAGTGCCACACACAAAAATGCACAGATATTGGAAAATATAGTTAAGTCGTAATACGTTATGGTTAAAACGTATAAATTCATCAAAATCAAAGAGCCGGAATTTTAACATCACTGACAATACTTGACCCTTTCATACGCCTTAAACTGTATGGAAAGTAACATTATCTGGCATTGTTTATGCAATGAAGCAAATTCGTTCCATGTAAAGACAGACGATGTTCCATGAAGCACCATAAGAGGACGTGACAAATGTCTCATCCCATCAGCAGACCCATTCACGTATGACATTACCAAGCAGACTCATCTCCTGTACTAACTGCTATTATGATGGGGATCACAAATGGAACACAGCTCATTAATATACGCAAACATGGCGGTTATGTTCCAGAAGTTAAGTGTTTCTGCATATAGTATAGAAGTATTTTTCATATTTCGTACAAATAAAAAAAAACTATATATATATATATATATATATATATATATATATATATATATATATATATATATATATATATATATATATATATATATATATATATATATATATATATATATATATATATATATATATATATATATATATATAAAATAAAAAAGTTTGAAGGTCCAATGGAAGGAAAAATGAGAAGCTGTAACTCGAAAAACTTAACTTTCTAACAAGCTTACAAAATAAAAGTATAAATCAGCAAATCTTCAAGCAAATGGAAAAAAACACAAATTTCGAATCATCAAGTCAAAGAAAAGTATCAAACAATAATGGTGTGGAATCGAAAAAAGGAAAACAGACGAAATCCAAGCACAAACGCTATACACGTGGACAAGGTCTAGACCTAAATCAGGATTTGTTCATTTCTTCAAAACTCTTTCTCAAATCCAAGTGTCTTGTAGAAGCAAACACAAAATTGTATGTTTCTGAAGAAATAGATAGATTATATCTATAAACTATTTCTACTTGGACAACATACATAAAAAAGAAGAAATAAAAGGAAAAAAGGATACCTGGAATAGAATTCAACAAATACATGAACCTATCGATCTCGGGAACCCAGAATGAAGAGACCAGTGTTGTCATTCACAAAGGAAAAATATATGATCTACCGTTGCCATTCGTAAGAAATAAATAACAGTAATGCGAAAAGATAAGGATAAGAGATAATATACAATCAAGAGGAGCAATAATAGAAAGGCTAATGCGTAAGTGGATGTAAAAATAAAATATAATAAAAACAAGAGTATGGAGATTTCAGGCTGATATATAAAACACCATGAATAAAATTCATGAAAATACAGCTAATCTAAATTTTTTAACTATACCATTTGCAAAATAAGAGGGATATTTATATAAATTGCTGGTAATATTTAGATTATCAATATGCATAGCATGACATTTTTTATCAGATAATCTATAAATTCTAAAAAGCTGATTAAAAGTAATATTTCTAAACAACAGAATCGAGTTGCATGAATTAAATGGTAAGATTTTATTAATGTTAAAATTAAAAAAAGTATTTTTTATCATATAAATTAGTTAGTAACAATTTTATTAGAAGGTTCACTAATAAGATTTAAATCCAAAGAATTAATATTTTTACTAATAGTAGCTTCATTCGGAATTAATTCCAAATTGTCAGGATAGAAATCTATATCTATGACACAATTTTCAGTATATACTAAGCAAATCAGATCATCAACATATCTGTATAATGTATAATCTATTGATGTAAAAGACAGTTCATAATGATAAAAATATAAATTAACTAACATACTGCTACTGCAGCCATCCTGTGGAAATCCTGAGACTTGCAAGTATAAGTTATTTCCTTGAAAAATATAATTATTGAAAATAACAAAATGAAGACGTTTAGGAAAATTTATAAAACTGGTATGAGTTATATATGTATATATATATATATATATACTTGTATTATATTTACCAGAGATTGATCATTTATTGAAAAGTTCTGTATAGCAAAATTGAAAGTGGGTCTGTAGTAATTATTTGATATCAATAGTAACTATACTACAAGCTTGTGAAGATGATAAAGAGAACATTATAAATAAAACATTATAAATAAAATATTATAAATAAAACAGGCACTAAATTGGTATAGAATACCCCTTTTTCTCTGTTCTATATATAAGTTAAGGAATCGAAAAAGAATGTCATGTTGTCAAGATTGGTTATTATAATCCCTTAGCTACATCCTAAGATTACATTCTTATTTGCGTTATAAATCATATATGTAATACAGATACTTAAGGTACTACAGCCATTGTTCCCTGCATGAACATACATGGTGTAAATCAAGAAAAGTGTATAAGATGAACAGTAGCAAAAATAATTTTTTTTTTTGAACTTGGAGCTAGGCCTTTTTGACTCTCAAAATTTTTTTTTTTTAAAATAAATAAATTGAAAAAAGTGAAAAGTAGTTCCGAAACAGTGTACGTTATCAAGGGCCATACCTTGTTCGTTAATGCTGAATCTACGTTTCTGTGTACATTACTGTAAATTGTATTACAGAAATAATGCACATGACTCCATGTAGAAGAAATTAGAAATTGGATCAGATATAAATATAAATAATCAAAAAAAATAATCCAATATACCAGCGTATGGCTGTATATATATATATATATATATATATATATATATATATATATACTCATTGCCATAAAAATGTGCGCACCAAGAAGTAATTGTGGGATCGTAACAAAACTTGGCATGAAGGTACGTGTCAGCCAAATATGCATATAATTAGAAATACAGAGTGATTACGCATTGAGTAATGCCACCAGAGGAAGTTGAACTTCGTTCTCTCTGGCTCAGAAAAAAGGTATGCAGAGGTTTTTTGCCTGTACTTAATCTATTGCCTACGGACGCTTTTTCATTAGGGATGCCGTTTCGCCGCCATCGAAGACAATATGATTAGCTGTCAGAGTTCGAGAGGGGAAAAATCCTCGGGATAATGGAAGCCGGGTGGTCAGCTCGGCCAGTAACCAGCCACCTAGGGCTTTCTGACTTTACTATGAGGAGGTTTTGGGACCAATAGACGAGAGAGATGCCGCATGCACGGCGGCTAAACTCAGGACCCTCTCAGCAGACCAATAGCCGAGAAGACCGTCACATCACCCGACACGCACTCACAGCGCCAACTCATCGTCCTCCATCCGGACACGGGCAGCACCTTCACTACGAGCCCCTCTGTCTGTCCGTACCATCGCGAGGCGCCTGGCCGAAGGACATTTGGTATCGCGGCTTCTATTAAGTGTGCTGCCAATGATACCCACCCACCGTCGCCTCCGTTTGAAGTGGTGTCGCTCTCGACGGGATTGGACCGTAACCGAATGGAACCAGGTCGTCTTTGGCGACGAATCGAATTCAATTTGCGCAGTGATGACAACCGTGTACGTGTTTGAACGCCATGTGGTGAATCCCTCAATCCTGCTTACGCATACCATCACACTGCTCCCACAGCTGGTGTGATGGTATAGGGTGCCGTCGCATACGACACCTGGTCACCTCGAATCTTGATTCACAGAACCATAACAGTCCAGAGTTCGTTCTTGACATCCTTCAGCCACATGAGCTGCCACTCTTGGCAGGCTACCAGAAGGCATTTGTCAATAGGACAGTGCTCGACCACATACAGCAAGGGTGTCACAGGAATGTCTCCCACATTACCATCCTTCCCTGACCTGCCCAATCCCCAAATTTGTCACCGATCGAGCATGTCTGGGATCACTTGGACACAAACTTTGGACACAAACACTTTGGACGGCAAATTGGACAACCTATGAGTTTAGTCGAACTAGAGGCTCGCTTACAACAACTGTAGAATTAGATGACGCAGGACACCATACACGACCTATATGCCTCATTGCCCACCCGTATCGCATCGTGTATTGGCCCAACAGGGTATTAGAACCTCCATTCACTTGTAGTTTTTCATGTAATAAATGATCCTTTTTCTTTGATTTTGTAATCACTTATATCATTGTTGCTCTCACTTATATAAAATTTTGTTCGATTCTGACAACTCTTTCTTGGTGCGCAAATTTATATATATATATGATAAAGCTATCTTGGCGCCGTTGGGTTGTATGCGCACTTGACATGCATTGTAAATATTCAGAGAAATAATTGCAGCAAAATGTCAAAGTTGAGCTACAAATCTCTGAAAATTTATAGCCCTGTCAGGTGTGGCTCGCGTCGGGGTCCGTTCCTTGGACCACCCGGTTTGTAGTCGGCTCTCTGGTTCTTTTATTTTAATGGAGCACATAAAAAATGAGCGTCGCTTCAAAAACCAATGGTGTGAAGCATTTTCGGACCGCCTTTTTAATTGAGCTTGGGAAACAGCGAATGGGAATTGGGGGACTTCCTCCCTATTTGTGTCGTTCCCCTCGCCTTAAAATTTCTGTTTTATTAAGTTTTTTTCAAAATGTAAAAAATTCAGATGCCTTTCTTATCTCGAGAGAATAGCACTCCAAGTGCAGTGGTTTTGGTGAAGCCCGATCCGGCATGCATTTTGATGCATTTCAGGCACGGTATCCATGGCCCCTATCTAGGGCGGCCAATGCTTTCTGCTAGGAGCCGACGTCGAGAGTCCGGTGATGTATGGCTGTCGTAGCCAAAAACGAGCCACAGCCTATTTCAGAGCGAGGACGCATTTCTTCGGGCGGTGGCGACCAGCGAAGTAAAGAAAGTCGTCATTTTTACTTTCCTTATATACATAATGTATAAGGAAAGTATTGTGACGGGGTCGAAAATTCAAATTCGAGTTTTCGACGGGAGAGCACGTTTCAAGCATCCCTGATCACGAATCAAATATTTTTGAAGTGGTGTCTGTGTGTGTGTGTGTGTGTGTGAAAGTATGTGTGTGTGTATGTGTGTGTGTGTGTCAGTGAGTCTGTGGAGACGATAACTGATGAACAAATGGACAGATTCGAACCAAATTTGGTACAAAAATCACAATCCGTAAACACTGGAAGCCTATTGTTTTTATACGCAATCGAATGTTCAGAACCCCCCTAAATTTTCGAATAAAATTTTGAAAAAATCGTCAAAAATCAGAACCACTAATAAAGTTACGCAAATAGACATTTCTTATATAATTTTTCATTAGAAAACGATTGGCACAAATTTTAGAACGCTAACACAAACCGTTCTCGAAATATTGCACTTTTTTAAAAAATTATCAAAAAGTCATATAAAATAAAAAAAATATTTCCTATTGAGAAACATGTTCCCTTTTCATATGTAATACCATACGATAAATTGGGTGACATTATTCTCGTGGATCTAGCTCGTTCCATTCATGGAAAATATACTTTGAGTAATACATTCGTATTTGAACGCCAATAGTCATGTATCTACTATAAGAATAACTTATTGCTCCGTCCAAATCGTTTGGCGAGATTTTGGCGACGAATTTGGCGGAATGACGCCAACTTAGCGACTTTTTGAAAACTTGCCAAATTAACGAAAATCTCGCCAAATGGATAAAAATGACGCTAAATCAATGAAAATGACGACTAATTGTCGAAAATTCAATATCTTGGAAAGAATATTAGTATCTACTATAAGAAAAACTTATTTTTTTACTGTAAAAGTAGTAAATTCATTACATTATATAAGGAAAGTCATGTGTTGCCCACATCAGAATTTTTTTGTTGCAGTGCAACACAGCTATGCCTCTAAAACGGCGTGGGGTGGGACCTTTGCTCCCTTATCTACATACAAGCCGTGGTAACTGTGGCACTGCATGGACGGAATATTTGCGGAGCATCAATCCCTGGCTCCTATGCAACAGACGAACGTCAACTGGGTGTCATCGAATGGATTCAGTGAGTTCCGTGGCAGATAATTTCTGCTGAAAAGTAATTGCTCCTGACTTATGGCAGCGCCTGTATGCAAGCTTTTATAGGCCGCTGGGCGTAAGCCAACGTTAAGAAGAGGAGCATTGAAGTGGGCAGTGTGCACATCTCCGGATGAATCCGTGTCTGAACCTTCGTCACCTGTTTATCCTCAATCTAGCTGTTCAGACTCACGGTGATTTTCATGAACCGTCCAATAATGAACTAACCTTTCAAATAATCTTGCCACCCATTTCCAATGTGCAGAGGGACTGCTATCAGCACACATTGAGTGTCAATTCTTATGTGATGAAGGTATGGAAATTATATATGATTTTAAATGTTTTATAAGTAATGTGTAACAGTATTTTGATGTGATCTACAGTGTTTGAGGGTAACTTTAAGCTTCATGGGATATTTGCCCAATGAATTTTATATTGTGTTTTCTGTAAGAGTAATTAAATGCAAGTTTTGGATAATTAAAAAAAACAAACATGCAAATTAATGTAAAATTAACCGTACACCCCGAGGTCAAGCTTAGGTAATTGGGAATTCATTGTAATTGTGTATATTGTTATTAGTGTTCATTAAGATTCCATGTGTTCTTATAATAAATTGTTAAGTGGCCACAAAAAGGAAGTGATTCTTTAATTAGGGAATGCAATGTACTTAGGTTCAATCGGACCCCACTATACGTAACGCGGTTGAGCTGAGTGAAGCTATCGGTGAGTAATATTAGTGTATTTATATGTTCTATTTTTGTATTTATGTGTAACATTCACCTCACCGCAATATATACAGGGTGTATATGAACTGATGGTCAGAGCTATAAGGGGTTATAGAACTCATCAAAACAAAGAACTTTCACAATACAATGTGGGGTCAGAAAGCAACCGGCGAGCAGCGAGAGGGCGCTTTCTCTGAGAGTGGATGAAACGTCGCTTCAAAATGGAGTGAAATGAAGACGAATGCAGTGAAGACGAATAATGGAAATTTATTGACAAAATGTTTAGAACAAATGCTCAAATGAACGACCACCAACTGCGCGACAGGCGTCACAGCGGAGACGGATTGAATAGCGTACACTTTGGAATATTCCTAGCGTTTCATGAACGGCAGCAGCTGCCACGCTAATTCTAGCGACAAAGTTCTATGGTTACTAGATGGGCGTTTCGTAAACGGCACTTTTTAGCTGTCCCCAGAGGAAAAAATCCAGGCAGGACAAATCTGAATATCTGGTAGGCCACGCGACGGAATCAAAACGGTCAATCCATCTGTTCTGAAAGGCAATATCCAGATAGTTCCGCACAATCCTGGTGTAATGTGCTGGCGCTCCGTCGTGCTGGACCCAAATAATGTCATCAAAAGTTCTTACGTTGTTTAAATCGGCATTTTTTCCTGCATTTACATTTATTATACTGCATTATCATTATCACCATCGTTATGCAAATAGAGTATCCAGAGACACATTGGACAAACAGGTTTGAATACGTACGACCGCGTTTATTTTCATCATAGATAAACTTGTTGCCATTCAGCAAACGATAATTAGATCCCTTTTAAAGTTACGAATTTTAGCAAAGTATATATAGAGATAATTAAACCGATGGGTTTAATACATGTAACTCTTACGTAAAAATTAATTTATTTTCTTTGCCTGGAGGAATATTATCAATATATTAGGACATTATTCTAGGAATCTGTAGCGACTGTTACAATAGTGATTTCAAGATACCATTAAAGAAATATGACTATTTATAAATGCTGTTCACTATAAACTAAACTATAAAAATTCAAATTTTATTTTCATGCATTGTGATTCAGTGAAATTCGGAAGACTGGAAGTAACTATATAAACTTATGTCTCTATTGTATCCCATGCTACGTAGGTGTGAGCGTTTGACAAACAGCAAATTTTTATTCATGCAACATTAATCATTTGTTGTTTCCAAAATAAGTTTCCCTCTTTATTCCACAATAAATGCAGATGCAAAATGTAATGACACGAAGAGAGAATACAAATAAAATAGTTGTTGAATAAAAATGGAAATTGTATACTTGGCGTGAAAGGAAGCGCAGGCTTTCATAAATTATTAAACAGTGTCTGAAAGTATCAAAAAGAGAACGCGAGAGCAACGCTTGCAAATTGTTCATGCAAATACATTATCTACGCTCCGTGAAAAATGTCGAAAGATATCTGTGGAGAAGACGGCTTCATCGCAGATTCTATTCACATGGAAGATGTTTACTGTTTAAATACTAAAATAATTTTTGCAAAGGATAAAATTTTAACTTTTGGAAATAAATCTATGCATGAGATAAATTAGCGACAGTTAATTATGCCATTATATGGTGATGATTGCTTCAGATTATTGGAGTGACTGAAATAGTAGCAAATATACTACTTGGATACTCATAACTTTTGTTACAGTCATAAATTTATTTTTTGCTTTTTGCTACTTTTCCTAGATACACAGTACAGTATAAAATATATGATACATAAAATATATGTCACCACAGGGCTTTCCCTACAGACTCATATTGAGATTCGCTTTATTTCTTCAATAACTCATTGTGTTTAATTGCACAAAATACCTTCCATAATTATTTAAAATGGAACTGAATTTGCACATTTAATTCAATTTTCGTTCTCATTTGAGAACTGGATTTATTTTCAAATGTGGCTTAGCGAAAATGCGAAAAAAAAAATCTCAAGAACGACTTGTCCTAGACTAATGGGATTGATCTTATTCTTTTCATTGTCAAAAATTGCATATAAATAAGCATTTAATTGATATATTTGAGCATACGTAGTCTTTTATTTTAAATTTTGACGGTTTTTTGCTGGCCATCTCGCAGAGAAAGGCAGGTTTATATTTTACGAATCATACCAAAAATCTAATCAGCACCAGGATAGCCCACAAGAGACTTATCTACCAAATTTTGTTAAATTTGGTCTATTACTTTTTCAATTAGAGTGGATACAGCAATTTTTGCGGGCCATTTCGCAAAGAAAAACCAGGTTCTTTTATACCGAATCGTACTGAAATCTAATCAGCACCAGGGGCACCTACAAGGGACTTACCAAATTTTAAGAAATTCTGTAAATTAGGTTTTTAGTTAGAGTGGATACATACATTGCACAGACAGACACACAGACAGACACACAGACGCACACACATACGTCGACGCTAAAAATGGTTTTTTCGTATTCTAAATATGTTAAAATGTGTAGATCCGTCAAAAAATCGAGTTGCGATTTTTGGCACGATTCCAATATTTTTCCTATACATTACCATATTGCAGGAAAAGTAAAAATCTGATGTGGACAGCACATGACTTTCCCTGCAGACTTGTCTTAAAGACTCCATAAATTTTGCAAACATTAAATTGTCCTTTATTTCTCGAATCTCATTATTCGCATAACTACTACCTAAAAACTCATTGGTCATATTGACAATTTCTAACGCTAACTACGACACTTTCATTCCTGGCTTCATTTTAATTTTATTTAAATTTGTCTGCTTTGTGCAGCACCGTAAGAGACGTTTTAAATTGTCTCAATAATACATTTTTGATTTCTTCAACATTATTTGCTTTTGCAGTTCAGTTTTTTTGCTAAAAATTCTTGAGCCTATTTTTTTTAGTGTAGTTTAAAAAATTACACTTTTATTTTCTTCTGACCAATTAGCCATCTTTGCAACGCTTTAAAACTGATCAATAAACAATTAGACACTCTCGTCTTTACACCCATTAAGAACTGACATTAAAGTTATTAATTCAAAATTATCCATTTTTACCCTTGGGTGTTCAATAATCACTAATTACGAGCTGTAAGATGACTTTTATCGTCTAGTATTACTTCTCGGTGACATTTAAAATAAAATTTTCCCTTCCAAAATCCTAACTAAAATTAACAGCATAAAATATACAATTCAACATATTTTACATCAAAACACTGCTAAATGTAAATATTCTTCATTATTACTTTTCAAAGAAATTACTGAAGGTCGTTCGCACTTTATGGAAACGATTTTGTATTTATGTTTCTCGTTAGCATTTTGAGATAAAGATTTGGCATTTTAAATATAATCGTCTGCTACTGTTTTGTCTAAATTGGAATGCAGAATAAAAGAATTATTTTGAAAATGGCTCCTGAAATTGATAGATGGCTCGAAGGTTACGTAAATGTCCTTTTAGAGGAAAAATATTCGTATCAACAAATTGTAAAGCGGTGTAAAAATCCAGGTTATTGTATTTCAAAGAAGGAATTTTTTAATATATTAAATTTGAAAGGGAAAAGCGTCTAGCTGAAAATAAAAATGAAAAAATTGCGCAAAATAGCATCCCAAGACTGTTCGAATTCGGGTAAATATCAAGAAAGTGAAGTATCTGATCCTAAAAGAAAATCTACCAACTCAAAGATCCATTGCATCGAAACTGGGAATGTCTTCTGGCACTATAAGTAAAACATTCATAAAGATTTGAAGTTAAAAAAGATGTTTGAATCTAAAGTTCAACTGCTTTTGCCAAAACATATTGCGGAAAGAAAAACAAATTGTAGAAAATTATATGAAAAACATTTAGCTGCTTATGGACATTTGTGGTAACACTCGATGAGGCATGGGTGTATCTAAGTGACTGTAATAAATTAGAGCAATTTTCTATTGCTCTACTGACGAAAATAACCGTAAGAAATGGCTTCGTCAATGTACAGAAAAGTCCCCAATAGATTCATGATAGTTGCAGGATTTAGTTACAACGGTAAATTATAACTCAAAAAAGTCTCAAGTAAAGCTAAAATTAATTCACTCTACTATCAGCAGAATAATGTAGAACCAATTTTTGAAGAAGAAATTCCAGCCTTATATGGGAAGGACATCAATAATTTTGAGCTTCATATGGACAAAATCTCTAGACACACGTCTAAGTCAACTGTCGCATATTTAGCAAAGAAAGAATCAGAAACAGGTATAAGATGTATCCCATTTAATGAAATACCTGTAAAATCCTCTGACGCTTCTCCTATGAACTTTTACGCTTCCGGTTTTTTTAAACGAGTCTTAGGAAAACGGCATCCAAGAACAAACACTAAACGGACTTTGGAAAACTGCGCAAGGGGAGTGGAATAAAATTGACATGACGGTGCTAAGAAAATGTTTACTTTCATGGAAAATTCGAACTAGAGCTATAGTCAAGAATTAAGGCTATCAGATAGAAGCAAATTGCCGCCAAAAATATGATCTTTATGCATAAAAATTAATTATCAAAATCATTTCCATAAAGTGCAAACGACCTTCTGTAGTTTCAGTTTTACTTTAATATCCAAATTATTTCATTATACGCTAGGGTATGTGCATATTTAAATTTAACAATGCTATCATCTGGTCATCACACGTTCCTCTATTAAAATTATTCATCTCTTATTTAAAATATTTTTATTAACATTTGTAGCAATTTATTAAATTTTTCATTTAAATTTTGAATTCGCAATAAAGTGTTGCGGAAATCAAATGTAGGGCTTGAATATGAAAAATATTGAATAACATTATTAACCATACTGCTACACAATTAACTTTGCCCATTTTAACTTAAAAAAAATCTGATGTAGGCAACACATGACTTTCCTTATATAATGCAATAAATTTACTACTTTGACAGTTAAAAAAATGTTATTCTTATAGTAGATACTTACATTCCTTCCAAGATATTGAATTTTCTTCCATGAGTCGTCATTTTCATTGATTTAGCGTCATTTTTATCAATTTGGCGAGATTTTTGTTAATTTGGCAACAATTAAAAATGTCGCCAAGTTGGCGACATTCCGCTAAATTCGTCGCCAAAATCTCGCCAAGCGTTATAGATGGAGAAATAAGTTATTCTTAGAGCAGATAAATGACTATTGGAGTTCAAATACAAAAGTATTACTCAAAGTACCTTTTTTCATGAATGGAATGAACTAGATCCACGAAAATGATGTCATACAATTTATTGCATGGTATTACATATGAAAAGTGAACATGTTTCTCAATAGGAAATATTTTTTTTTATTTTATATGATTTTTTGATATTTTTTTTTAAAACTGTGCAATATCTCGAAAACGGTTCACGTTAGCGTTCTAAAATTTATGTCAATCATTTTCTAATGAAAATTTACATAATAAATGTCTATTTGTGCAACTTTATCAGAGGTTTTGATTATTTGACGATTTTTTCAAAATTTCACTAGAAAATTTAGGGGGTTTCTGAACGTTTGATTGCTTATAAAAACAATAAGCTCCCAGTGTTCACGGATTGTAATTTTTGTACCGAATTTCGTTCGAATCGGTCCATTCGTTCGTCAGTTATCGTCTCCAAAGGCTCACTGACACACACACACAGACATCACTTTAAAAATGTTCGATTCGTGATCAGGGATGCTTGAAACGTACTCTCCCGTCGAAAACTCGATTTCGAATTTTCGACCCCGTCACAATACTTTCCTTATATATTATGTATATAAGGAAAGTAATACATATTTATTAAACACTTTATAATCATAATTAGATGACAACAATTATATATTTACGGTGGAGACTGGACATGTGAGACCAGGCATACAAAAATCTGTAATTTGACTATGACCTTTTATAATCTGAATTGCACATACCTTCTTTTTGTCTTTAGACGTTTGGCCTGCCCTGTATTGATAATCGAAACTTTTTTGTTTCACCATCTCTATGTGACCAAGGCCTCTTATTGATGCATATCCACATCTCGCCTGTTGCACCTGTCTGCCTCTGTGTGAAACTTAATGTATATCTATTCTGGCTGCACTGTATGAGAACCTTGATGCATCTCTTTATGCACCTGTGTCGAACTTAATACATATTTCGCATTTTCTCTGTGGCTCACTGCTCATCCGAGCGTCGTACTATTTTCACCAATTCTGTTCATCTCTGTAGAACTTTTTGCATGTCTATTGTCAACTCTTACTGTTATCTCTAACTGTTATTCTCAACTATATTCTCATCTATATTGATCTGTCTCTGTAGAACTTTATGCATGTCTGAATCCCCACTCTAACTGCACTCTAACTATCTTCTCATCTATATTATTTGTCTCTGTAGCACCTTCTGTCGGTTGCCACCTCCTTCTGTATGAGGTCTGATACGCCTCTTAGACGATCATTGGTTGACCACAGATCGATGCGACAACACAGTTTCCTTATTGGTTGAATTTTGAACCAATCTAGTGGATTCATCTTTAGCCCCTTTTTTATGGCTTTCCTGACTCCTCGGGTCAGGGCCGCTGTAAATTGGCTTCTACCAGTCTGGACCTTTTGTCTAGCCTGTTAGATATCATAAATAATCATATAAACCTGTTTACGTGTATCCTGGTCTCACAATAAGTTAAGGTAAGTGACCCAAATATGGGCACTGCACCTAATATGGGCACTGCTATAAAAATGATACAGATATTCATCAATTATCTATCTCCGATATTTTAAAAAGACGAACAGAAAAAAGGCTTTAAATTAGCGAGCTGTAAGACTGATGAAATCGCTTTTTCCAGAAAAAAAGTACCCAAGCATAAAGCAGCTGGCAAGTCCAAATGAGCAGCTAAGCCGAAAAACCAGCACACAAGCCGAAACCCAAGACAAATGTTGTAATATCAACTGTTGCAGCTCAGCCGTCCTGCAGTGGTGTATCCAGCTCAAAAGAATTCTGCTATTGTCTACTTTGTCGTCAAAAAAAATAATTAGACATGATACAGTGTAATACGTGCCGTGTTTGGGTACATGAAAAATGTTGTGGCTTTACAAGTAAGGAAAAATTTTATATTTTTGTAAGTCCATCTTGTGCCGACTGTGATTAAAGTTTTACGTTGATTTAAGGTTTTTTTAGCATACTTTTTAAGAGTGCCCATATTAGGTGCAAAGGTTCCAAACATGGGCATAGGTTCCCAACATGGGCACTGTCCATTATTAGCACCTATCTAATGTTTTTAACTCAATTATCATTTTTGCCCTGTTACCCCCTAGAAGGAAAATACATCCACCAATTTTCAAATTTTTATCTGCTAAAACAAACATTATAATAATTAAAATGCTTAGTGGTGCCCATATTTGGGTCACTTACCTTATAAGGAAGTTACTGCAACAGGGTCGAAAATTAGAATTAGAATTTTCGACAAAAGAGCACATTTTGAAAGAGAAAGTTTTTGAGATGAAGTCTGCGAATGTAATGTGTGTGCGTAAACCGTAAATGGGTAAGATATCTCACGAACGAATAAATCATTTCAAACGTAATTTGGTATAATTATTACAATCCGCGAATACTGCAAGCCTATTAATTTTAAATGCGAACCAACATTCGGAAGACCACCAATTTTTAAGGAATATTTACAAAATATTAACAAAAAATTGAGAGCATTCAATAATGTTACATAATTAATCATATTATTCGCAGTTTTTTTATTCTAAAACGAATGACTCATACTTTAGAACGCTACCTTTATCCATTCTAGATATACTGTGCATCTTTCAAACATATGTTTCTAAAAAATACATATAAATTAACAATAGCACCATGAAATATGTAACACTTGCAGACAAATTTGGCGACTGATTTGGCGGAATATCCCAATATTTAATTACTTTTTAAAGCGAGGGCCAAATTGACAAAAAACATCGACACATTGAAAAAAATGACTCTAAAGTTACTAAAATCACTCCAAATTGATGAATTATAATAATAATGTATTTTACTAAAATACTCGTAGTATGGTGAAATGTATTGATTAGCAAATGTTAGCAATATTTCAAATTGTCAAGTAATATTTGCGCATAATATAATTTCATTTATTACTTTAAAATAGTTTTACATGTTGTCACTCAGAAAAGGGGAAAATACCATTGCACTTTTCAACATTAAAAACATTGCGCCCTTGATCTCGTCCTTCATTCTTTCGCTTAGAGAGAAGTATAGTACCTGCATTATGTAGGGAAAGCCATGTACTGTCCACATCAAATTTTTAAATGTATGTAATGAAATGATATATGCAACTTAATATATGAAACTATAAGATATGGTTGTAATATGGCGGTGTGCATTATGTTATGTATGTTAAAAGCATTCTATACGCAAATCTTAAATGCGGGGTGTACTCAATTTGCCGATCAAAAATTAGTAATTTTTTATAATTTTTCTCAATATCCACTTGGTAAAGTTTCCAAATAATTTAATTCATTACTTAACGTCTTAAAAAAATTAACACCTAAAAATTATTCTTAACTAGTAGAAATAAAACTACTGCAACTACTATAAATAATAAATGTTATAACTGACGAAATTCACATACACAGTATACACAATTTTGCTATGATGTGGAAAAATTCCATACAAAAGTCACTGAAAACATACAACTAGGTTATACTCTACAGAAATATTTGCTCTATTTTCTTAGCAATTCAGGGGAACAGATGGAAATAGATATGTTTTAACCGCAGTGGCTCTGCTATTCATGGCTTTTCAAATTTACCTTGTCGTTCAGGCTTGCTGGGAGTACAAAGCATATTCCTTAAAAGAAATTTCACTTTGGTGTTAAAAATAGCAGCAGTACATATGTCTTGCAAAGTAGACAATTTTCTTGCACACGTTTGACATTGCTGGAAATCTAATATCAACCAACAGCATAATATTTCTAATGATAAAATTGCAAGCAAAGCAGTTCTCATTTACGGCAAACAATTAACCACACAGAAGATAAAATAAGAAACTAACCACAGTCAATACAGCAGATGACATGGAGTTCAAGTTTATTAACTATAATGTTTAAATTTACTGTTTAAAATTAATAAGACATAAGTATAGAGTAAAAAGTAGGACCACATTTTTTTTAAATGGTAATACCTCGGTAGAACGTTGCATTTTGCGATAGACTCGCTGTGAACTGAAGTTACTATTTTCTACAGAATGTACACATATGCCATTTACTGGTGATTATTCTTTCTTCATAAATTCATTGCCGTTGACGGAATTGAAAACACTAGCGAATATGTGAACCTTCTAAACAAACTACATAACACATAGAAAAATATCATTTCCTAACACTTCATTAAAGAAAATAGCCATAGTCAAATTAGTTGACTATAGTTGTTTAGAGGACAATCTGCTTCTTCATGTCAATCACAAGTTACATTTAGCACGCCTTCCCCAAACGTGACTTTGCAGGCAATGTGACATTTGGACAATGCTAGTATATCAAAGCAAAAACACAATAGTGGGTGGTATCATTTATTTAAATGGAAACTAAATCTTATATATATCATTCCAGCCCAATAGATGAGTTTTGCCTTCGCACATAAGGCAAAGGAGACTGTCCTGAAAGATAACATTGTGATACGATGTTAAATAAAACTGAAGAAAAAAAATTAAAATCATTAATTACTGAAAAACAAGAAATATTAGTCATGGATAAGCATTGATTATGAAACACTTTCCAACTGAAATGCAATTTTATTTAAAAATCTCTAAAATGTAATTCATTCAACTGTGATTTTTTAAATTAACACAGTACTATAGTAATTTATTATACTTGAAAACTTAAAACTTCATCGAAATATAAATCGTCTGTCTCTCTATGTAAAATCAATGAATATTTCACTCATATCATTTATATTCCAGACACCAGAGCTTACGTGAAAAATTTCAGCAATTTTTATACAACTCATCTTACAACCACTTGATTTATTTACATTCTGCATAAGTTAAAATTAGGCTTCGTGCAGAAATAATCGAAGTTTAGTGATCATTTATAATAAAAAATATTATAATTGTGTAAGCACAGAATTTGGATACACAGAGCATACACAAAATAAAGCACTTTTAGGACGGATGCAACGCAAAATATAAATGTGAAAGATCGTTAAATATCACGATCTTTACACACGAAAAAAATAGATGGCATGTTTTATTTATTTTATTTTACAGTGAGTCACGTGTCATATATCATGGGTGTAATTATTTTTTCAATTTTTATTTAGAAAATTAGAAAATTACCCAACATATTTTGCTGAATTTTGTTTACCACGTTAATTACTGAAAAACAAGAAATATTAGTCATGGATAAGCATTGATTATGAAACACTTTCCAACTGAAATGCAATTTTATTTAAAAATCTCTAAAATGTAATTCATTCAACTGTGATTTTTTAAATTAACACAGTACTATAGTAATTTATTATACTTGAAAACTTAAAACTTCATCGAAATATAAATCGTCTGTCTCTCTATGTAAAATCAATGAATATTTCACTCATATCATTTATATTCCAGACACCAGAGCTTACGTGAAAAATTTCAGCAATTTTTATACAACTCATCTTACAACCACTTGATTTATTTACATTCTGCATAAGTTAAAATTAGGCTTCGTGCAGAAATAATCGAAGTTTAGTGATCATTTATAATAAAAAATATTATAATTGTGTAAGCACAGAATTTGGATACACAGAGCATACACAAAATAAAGCACTTTTAGGACGGATGCAACGCAAAATATAAATGTGAAAGATCGTTAAATATCACGATCTTTACACACGAAAAAAATAGATGGCATGTTTTATTTATTTTATTTTACAGTGAGTCACGTGTCATATATCATGGGTGTAATTATTTTTTCAATTTTTATTTAGAAAATTAGAAAATTACCCAACATATTTTGCTGAATTTTGTTTACCACGTTAATTACTGAAAAACAAGAAATATTAGTCATGGATAAGCATTGATTATGAAACACTTTCCAACTGAAATGCAATTTTATTTAAAAATCTCTAAAATGTAATTCATTCAACTGTGATTTTTTAAATTAACACAGTACTATAGTAATTTATTATACTTGAAAACTTAAAACTTCATCGAAATATAAATCGTCTGTCTCTCTATGTAAAATCAATGAATATTTCACTCATATCATTTATATTCCAGACACCAGAGCTTACGTGAAAAATTTCAGCAATTTTTATACAACTCATCTTACAACCACTTGATTTATTTACATTCTGCATAAGTTAAAATTAGGCTTCGTGCAGAAATAATCGAAGTTTAGTGATCATTTATAATAAAAAATATTATAATTGTGTAAGCACAGAATTTGGATACACAGAGCATACACAAAATAAAGCACTTTTAGGACGGATGCAACGCAAAATATAAATGTGAAAGATCGTTAAATATCACGATCTTTACACACGAAAAAAATAGATGGCATGTTTTATTTATTTTATTTTACAGTGAGTCACGTGTCATATATCATGGGTGTAATTATTTTTTCAATTTTTATTTAGAAAATTAGAAAATTACCCAACATATTTTGCTGAATTTTGTTTACCACGTTTTATGTGATAATTTGAATATTTCCTAAAATTTTCGGAACGATTTGTGAATTTTAACTGTGTTAAAAAAATGTTTGAAAAATTAGGACCCATAGCATTCAAAGTATTTCATATTTTTAAACCCGGGTAAAATTCGATACTAATTGATTGATATTATTCATTTTTATTCCCATATGTCCCACAGATGGTCTCAACAACCTACCAAAATGTCATTTTGATAAAGTCAATTTTACGGCAGTTATCGTGCGAAAACAGACAGAATGAACAAAATCATAAACACTCTTCAACTACGTTGTAAAGTGTTAAAAAGATACGTTTCAGGGAACAAAAGCATTTAAACTCAAATTTATTGTAATTGCTTTGTTTTAGTATGTTGATGCACAGAATTTAAGCAAAATTAAAATGGTTTTAGGACGGATACAACACTCAATATGAATTAAAAAGAACTCCAAAAATCACGATTTTGAGACAAGATAGATGCCATACATCATTTTGAAGTGGGTCACGTGATCTTTTCATATCATGGCCATGTGATCGCTTCATATAAGAGGTGTTATTATTATTTGAATTTTTATTTAAAAAACTACTGAATATATTTCGCCGAATATTTTTTATATATTTTATGGAACAATATGAATATTACCCAAACTTTTCGAAGCAATTTGTGAATTTTAAATTCGCTTAAAAATGTTTGAAAAATTAGGTCCCATAGGGCTCAATGTATTTCATATTTTCAACCCGGGTTCAATCCGAAACTAATTGAGTGATATTATTCATTTATCTTCCCATAGGTCCTACTGCCGTCTGAACAACATACTAAAATTTCATTTTGATTAAGTCATTTTTACGGCAGTTATCGTGCTAACGGACGGACAGACACACAGACAGAATGAACAAAGTCGTAAACACTTTTCGACTTTGTTGAAAAGTGTTAAAAAGAAAATGGAGTTGACGCGAGAGCATTATCGAGCTATGATTTTCTATGATTTTAAAGTGAGGCTAAATCAGGAAGAATGTCTTCAACGTCTACAATTAGCATATGGAAATGATGCTCCATCTCGTGCCACTGTATTAAGATGGTTTATAGAGTTTAAAAGAGGTCGAAATAATTCCTGGATGAAGAACACACAGGACGATCTTTGTCAACTGTAGTCCCAGAAAATGTGCCGGCCATTTGAAAAATATTAATCGATGGCAATCGCTGTATCTACCAAATACTACAGAAGGAACTTAACATTATATCCGCAGCTATACATAAAATTATTCATGAAGAACTGCATATGAAAAAATTAGTTTGTCGTTGGGTCCCCCATAATTTAACAAATAACCAAAAAGAGGAGCGTATCAGAATCAGTATAAAGAAATCCTAAAATTACTTAACGATGGTAGACACCGCATTATTTATAAAATAATAACTGGTTATGAAATGTACATACCGTTTTTTGACGTTCCAGCATGTCAAGAAATAAAGTATTGATCTATGAAGATGACTGCAAACCAACACTGGAGAAAATGTAACAAGCAATGAAAAAAGTAATGCATGCCGTGTTCTTCAGAAGTACAGGTCTGGTCAAAGCCATAAATTTAGACGGACAGAAGACAGTTACAGCTAACTGGTACACCACTAAGTGTCTTCCAAAAATTATTCAGAAAGTGAATGTTAGGGGAAACATGCTTCACCATGGCAATGCATTTTCTCATTCAGCAAGAATGACAATCGAATTTCTTAAGCAAAAAACATCACACCCTATTCTACTGATCTTGTTATGTGTGACACTTGACTATTTTTACTTTCCCTGCAATACATGGTAATGTATAGGGAAAGTATTGGAATCATGCCGAAAATCACAACTCGAGTTTTCGACGGATCTACACGTTTCGAGACCTCTAGAATACAAAAAACTATTTTTAGCGTGACATATGTGTGTGTGTCTGTGTGTCTGTCTGTCTGTCTGTGCAGATTTTGTATCCACTCTAACTAAAAAACTAATGAACCGAATTTCACAAAGTTTAGTAGGTAAGTTACTTGTAAGCGAGTCTGGTGCTGATTAGTTTTGGGTACGATTCGGAATAAAAGAACCCGCCTTTTTTTGCGAAATGGCCCGCAAAAGTTTGTATCCACTCAAACTGAAAAACTGATGGTCCGAATTTCACAAAATTCGGTAGATGAGTCACTTGTGGGTTACCTTGGTGCTGATTAGATTTTGGTACGATTCGGAAAAAAATGACCTGCCTTTTTTTGCAAAATGGCCCGCAAAAATCGTCCAAATCTAAACTAAAGAACTGGGTATACTCAAATATATCCATTAAATGCTGATTTAATACGTAATTTTTAACGACGAAAAGAATAAGACCAATCCCATTACACTAGGACTAGCCGTTCTCGAGATATTTTAGTTTTTCGTACTTTCGTTCTTTGAAAATAAGCCCGGTTACCGTGTGAGAACGAAAATTGAATTAAAAGTGAAATAAATTTAGTTAAAATAAAGAGAACGTTAATATAAGTCTGCAGGGAAAGTCATGTGCTGCCCACATTAGATTCTTTAATCTAAAAAAATTTACGTGGGCGTCATTTTCATTCCGACGATGAGATTGATGAGGCTATAAAAGCATATTTTTCATCGATTCCAAGAAATGGATGGCTTGACGCATTTAATCTTTGAAAAATTCGGCTACAAAGTGCATTGATGTTGGAGGGGAGTACTTTAAACACTGCTAAGGGCTGGTAAGTTTAACTTGCACCACTTAATCGTATTTCAAAAATTTCTGTGTGACCCTCGTATAACACTGCATTTTTAGAGCACCATGTTATGAAGAATTCGATTATGAAATATAGGTTTATAGTTACAAAAGGCAATAAATAAATGTTTACATATTTCGAATTATTTTTTATTAAAACTACATATAAGAAAATTTTAAAAACCAATGTGAAATATAAACATAATAACTTTTTTCCAACAAAATTCTTATTAACATTCATCATCGCTATCAAATATTAGTGGCCTAATTATTTTTCTTTTAATGTCCTCTTCACCTTGCATACATTCATTTTCGTTTTCATATGTAGTTTTATTTTGTAACTCTACCAAAATCTCTCCATAAGGAGCTAAGCAATATTGAATTTATCTTTTAAACTTTGCCATTTGCACTGTTGAAGGATCATTTTTAATATAGTAATTTTCTAATTGCTTACCCAAATCCAGTCCTCTTTTCACATCATTTAAATTGAAATTTTTAACCGATTCTTTACCCAAATTTTCGTCTACCAATGCATTCGAGGTGAATGCATTAATTTTTTTACAGGGGATTTCCCTGATAACTGAAATTGAAAAATGGTGATATACGTGGGTAAAATAACAGGGGAATTTCCCATTAATTTAAACCGAAGTGTAATAGAAAAATTCATACTGTAGGGAGACTGCCTAAACTAATTGAGTTGTATTATAAAGAAACTGCGTTATAAGACTAGAGCATTGTATGGAAACCTCGTTTTATGAGTACCGCGTTATGAGACCACTGTAGCAATTTTTGTTCCGCGTTAAAGGGAAAGTGCAGTGTTATAGTTGTTGAGAGTGCAGTGTTATAGTTGTTGAGAGTGCAGTGTTATAGTTGTTGAGAGTGCAGTGTTATAGTTGACTGAACTTCCTCTTTTTTAACACAAGATATTCACATTGAGAATTTAATTACGGTACGTTCACATATTCTTGTGTTATCATACCCACAACTCACAACACAAACACACATACACATACAGAAATATATTCTTAAAATTGTTCAAAATGTGTTAACGCTCTTATCTGTGCAAATCTCTAACTTGGAGACTTTCAGGTAAACAATAACTATACAATAATAAGAGAAAGTAAAAATAACATTAAATGAAATGAACATACCAACCCCCTCTTTATTCTTAGATCAAATGATTGCAGGTAGTGTTTCGTATACGAAACAATCTCCTCTCCAACAAGATCCTTGTATATGAGGGCATAAACAATCTTGAATCAGGGAAAGTTAGTGAAACGTTGAGTGTATTGAAATTTCTCGGAAAGGCTCTTAATTTGATAAGGGATCTAATCTAACAAAGTGCTAGTCGATAAATGCAATGCAGTCATGTTTATCTTATACATTGCAGAGCGTGTTTATACGACAACAAACAATAAGTGAGATTTCCTTGACTGGAGGTTTGTACCAACGCGAATGAGCCAAATGTGTAATGTAGTAAGCATCAATTGAGAAGGAAATAACAATTTAATGTTTATTATTTTCTTCCGAAGTGGATTTTGAAGAGAATAAAGTACCGTTATAAATTAGTATTCTAACGGCCCAAGAAATGGTCATGCTAAGAAAGAAAGAAATTCCATAGAAAAGTATATTTTTATATATTTTATAAATTGCCACAAATCATCTAATAAAAGCATACCTTTCTCATTACATAAATATATTTTATTTTTGAATTGAGTGAAATGAATTTTTATCCTGTTAAAATATAATGATGGGAATGTAAGTAATTTATCAGATGCAGCAATTTTGACGCTGGAGTAAGTATTTTTATCCCAAAAACTTCCACGAGCATATTCACCATAAATCGAGAATCGCGTTACGAATTTTGTTGAGGAATCAGTTTAAAGAAACTGTATGACCCAAAACAAATATCCATTTTTTACACTCGGAATTGTACAGGGCTGAAGCATGGAGTAATTGTAAGAGATTTGTTAGATTCTGGAAAAAAATTAAATTATGTGACTTTCTTATTATATAAACTTAAAATTTATTCCACCAAAATTGTTATTTAATTTGTCAATTTTTAAAATTAAAAACACTCCGAACGATGAAATACCTGTTACAATGTGATGTATTCATTCAAATTCATTTAATATTGAACGATAATGAGAAATCTATATTGGTCCCTATAAAATTTTAATAATTTTGTGACAAATAAAATTTGCTCATTTTCAATAACATTTTGTTAAATTCAAATTTTTAAAACTGTTCCATCATTAAAGTTTAAACTTCAAGATGCTGGAACATGTAAAAAAAAGCTTGAAAATGTTTATTCCCAAAGTTTCCAATGCTTCCAAAATTTCCGGTTTATTCCCAAAATTCCCGGATTTATTCTTACTTCCCAAAAATGCAGTTTTTTTTCATTTCTATCTGTAATGTGAGGAATTCAATCGAATAGCATTTGATATTCGTACAATAATTTTGAACAAACTATAGCTACATTTGTATACAATATCAATTTTTGATTAGCTCATTATCTCAGTTTTATCAGTTTTTCTCTAATGATTTGGCAAAAGCGTTACTCTATGAACAAATTTCATGGAATTTAATAGATTTTGAGACTCTTGACCATCTGACTGTTGGAAGGGTACGTTTCGGAGGACTTCAAATTGTATTATCGTTTCTATTATAAATGACGGAGTTTTATCTGCAGTTACACGATTGTGCTTTAATTACAAAACTTCCAGTCAAGAGCAAACTGTATTCAAATATTTTCTTTGTTCTACAATAAAAAGGCTTTATGAAATTAACGTATTAAAAAAGTTATCTTCCAGAAGTATTCATAAGTAGCAAATGTTATACATTTAAAGACACATATATTACATTGGGTTCGGGTAATCCTATGCACGTTCAATGTATGTCCTTGTGCATTGAAATTATTTGAAATATCGATGCAATTACTATTAACGCAGGAACTTAACGAATTAAATATAACAAGTTTACTTTATTTATAGGTACTTAACTTATTCTGGGGGTGAAGAAGAATATTCCACACTGGTATCTTTCCGGGGGCATGTTAATATATCTTCCAGAGTTTTCTGCATCTTCTATGCACATGACAAAAGAATGTGGTAGCTGCGGTTTCTCAAATATGTTTCATAAACGATGACATATGTCGCAATGCATAGAGGAATCCGTAGGATATCGCTACAATTGCTATTAACCCAAGAATTTAACGAATTGGATGTCATAAGGTTACTATATTTATAGGCACTTAAGAATAACTCATTCTGGGGGCAAAGAAGGATATTCTACCTGTATCTTTCCCAAGGCATGTTCATAGATCTTACAGAGTTTTCTGCATCTTCTATGCACATGATAAATGAATGTGGTAGCTGCGGTTTCTCAAATATGTTTCATGATCGATGACATATGTTGCAATGCATAGAGGAATCCATCGGATCAACTGACTTGCTATTTTCCATCTATTTCAATTGCAGAGACAAGGTTGAGCTGATACAAAGAAGGTGTGAGGAAACTCGTACCTTGATACGAATCTGGCATGCCGTATCTATTCCTACCTTGCTATTAGCAATGTAACAAATTGTAAAGTGGCTAAGGTGGGGAGAAGCACGAAGATCAGAATAGTCTCAGACTGGATTTTAGATATGAATCCCGTTGATAACATCTGTTCTGCTTTGCTCTTAGCAATATATTTAGATTGTTTATTAGTTAATGTAGTTAAGATGCACAATAGGATTGTATGGAAACTAGTCTCAGATGGGAGACGTTCAGGCCGCATCTCTGAAATTTGTTCCGACTTGTGCCGCATTAACAATTTAAGTATTCTACTGTCGGCATCATATCTCGAAAGGCGGTCTAAGCACATCAAAGAAATTGAATAAATTTGAGGTATTTCTGCGTAATATAAAGTAAATTAATAACATTTATGAATATGGAAGCCCAAATATTTAACTGAGTTTTAATTTATAAATAAAAATAAAATAATAAAATGCTTAAGTATTTTCATTGGTAGGCATCTTGTAAAATTTCACAACTCAACAATAACTTTTGTATTGGAACTATGTAAAACATAAGTCTTTAGGGTTGATTTTATAGCTACTTAATTTATTCATTTATCATTCTGTTTACTGTAAGATTGAATTCAAATATCAAAATTCGTAGGAAAGATATTGTTTTAGTATCGAATTTTTTTTTTTTTTTGCTTTATATTTTCTTTGAATTTTATGCAAGTTATTACTCTTGATAATTAATTTTTACGCCGTTAAATACTCAGATGAATAATTTAAATGTTTCAGCAAGGTGCATTGCTCGCATGTACCAAGTTATATTAGCATAGATATTGTTGCGATGATGGAAGGAAATATTTTACATACATTTTCACATTCCATCTTATGTTCAGTAATTATTAATATCTAGTCCAAAAAAAGGCGTGCATCCCATTTTGAATGTTTAGAATTTATGCCCGTCTGACGAAGTTAATCCAAATGCCTGATTATGATCAAGCTGTTACTTCTAAACTTGATTTTCTTGAACATATTATGCATATGAATCTCCGTTTGAAGAAATGATAAAATGGTTTAAAAACTTCAAACATCTTTCACACCCCATCTTATGTTCAGCTTAATATCTGGTCCAGAAAAAGGCGTGCATCCCATTTTGAATGTTTATAATTTATGCCCGTCTGACGAAGTTACTAATAATGCCTTCACATGCCTGATTATTATCAAGCTTCTAAACTTGATTTTCTTGAACATGTTATGCATACGGATCTCCGTTTCAAGAAATGATAAAATAGTTTAAAACTTCAAACATCTCTGTTATATACACGGACATACATGTTTAAAAAAAATAGATTCTATGATCCATGTCACTTTATTGCAAACTTCAATTTCTTCCCTCAACATTCACTGTCATAATTTAGGCAATCTCCTGATGTATTTTCTTTACATTTTCCGCAAAATTATGACGATAATATAAACGTTTTTTCCAAGGTGAAATGAACTCTACAAAACAGTTTCATATACACGTTTCTACCAAATCTTAGTTAAAAAACATTGTAAAGGACTTGCTTATTTCAGCAATTTAAGTGCTATTTACATTTTGTACTTACTATTTTATCACTTTTGATACAATATGAGAATCTTTTTTATCTCACCAAATTATGCGGTAACTGTATGGAATGTTTCTAAAAAGTTTTGAATCTATATATTCGAGTTCGTTTGAATGCGTTGTATCTCTGTAATGAAAGTCATATTCATTAATTTTTGATTCAATGTACATCCTCGCAAACTAATAATTTCTTCTCGAAAAGTTCATATTCATATTCAATGCCGTAATATAAATTGGTCGCCGATAAAGATGGTAAAATCACTTCATTATTATGATTGATAAACTGTAATTAGAGTTACAACCAGGTTTTTTGGGAAAGGAGTTTTGTAAAAGCTTGGAATTTTCAAACATTGCAGTTTGCAGTGTTAAAAATTATACTTGTTATCTTACCAAGGTATCACGATAAAAAATTGTGCAATCATATTTATGATCTATGCACACTGGTTGTTATAAAAGTTATGATAACCGACCGAAATTCTTCATAACCTGGGAAGACGTGCATAGGGCACTATGTCCTCTACATGTGGCATTTCAGTTTTCCTGGAATTTGCAGCAATCCTGTTCTAGTTTTTGTGTAGCTGAGTTTATTGTTATTCTTTATCAGATGGGGTATGAATGGAATTCTTCCCATTATTACTTTCCTTATATACATAATGTATAAGGAAAGTATTGTGACGGGGTCGAAAATTCGAATTCGAGTTTTCTACGGGAGAACATGTTTCAAGCATCCGTGATCGCGAATCAAACATTTTTGAAGTGATATCTGTGTGTGTGTGTATGTGAAAGTATGTGTGTATGTGTGTCAGTGAGACTGTGGAGACGATAACTAAAGAACGAATGGCCCGATTCGAACGAAATTTGGTACAAAAATAACAATTCGTAAACACTGGAAGCCTATTGTTTTTATACGCAATCGAATATTCAGAACCCCCCTAAATTTTCGAGAGAAATTTTGAAAAATTCGTAAAAAAATCAAAACCGCTAATAAAGTTACGCAAATAGACATTTCTTATGTAATCTTTAATTAAAAAACGATTGACATAAATTTTAGAACGCTAACAAAAACGGTTCTCGAGATATTGCACATTTTTAAAAACAAATTATCAAAAAGTCATATAAAATGAAATAAAAATATTTCTTATTGAGAAGCATGTTCACTTTTCATGTGTAACACCATGTGATAAATTTGGAGACATCATTATCGTGGATCTAGCTCGTTCCATTCATGAAAAAAGATACTTTGAGTAATACTTTTGTATTTGAACGCCAATAGTTATTTATCTACTGTAAGAATAACTTATTTCTCCGTCCATAACGCTTGGCGAGATTTTGGCGACGAATTAGGCGGAATCTCGCCAATTTGGCGGCATTTTTAACTGTTGCCAAATTAACAAAAATCTAGCCAAATGGATAAAAATGGCTGTAAATCAATGAAAATGACTACTAATTGAAGAAAATTCAATATCTTGGAAAGAATATAAGTATCTACTATAAGAATAACATTTTTTTAACTGTAAAAGTAGTAAATTCATTGCATTATATAAGGGAAGTCATGTGTTACCCACATCAGTTTTTTTTTTCTCTGAGTAATGGAACTGTTTTCATGACTTGGAAACTCATAGTTCTTAATGTCCCACTATTGTCCAACTATTTGTGTTGCTGCGAATAGTCGAAGTACACGCATTTTGATATTTCGTTGGATTTTCAGTGATGTAATTCATGGTATATATTTGTTTGTAGCATTTTGATGCAAAAGTTATTGCACTTTTACATAATTCTGCTTATTTTTACGCATTCTCGCAAGTACTACAAAAAATTGTAAATGCAAATTTATGAATAGTATATATGTTTATACACTAAATTGACCCAATGCAAGCCGTTGAAAATTTATTAACCAGCGTTTTTCATTTTAAAAGGTGCACATATTTTATTGGGGGGATCCCCACGCGATCATTTGTGCCAGCAATGGTCCCCGTCCTCCCGGGTTAAATATGAGATAATTCAAATTTTTCATTCTTACAGCTTTAGTTTAAAAAACCAACCACATTTAAGATAAAGCTCTACCGAATACACCCAAACGCTTTCTGAAATCCTGCACAATCCAAAGTTCTTATACGCCGGCTTTTCAGGAATTTTATTTATTTATGTATCTATTTTTCAAATATTTTAAAATCTATTTCATTTAATTTCCAATATTATAACTTTTAGTTTAACTGTAAAGGCTCATATATAAGACAATTATATTTTTCCTTCACCTAGAATTCATGTTTCCAATCCTTGGATGACTGACTTACATGCGTATATATGCACATTGACACATGTGAAGATAAAATGATTATCCATGAAAAGGATCCAAAAATGTTTTCTGTGTTTTTATTAATTAATCTAATGGATTTTGTTGACGTATAAGAACTTGTCTATTTTTGCATCAAACTTTTAATATTCTCGAAGATCTTAGACTTAAAGAATAAGTTTTCAATGTTTTTCGGTGCTTTATGAACGATAAATAAACAGCCAAAGGTAGATCAATTTAAAAATAAAATTATGTAAATATTTATAAATTCGTTTAATATTTAAACCATGAATATTGTGTATCATTAAAGCAAAAAATTTCTTCATAGATATC
Organism: Amaurobius ferox; assembly: GCA_951213105.1. Classification (NCBI taxonomy): domain Eukaryota; kingdom Metazoa; phylum Arthropoda; class Arachnida; order Araneae; family Amaurobiidae; genus Amaurobius; species Amaurobius ferox. The sequence continues at coordinate 56,270,570 of OX578145.1, read as the reverse complement.
TAGTATGATCTAAATGAAAGACATATAATTGTGTATTTAATATACTCCCGAAAATATCTGAGATGAAAAAATAAGAGGAGGCTAGAGCGAAATTTTCCAGTTCAATTTACATCCCCAAATAAACGCCTCACAGACAAACCTGACAAAATAAATAAACAGAAGATTACATTCACCAGGGTAACATACAAGTGAATTACTTATCAAATTCTATGAAATTTCGTCAGGTTGTTTTTGAGCTAGTGTGGAAACATGCATTATACAGACCACACACATATGCATACATTACGCTAAAAATAACACTGCGCAATATACAAATTTACTCAAATATGAAAAAAGTCATTTCTTACTAATTTTAAGGTGCTGAACACACAAATGATAGTAAAAAATAGCAATTGGCTCTTGTTTATGAGATGCGGAGGTAGTCGGTTCCCTCACTTTCCTTGAAATAAATGTGAAAAATGAAATATGGGAATATGTAAATTTACATAACTTACAAATTATATTCATTTGTAAATTATATAGCAACGTTTATAAAAATAAATGTATTAAAACATATGTCTAATATATATATGAAATGTGTTAATATTAATATATATTACATATACATGAAATATCTGAAAAAGTAAGATTTTGAAACGTGGTTCCCAAGACATGAAAACCTTATAGAGTAAAACCTTTGGCACCAATTACTCTGCAGGAGACGACGCCAGTTTGGCTGTCAACACTGTTTCCTGCCTTGGCTCTAAAAATAAAACTGTGATAGCTGTTAGTTGTACGCGGCGTTTTGTGTGAGAAAGAAGTGATTGCAGTGACTTTGCGTTTTAGTACACATTATATTGTTTAGACCTGTGATGCCTAGTAAATGCGTTAATTCTGCTAATATCTTCTGCTATATATGTGGAGAAGTGACATTTGAAGCCCAAAAACGTGCCATCACTCCTTTAGTTAAAAAGGCATGTCATATTTATTTCGGATGCAACATTGGGGATCAGGACAAACCCTGGGCCCCACACATATGCATTAATTCTTGTTCAAAGAAACTTTCCATATGGCTGCGAGGCAAAACAAAAATGGCAATGCCATTTGCCATTCCTATGATTTGAAGGGAACAAAGTAATCACGTAAATTACTGCTACTTCTGCATGGTCCAAACTCTTCGAGGAGGAATCACTAGGAAATAAAGTCCATTGTGCAGTAGCCGTATATGCCATATGCTATGTGACCAATTCCCCATGGTGAAGGGTTACCCATTCCGAAAACTCCAAATGGATATTTCATTGATCCAGAAGAGGTTCAAGAATCAATACCATGTGATGATCAACAGTGTTCTACATCTAGTGATGAATATAATGATGATGCTATACCTACATCACACATTCTGTCTCAAGAAGAACCTTGTTAGAGATCCAGAGATGTCCAAGACTGAGGCAGAATTACTTGCATCGAGACTTAGAGAAAGGAATTTACTACTACAGGAAGATGTCCGAGTGACTTCGTTTCACAGTCGTCATAAGCAATTTCTGCTTTATTTTATAAAGGAACAATACCTTGTTTTTTGTTCTGACGTCAACGGCTTAGTGACGGCTCCCAAAATAGAACATGACCCTTCGCAATGGCGGCTGTTCATAGATTCATCTAAAACAAGTCTCAAAGCAGTATTGCTGCATAATAGAAACCAGCTTCCATCCAGTCGAGTCGGACATTCTGGAATGGATGGAAACTGGAAGAAACCTACGAAAATTTGAAACATTTATTGAACTGTTTTCAAAACAACAAGTACAGCTGGCATATCTGTTGTGATTTAAAAGTGGTAGTTCTTATCATGGGTCTTCAATTAGGACATACGAAGTACAGCTGCTTTTTATGCGATGGGACAATAGAGCCAAATCTTTGCACTATATTTAAAAGAGGTAGTTCTTATCATGGGTCTTCAATTAGGACATACGAAGTACAGCTGCTTTTTATGCGATGGGACAATAGAGCCAAATCTTTGCACTATATTTAAAAGAGGTAGTTCTTATCATGGGTCTTCAATTAGGACATACGAAGTACAGCTGCTTTTTATGCGAGTGGAACAATAGAGCCAAACCTTTGCACTATATAAAAAAACAATGTCCTAGTAGAAAAACATATGAAATTAGAGAGAAGAATGTACAAAATCCACCATCAGTAGAAGAAAAAAAAATCCTACTACCACCCTTGCACATAAAAATTGCTTAATGAAAAATTTTATGAAAGCCATAGACAAGAGTAGATCAGCCTTTAAGTACTTAAATAAGAAATGTCCTGCAATCAGCGAAGCTAAAATTAAAGAAGGAATTTTCATTGGTCCACAGATCTGTAAGCTCTTTAATGATGCACATTTTGATAGCGTGCTCCAACAAGATGATAAAGAAGCTTGGAATGTTTCTCGTCTTGTGTTAACGAATTTCTTAGGAAATATGAAGTAGAAGGACTATAGGAAAGTAGTGATTGACATGTTGTCTGCATACAAGAAACTTGGTTGCACTATGTCTCTAAATATGCATTTCCTGCAGTGTCATTTGGATTTCTTTCCGAAAAACTGTGGCCAGGTTACCGATGAGCACGGTGAGCGTTTTCAATAGGACATTGCGAAAATAAAGATAAAATACCAGGGACACTGGTCCACTACAATTCTGGCAGACTACTGTTGAACAATTTTCAATGATAACTTTGAGAAAGTGCATACGTGAGAATCCAAGCGACCCCGTAACATGGAATAAACAGGTACATGCGTTTGTTGTCACATTGTTTCATACTAAAAGCATTAAATTACAAATATCTTAGGAATGGGAGCCAATTTCAAATTTTTATTGTCATATTCGTGTTCAGCAACCCAAAATTAGTAAAAAATGGCTAATTTAATCTCAGAGAAAAAATACCATCAAAATTTGTTGTCCTGTGAAGTGTATTTATGTTCTAGTAAACCTGAAATGTGAATTGTAGACAAAGTTAAAAGACAATACCTTATAATATACAGATACAATTTGACCCACAGTACAGATAAACAGCACAAATGGCTTTAAATCGTTAGTTTTGGAACAGTGAGCAATCCTATTTGTTTTGTACTTAGATGTAGTCTAAAACATTTATTGTTACCTTTGAATATCCATATATGACTAGTATAACTATTGTCTTTCAGATGTAGTCTAAAATTCGATGTAGTCCAATAATTTATTACTCCATTGTAATATCCACAAATGACTAGCACAACTTCTTTTTTTCAGATGTAGCCTAAACTTCGATGTGGTTCAATCATTTATTATTTCATTTTGATATCCATATATGACTAGCACAACTGTTTTTCTCAGATGCCTACAATTCGTTGTAGTGCAATCATTTATTCTTTAATTAAAATGCACGCAGCACCATGTGGAAATGATGACTACCTCGGCTTTGTCAAGGTACTGTGTCAAGAATTAGTATTCCTGTATTATTTCACTAAATAGATGAGATACAGGCAACTGGAAATCAAGCCTTAAGAAAAACGTTCTTTATTCCTATTTCTGGAAATTAATATTGGAATTAAATAACTTATGTAAAAAATTGGACATACCTCTTCACATTTTCCACAGCACAAACAACATTTGTTTTGAACTTGAATGTCAGGTGTGTCTGAGAGATGTGAATAAGAGGGCATGAGCAGAGCTAGAATTGTGATCCTTACTTTAATAATTTGCAACACAGTTGAAAAGAGTTTATGACTTTGTCCATTCTGTCTGCCTCTCTGTCTGTCCATTCGCATGATAACTACAGAAAAAATGACTTTATCAAAATGAAATTTTAGTATGTTGTTGAGACAGTCTGTGGGTCATATGGGAATGTAAATGAATAATATCACCCAGTTAGTTTTGGATTGAACCTGGGTTGAAAAAATTAAATACATTGAATCCTATTGAATATACTTTTTCAAACATTTTCTAAGCGAAGTTAAAATTCATATATCTCGAAAATTTTAGAAAATATTTAAATAATCCCATAAAATATATTTCAGCAAAATATGTTCAGTAGTTTTTTAAATAAAAATTAAAATAGTAATTACACCCATATAATATGAAGAGATCATGTGACCAACATCAAAATAAATTATGGCATCCATCTTTTTTCCCAGTGTCAAAACTGTGGTTTTTAAAGTTCTTTAAAATTTATATTTAGCGTTGCATCCGTCCTATAACCACTTTATTTTTGCGTATTTTCTGTGAATCTGTATACCGCGCTAATGCAATCACAGTGTTGAGTTTAAATGATCATCAAACTTTGATTAATTCTACACCGAAGCCTAATTTTAACGTACGCTTAATGTAAACAAATCAGACTGTAAAATGAGTTGTATAAGAATTACTGAATTTTTTTTAACGCAGAATTATTTAGCTCGAGTCTGGAATATAGGTGATATGAATGAATGTTCATTGATTTTACATAGAGAAGGGCAGACGATTTTATAGCATTTCCCAATTCATGGAGCATGGAGTTTTAAGCATGGAGTTAGAAATTACTTTTACCTCCATTGTTTTACGTTTTTAAGTATAATAAATTATTGTAGTACTGTGATCATTTAAAAAACATCGTCGCTGAATGCATCCATTTTAGAAATGTTTAAATAAAATTGCATTTCAGAAGAAAAGTGTTTCATAATCAATGTATTATTGATCTTTCTTGTTTACATATATTAGATGGGTTTTTGTTCAGAATATCAATTTTTTGCGGAGGTTTATAAAGATGTTGTAAAGATGACGAGCTAGATCCACATGAATGATGTCACTACATTTATGGCTTCATATTAAATAGGAAAAGTGAACATATTTCTCAACAGTAAATATTTTTTTTAATTTATGGGATTTTTTGATACATTTATTTGAAAAATGTGCAATATCTCGAGAACGGTTCATGTTAGCATTCTAAATTTTATATCAATCGTTTTCTAAGGAAAATTTACATAAGAAATGTCTATTTGCGTAATTTTATTAAAGGTTTTGGTTTTTGATGATTTTCTTAAAATTTCACTCGAAAATGTAGGGGGATTCTGAACATTTAATTGTGTTTGAAAACTATAGGCTTCCATTCCAGTATTCACAGATTGTAATTTTTGTACCAAATTTAATTCAAATCGCGCCATTTGTTCGTGAGATATCGTCTCCACAGACTCACTGACACACACACACATACTTTCACACACACATACACACACATACTTTCACACACACATACACACACATACTTTCACACACACATACACACACACAGATATCACCTCAAAAATGTTTGATTCGTGATCAGGGATTTTTGAAACGTGTTTTCCCGTCAGAAATCGACTTCGAATCCCATCGCAATACTTTCCTTATACATTATACTATGTATACAAGGTGTTCGTAAACTGTTTTGACAAAATAAAAGGGTGATAGTACCCATCAATACGAACAATATTTGCTATGGAAACTAGGCTCGCATTCCACTCTGAGTGTCAGAAAAGCGTAAAATTAAAGTTGAACTCGCCGACGCGGTGGTCGAACGGTCAAGGCGAGCGTTTCCAAGCAATATTTCGACCGCCGCGTTGTGGGTTCGAGTCCCAGTGTGTTCCGCCCCCCTCTGCTGCGCCTGGGACACCGTCCCAGGACGGCTAAATGGTTCACGTTTCTGGCCAATACATAGGCGAATTATGAAAGTGAAATGCCTGGCCATTTGATATAAAAACATAATAAAATAAGGTTGAACTTTAAACAGTGAAAATAATTAGAATTAACGTAATCATAAATTGCACAATCCCATTTATTTACACCAGAGAAAGACTCAAATTAGATGCTCAAAGTGTCGGCTAAGGGTGCCGTTGCATAATTTACACCGGCGAATAAACGACTAGAGCACCCTTTCGAAGACACCTGGTGTCGTATTTATCCTGTCCGCTGCAACAACGATTCTCGCGACGAGATTTTCTACGGGCTTCCACGGGCGTCTCGTGCACCAATGATTTTATGTGCCCCCAGAAGAAGAAGTCCAATGGGTTGAGGTCCGGTGAGCATAGAGGCCAAGCAACAGATCCACTACGTCCAATCAGGCAACCAGCTGCAACTATCGTTACTGTTTCTTGTCACTGGAAAGTTGCATACAGTACATGCTTGACGGTGATGTTCTGGAGATCTGATACTTCTTCGGCAAGACAACTATGTCGTCCGAAGTGGTAACTTGTGCTTATTGGACGTGTTTCGAAGTTACTCTTTTCTGACTTCTGACACTCAGAGTGGCTGGCGACCCTAGGTTCCATAGTAAATATTGTTCGTCTTGATGGGCGCTATCACCCCTCTTATTTTGTCAAAACAGTTTACGAACACCCTGTATAAGGAAAGTAATGAGGACAGGCTTTGACCAAAATATTCAAAATCTCTAGGGAAGCTATCTGACTACATTTTTGAACATGCTTGAAAATTTTGTCAAAACTAGATGAATTTTTCATTTAGATACGCTGTCTGAATAAGTAGAAAAATACTGCAAACTGGATACCTTTTCTGAAATTCAAAAAGCTGTATCTTTATCGTTTTAAGTTACATCCATGCAACTTTAAAATAATATCTAGGCTACCATAGACGTTTCGTTCTTGAAGGTACAGCCATAGGAATTTATAATAATATTCTAAACTACCATAGACTTTTCGTTTTTGAAGCTACATCTATGCGACTTTAAAATTACATTCAAGACTACCATAGGCTTTACCAAAGGGTCATCTACAATTCTTGTAATTAATATAATTTCTGAGATATAGATACAAGGTATGTTGCTTGAAATCATTTCTGTAGTATAGTGACCTGCAGTGCACTCGCCCTGCGTTATTGTCAGGACACTTAATTCACAAAAATTAAAATATATTTTTAAACATTTATTTGAAAGAATTATTCAATAAATAAATTAAAATATCTTGCTGTTTTCAAATATATCCCACTTTTTAAATCGTTAAATTAAATACGAAACTTAAGTATTGACAAATAGTAAAACTAAATACATTATATATTTAATATGTCGTAAGATATTTGGAAGACATATAAAGAAGAATTTTTAATAAGTTACGGAAAATAGTGAAAATATACTGATATAAAGACGCTTGCTTTGTATATGAATCAAGAATCTTGTTGAAAGAGTAGCAATATTTTAGACCCTTGAGGAAACGGGATGTCAGATTTGTTTTACGAATTAGAGATAAAGATATTTGAGAAGTCAGCAGTTATATTCGTGCTGTTCATAAGTGATCTGTAGTTCTAAATACTTAATCCATATACCGAATGCAAGAATGTCAAATTGCATTTTCCTCTTAGTCCTGCTGATACATTGTATTAAATACAATGTTTTAAATTTGTAAGTTTTATATAATGTATGTTTTAAGTTCCCATAAGAAAGATGTGTTAAATCAGTACAAAAATCTTATTTAACACATCTTTCTAATCAACATGAAGTGTCTTTGTTGTTGTTTTTAATATGCTTTGGATTGATATGTCCTGAATATCCTTTCTACACGTTTTGGTTTGTGTTTTTACTCAAGAAAAAAAATTAACTATTTTAACTATAACTAATAAAATTGGGCAATTTTTGTTTCTGTCTCGATGCATCCGATTTATGATATCCCACTTGAATATCTTTATGTTTTTTAAATTGCAACACTCCCTCACATTTTATAATACCTCTCCCACTTTTTCTAATCAACCTGACGCATCCGTGTTATGTGTCTTGAAGTGTCCCTGTTGTGTTATGTGAAACGCCCGTGTTATGTTTCTTGAAGCATCCGTGTTATGTTTCTTGAAGCGTTCATGTTATGCTCCTTGAAGCGTCTGTTTTATAATTCTTGGAGCGCCCGTGTTATGTTTCTTGATGAGTCCATGTTACTTGACTTTGGATATCTTCAAAAATATTTTGTTCATGGATTTGTAAAACCAAAAACACACAGAAATTTCATATTTTTTAACCACTCACCTCCTCAATTATTATAAATCTGAAATAATTGCATTTTTGTCTTATATTTTAATACTCCACTATCCGATATTTTGAAACTACACTTGTAAAGAACCTTGCTGCTCTAACCGGAATTCGAATCCTGGATGTTCGAGCTGGCCAGCCGACGCTCTACAGTTCAGCTACTGATACGAAATTACAAGCTCTTATCGTCGAAGGGGACTCTGCATTCTCCACCCTCTAATGTCAGATTGACGAACAACTGGCAATCTAACTGACCACCTCTGGTACTTTTTATCTCAGGTGAGCCTCCTGTGATTACTATTTTTACCCAGGTTTGTATCCTGCGTGGTCGTTATCTTCTCAATTTGAAATCGGCGCTCAATTTTCCAGAGTCCACTGAATCCGTACTAGTTGTACTAAGGTCAATTTAAGATCTCCGGCAGCTCACTATACATTTTATTTTTCAATGATATTTTTATCTATATTTGCAATAACCCTTTTCCCATTTTTGAAAAATGGACGTTCCTGTCAAGTTCAAATAAAATGTAAAATTGTCTGTTTAATCACAATTTTTTCATCAATTGTTATCTTTTTAGATCTAAAGTGCAGGAGGTATCCTTAACCGGCCGTTCAGCTAGCTACTCTAAATCCACTATGTGAATGACACTGTCTGGGGTCTTCAGACCTGCGACAGTTTTTCACTAACCTTCAGAGTTAACTTGTAATTAACCAGGTAAAGAGCCTTGCTGTCCCAAACAGGATTCGAACTCTGGATCTTCGAACTGGCCAGCTGACACTCTATTGTTGGGACGAAATTGCAAGCGCCTATCGTCGAAGTGGACTTTGCAAACTGTCCGATATTTTGATATCCCACTTGAATATTTTATTCTTTTGGTCACCTCCTTCAAGATTTTATATCATCAACCTTCTTTGGCGAAAAATTTGCTATTTACAATAAGAAGACAGCATTAATATGAGAAAACAGCAGAAGAAGAATAAGAAGGCAGCATTAATATTGATTGCCAAGCGGTAATAAAACCATTACCACTAAGGAATATTTTTCCCATTGGCTAAAATACAAATGTTTTCGAAGTATACTTTCCATATATAGATATCAATTTTTCCAGTTTAATATTAGGGGAAATTATTATTTATTCAAAAACATTTTGTCATTGGCATAAATCTCCTTTCCAGGAAAATCTTTAATATTTCTTATCGGATTACGAACATACCAGGAAGTGATATGTATAAATATTTATGGATCAGTAATCTTTCATTTGACGTGGTATTTACAAAATAAAGCTGCTAAGGGTAACTAAAAGAACCTACATATGACATAACAGCATTAAATAGAAGATAAACTTCTTATATTTTCATCTTGCTTATTTCATCAATATCAATCAAACTATATGAGGAACTAATGTGGAAAGTATAAATTTCTGCTCAAATAAAATTGTGAACTGAACATGAACGTTTGGCAACATGAAGGTTTCCCTCCCCAGTAGCATGCCAGAATATACACTCCAAATGAACACCATGCAGAACACCGCTTAATAATCTGTTGTGGGCAACACATGATTTTAGCTATATCATACAATGACTTTACTTTTTTCACAACTAAATAATGGTTTACAACATCCACAACACAATGTCTTTTATGTTGAATAGAAACCATGAAATTGGAATCTTTAGGTAGTTTATGAATCCAAACAGAATGACTTTGAATGACTGTATATTGAATATGATCATTTGACAACATGAAGGTTTTCTTCCCCAGCAGCATGTCAGGATATAAACTCCAAAGGAACACCATGCAGAACACCACCTAATAATCTGGTGTGGGCAGCACATAACTTTCACTACATAATACAATGACTTTATTTGTTTCGAAAGGATTAAATGGTGTACAACATCCACAAAACAATGTATTTTATGTTGAATAAAAACCATGAAATTGGACGCTTTTGGCAGTTTAGGGGTCCAAACAGAATAACTTTGAATGATTGTAAATTGAATATGATCATTTGCAACATGAAGGTTTCCTTCCCCAGTAGTACGTCAGGATATAAACTCGAGAGGAACACTATGGGGCACACAGCTTAATAATCACTGATAAGGGCAGCACATGTTTGTGTTTACATAATACAATGACTTTCCTTCTTTTAAAATGAAACAATGGTGTACAATATCCACAATACAATGTTTAGCCCCGAAATTTGACGCTTTTTTGTGGTTTATGGGCCCCAAAAGAATGACTTATCCACACTAGTGTTTAAAATCTTTATCAAAATGTTGAAGATTTTTAATTAATATCACGTGAAATAAATAACTATTGATGAAACATCTAGCGCCAAATGCAAGACTATTATAAAATAGTACTTCCTTTGTGAATGGAACGACCTTAAACTCACAAGAATGTTGATAACAGGTTTGTTACATAATACTGCATACGGAAAGTGGACATATTTGATGATACTTAATATCAATTTTTAACACTTTACAACAAAGTTGAAAAGTCTTTATGACATTGTTCATTCTGTCTGTCTGTCTGTCTGTCCGTTAGCACGATAACTGCCGTAAAAATGACTTTGTCAAAAGGAAATGTTAGTATGTTATTCAGACAGTCTGTGAAGCCTATGGGAATATAAATGAATAATATCACCCAATTAGTTTTGGATTGAACCCAGGTTAAAAAAATTAAATACATTGAACCCCATGGGACCTAATTCTTCAAACATTTTTTAAGCGGATTTAAAATTCACAAATTGCTTCGAAAGTTTTAGAAAATAATCAAATTATTCCATAAAATATCTAAAATAAAGTTCAGCAAAATATATTCAGTAGTTTTAGAAATAAAAATTAAAATAATAATTACACCTTTTATATGAAGCGATCACGTGACCATTATATGAAGAGATCACGTGACCCACATCAAAATAAAATATGGCATACATCTAGTGTCAAAATTACGATTTTTAAAGTTCTTTTTATTTCATATTTAGTGTTGTATCCATCCTAAAACCGCTTTATTTTTGCTTACATTCTGTGAATCTACATACTGAAACAACGCAATTACAATATATTTGAGTTTAAATGATCATCCAACTTCGAATATTTTTACAACGAAGCCTAATTTTCACTTAATGGAGTATGTAAATGCCAAAAAATGTATAATGAGTTGTATAGGAATTGCTGCATTTCTTTAACGCAAAATTATTTCGTTCACGGGGTCTGCAATATAGCTGATATGAATGAAATATTCATTGATATTACACAGAGAAGGATGATTTTTTCGATTAAGTTTTAATCTTTTTAATTAGTTTAATTACTTGTACCGCGATGGTCTTAAGTTTTTAAATAAAATAAATTATTATAGTATTGTGATTAATGAAATGAATAAAATGCTGCTTTTATAAGGAGAGCCAGTCGTGTTATATTTCGATGACATCATTTGAATAAATTTCATTTGTTTTCGATGAAGTTTTCAAATATAATAAAATATTGTAGTATTATAATAATTTTAAAAATATTACCGAGTAATGTATCGCATTTTAGAGATTCTTAAACCAAGCAATTTATATTTCAATGCCGTCATTTGAATGAAGTTCATTTTTTCGATGAAGTTTTAAGTTTTCAAATATAATAAATGAATGTAGTAATGTGATAATTTTAAAATTATTCTTGAGGAATGTATCGCATTTTACAGATGTTTAAATAAAATTGCATTGAAGTTGGAAAGTGTTTCATAATAAATGCTTTATGCATGATTGATTTTTCTTGTTTACTTTTATGTACTGAAAAAAATTCCTTATTAAAAAAACGTAAAAAATCTCGAGAACGGTTTATGCCAGTGTTTTAAGATTTGTGTAATTCATTTTCGAATAAAACATTATGTATAAAATTATTTTTTATTTAATAACGTCAAGGATTCTGGATTTTTATCATTAAGAATAAATTTTAAATGTGCATTCGAAAATCGTGAAATATCTTAAGAACGATTTATGTTAGCATTCTATAATTTGTATCATTCGTTTTGAAATGAATAATAACATATTAAATGTTTATTTATTTATTATTATTGTAGATCTCGGTTTATTAATGATTTTTCAAACGTTCATTCAAAAATGAGGACTCTGATGTTTTCCAAACATTCGATTACTTTTTAAATTAATAGAATCACCATTATTCAGTGATTTGAATAATCATATCAAGTTTCGCTTGAAATACGTCATTGGTACATGAGATATCACATCCAGAAACTCACAGACGCGCACGCACACATACACACACACACACACACACATATATATATATATATATATATATATATATATATATATATATATATATATATATATATATATATATATATATATATATACAGACAGCACTTCAACAACTTTCTACTCCAGTTCAAGGATACTTAAAACGAGCCCTTGCATGGAAAACTTAAATTCGAACTTTGGACCCCCCTTACAATAATTTCGTTATTCATAATACGATGTATATAGGGAAAGTGAAAATAGTAGAATGAAAAGAACACCACAACAAATAAATAAACTGTTTTTTATAAACAATTGATTTCCTGTTTTTTATAAACAAATCGACGTCCCACTTTTTATAAACAATTTTTGATTGAGTATAGGAGCCTATGTACCACCTCTCTCGCCGCCCATCTTTTTTTTCTTTTTTTTTTCTTGCAATTGACACTGATGATGGGTGTCTGACGCCTGAAAGTGCTCTAGGTTTTAATGTGATTTTAAAATCTTATTAATGTGATAAAATACATACTATAAGTAAAAATAAGATTTAATTAGGACGAACCCATATGAATTATTAGCCATTGTGCAGCATTTAACCCCACCGTTACTTCTTAGTACGATCCCGCTTACCATAATCAAGAAATAAATATATTATTAATTAATATAGATATTTTTTTAACTTTAATAATTAAAATTAATTAATACAAATTACGAGCATTATTAACATTACATACAAGCTTACTATAAAATTCCTCAAAGAGGAGAAGTACTCGTGAGAGACCCACATATTATTTAAATTATTCAAATATATTAACTTCTGGATCTAGTACAACTAAGAAAATTACATACCATGGCATTTCTGGATTTAGTTTGTTGGGCCGAATTTTTCGGACCTTATAGAATGAATATTTATAAACAAGTAAATAAACAATATTTTTGTTTGTTTCACTGGTTAATGATGGTCTACAAGACCTTAGATGCTGTTGGAGAAGCTCTGACTATCTCTAACATCACAAGTAGTGAGTACCTCTAATGCACAACAAGAATCCTTTTAATTCTTGTTGTAAAACAAGGCACATCGTTAAAAATTAACAAGAAAGATCAATCATGTATAAAGCATTGATTATGAAACACTTTCCAACTGAAATGCAATTTTATTTAAACATCTCTAAAATGCGATACATTCCTCGGTAATATTTTTTAAATTATTACAATACTACATTAATTTATTATATATGAAAACTTAAAACTTCATCGAAAAAAATGAACTTCATGAAGGCAAAAATCATTGAAATATAAATGAAGGCATTGAATGAAGGCAAAATATCAAATGAAGGCATTGAAATATAAATTGCCTGGTTCGAACATCGTTAAAATGTGATACATTTCTCGGTAAAACTTTTAAAATTATCATAATACTACAATAATTTATTATATTTGAAAACTTCATCGAAAACAAATGAAATTTGTTCAAATGACGTCATCAAAATATAACACGTCTGGTTCTCTATATAAAAGCAGCATTTTATTCATAATTTTTTTCCATTAAATTTCATTCATCCCAGACAATACTATAATAATTTATTCCATTTAAAAATTTAAAACCATGGACGTACAAGCAATTTAACACTATGCTTAAAGTTTCATCGGAAACAATCGTTTTCGTCTCTGTGTCAATAAATGTTTCATTCATATCAGCTATATTGCAAACTCCATGAGATAAATAATTTTGCGTTAAAGAAATGCAGGAATTCTTATACAACTCTTTCTACATCTTTTGGTATTTACATTTCAATAAGTGAAAATTAGTCTTCGTTGTAGCAATAATCAAAGTTGGGTGATCATTTAAACTCACTGATATTGCAATCGCGTTATTTCAGTATGTAGATGCACATAATTTAAGCTAAAATAAAGCGGTTTTAGGGCGGATACAACACTTAATATGAATTGAAAGACCTTTAAAAATCACGATTTTGACACAAGATGGATGCCATATTTTATTTTAAAGTGGGTCACGTAATCTCTTCATATAAAGGTCACGTGATAGCTTCATATAAAAGGTGTAATTATTATTTTAATTTTTATTTAAAAAACTACTGAATATATTTTGCTGACATTTTTTTATATATTTTATGAGATAATTTGAATATTGCCCAAAATTTCCGAAGTAAATTGTGAATTTTAAATCCGCTTAAAAAATGTTTGAAAAATTAGGTCCCATAGGGTTTAATGTATTTAATTTGTTAACCCGGATTCAATCCAAAACTAATTGGGTTACGTTATTAATATTATATTCCCATAGGTCCCATAGACCGTTTGAACAACATAGTAAAATTTCATTTTGATAACGTCATTTTTACGGCAGTTATCGTGCTAACGGACAGACAGACAGAATGAACAAAGTCATAAACACTTTTCAACTATGTTGTAAAGTGTGGAAAACCTAGTCGGTATTAAATATGTTTATCATTTTCTAAATTTTCTAAAAAAGCTCATCGTCATCGGGCTCTAAAAACCAAGCACTGCGTCACATGTAGTCTACAGACTGCGTTTAAAGACTACAGGTGTAGAGAAAGTATTATTTCCTGACAGTACATTAAATTTAAAACTTTTACGGGAGAACACCTTCCACGATCTCTAGAATACGTTTTTAACACTTTACGAATTATTCCCCTCTCATTGTATATGTAAGTATCTGTGTGGTTGGACGTATAGAGAAACAGAACACACTACCATCATTCAAAAAAGTCTGATTGGCATTGTAAAAAACTGTAGTCGTAAAAGGGGTTCAAACAACAATCTATCAAACTGACAAAAAGCCGCTCTATTCTTTTTGCCATCGGAATGAAATTCTGATTTCTTATAGAGGAAATTGTCCCTATATTCATCTTCTGCGGATTGCAGATTATGAGACGTTCGATCTGAACGATTTACATGTTCTCTAGTAATTTCCCCTGCAATACATGGTAATGCAAAGGAAAAGTATTGGAATCATGGCGAAAATAACAAATCGAATTTTCTACGAATCTACACGTTCTGAAACCTCTAGATTAAGAAAATATTTTTTTAGCGTGACGTCTGTGTGTGTGTCTCTCTGTGCGTCTGTCTGTATGACCAATAAAACATAATTGACTGATTTTCATAAAATTTGGTAGATAAGTCACTTGTGGATGACCCTGGTGCTGATAAGATTTTGGTACGATTCGGTATAAAAGAACTTGCCTTTTTTTGCGAAATAGCGCACAAAAATCGATGAATCTATTCTAACTAAAAAATTAATCGGTCAAATTTTATAAATTTTGGTAGATCAGTCATTCGTGGGATACCCTAGTGCGGATTAAATTTTGGTACGAGTTAGAAAAGTAGAACCTGTTTTTTTTACGAAATAGCCCTCAAAAGTCTCCAAAATCTGAAATAAAAGACAAAGTGTGTTCAAATGTATCAATTAAATGCATGCTCTCTAGTAATTTCCCTTGCAATGCATGTCAAATGAATCAATTAACGGGACTCAGTACCCTTCATTTGGCGAAAAATGACGAAAATACCGATTTTCAAATTTTTTGCTTAGAATATACCTTGACATCCCTAGTATATCCTGACAAAGTTTCGTGAAAATCCGAGAAATATAAATATATTAAAAAGGCTTTTGACTGCAACTGTGTCCCTTTAAATACCACGCCTACTTCTCTGTTTACGCTCTGTTTACATCGCATCTACAACTGAATACTCCCTATTTTACAAAATATTTATACCAGGAAGAAGATGAAAGTGCTTAATCGTAATTTCAATTGATAAAGAAACGTTGTTTACTTTTTCCGATCTGCTTTCGTTCGTTAATATCGTGCAGAAACTGTTGTTGTTGAAACCCAGACCATCCGACCTACCAGAAAGGTGTAAGGTAACTGTTTGGACGGTCGGGACGTGCCACCCAATTTAGACCGGAACCCAGTGGGGGAGGCATCCACAGGGACCGTACCCTCCTTCCCCTACCACCAACCTCTCGGAAGGACTTTCGGACCCACATGTTTAACGTGATCGTACTCCGCATGAACACGGCGGCAGTTTTGGCAGCGGCTGGAATCGAACCCGGGCCTATTGAGTGCAACTCCAGCGCGCTAACCAATGGGCTACCGCGCCCCCGTGCATAAACTGTGGAACTCAAAATGCAAACAAAAGCTTGCACAGTGTGACGTGGGCAAAATGTCCTAAAGAAACATTTGTACATAAAAAACGTGTAAAACTCTGTGTAATGGAAACTGTGTGTGAATATAATAAAGGTACACTGAGCTGCATAAAAGAAGCACAGAATGCCTTAGCTGTACCTTTAGGAAAGTGCTCCTTGAAATTCGGTGTTGCCCTCGATTTTCGAAAAAAAAATGTTTCGACAAAAACGACGAAGTGCGAAATATCTACTTGCACGTAAAAATATCAACTTTCAACACGCGAAATATTAACTTGGACGGTTAAAAAAGCGATTTTAAAAAGAGACATATTAGTTAAAAAAAGGAAAGTGTAACATATAGTGCAGGGTATTTTTAAAAGAAAGTTAAGAAATAATGGTAGTTATGCAGAAATGATATGCACAAGGTTACGAAAAAGTGTGTTTTTATGATATGAATATATTGTCAAATCTTGTATTTCTTTTATAATATAAACATCATCATATTTATAGTTAAGCTATATCCTAATGAAATGATGAGATGTATTTTATGGTGTAAAAATAATAATGAATTTGTTAAAATCAATTTTTATTTATATTTTTTCTCGATTTTCTTTTCAATGTGTGACAACTAAGGTTTCGGCTAATGGTCACTTATATAAAATAAATATAGTTAAATTCAATGAAACACCTACAGTTTTAAAAGTAAGTAAATAATAAATAATTTAAAATAACATTCAAAGTAATTTAAAATGGATTTGGAATGATTTTTCAAAGTTAAAACCTTTAAAGTGCTTTTTCTCAGTTCGTGTTTTTTCAATATATCAATATGTTCAAAATGCTAAAAAACTTAAATATATATTTCTCAATTAACTTGATTTTTTTCTGGAAGTTCATTATAGTGCATTTTATGAAACTAAGGATCGGATTTGCAATAAAATCAAAAGTTTTTTCTTTTTAAAAATAGATATGTGCAAAAAACTCAATCTTTTGTTGAATTTTTACATATGTATCAACATTTTATTTTTTTTCTCCCGAACTAATTAACTTTTCAAAAATCCGATCCCTAAAGTTATAGAAGACACATCAAAGAACCTTATAAAAAAAAGGGTTGCAAAAAGTTAGAAATTGTAGGAGAAGATAGGTTTTAAAAATTACTTAAATGTTTTAAAAAAAATTAAATTTTTCAAATTGTATCAGTAGAATTGTCTTTTTTCTTGATAATATAATTTTCCTTAATAAAATAATTTAATAATATGCAAAAAGAGTATTGTAAAGTGCTTAAACAAAAAAAAATGTTCAAAGGGTACCGAGTCCCCTTAAATGCATACGTAATTTTCGATGAAGAAAATAATAAGATCAACCCCATTACTTTAGAACTAACCGTTCTCGAGACAGTTGGGTTATTTTTGCCTTTTTGTTACGTCGCCTTTAAAAAAAATTTCAGTTACCAAATAAAACAAAAACTGAATTAAATTAATTCATTGTTATTTTGTGCAATTAAACTGAATTTAATGAATTAAAGAAATAAAGAGAAAATGAATTTGAATCTGCAGGGAAAGTCATATGCTGTTCATGTTAGATTTTTTTAATACAGGTTAGAATTGTCGCAATACTTGTGGATTGAAAATCGTCGTCGGAAATAGTACGTTCCTTGAAAAAATGAATGTAAGAAGGAAAACAAAATGATAAAATCTGATGTGGGTAGCACATGACTTTCCCTGCACACTTATATCCACGTTCCCTTTACTTTAAATAAATTTAATTCACTTTTAATTCAATTTTCGTTCTCATTTGGTAATTGGACTTATTTTCAAAGCTGGCGTAGAGAAAATACGAAAAAACTGAAATATCTCGAAAACGGCTGATCCTGGTGTAATGGGGCTGGTCTTATTCCTTTCTTCGTTGAAAATTACGTATGAAACAAGCATTTAATGGATATATTTGAGCATACGTAGTTTTTATTATAGATTTTGACGATTTTTGCGGGCCATTTCGGAAAAAATTGCAGGTTATTTTTTTTAGAATCGTACCAAAATCTAATCAGCATCAGGGTAGTCCACAAGCGACTTACCAACCGAAATTTGTGAAATTCGGTAGGTTAGTTTTTCAGCTAGGGGGAATACAGGCACTTTTTGCGGACCATTTCGCAAAAAAGGCAGGCTCTTTTATCCCGAATCGTACCAAAAACTAATCAGCACCAGGGTCACACCCAAGTGACTTACCTACCAAATTTAATGAAATTCGGTCCATTAGTTTTTGAGTTAGAGTGGATACATGCATTGCACAATCAGACAGAGACAGACACACACATAGACACAGACACAGTCGTCACGCTACAAATGGTTTTTTCGTGTTCTAGAGGTTTTGAAACTTGGAGATCCGTCGAAAACCCGAGTTGCGATTTTTGGGATGATTCCAATACTTTCCCTATATATTACCATATATTGCAAGGAAAGTAACAATGAATGAAATGTGTTATATTTAGACATCAATAATTACTGAATCTAAATTTCAGGTTCAAATTGTTCGAACGCCAGACAAAGAACTAAAGTCTCAAGCTAGATTTAAAACCATGGATCGTCGAACTGGTCTAACGACATTCTATCTATTAAGTTACTGGAGCAAAATTATAATTTCTTATATTGGTAATTTAAAGAATATCAATATAGTTAATTTTAAAGAATATCAAAAATATGTATTTGATTACATTAATAAGATGTTAAAATCACATAATAACCAGAGTGCGTTCGAACGTTAGACGCCCATCATTAGTGGCAATTGTAAGAAAAGGGTGATACACAGGCTCTTACACTCTAATAAAGTATTTTTAACGTGATCACATAAATACTTTTATGATAAAGTGTTATTCCTTAAAATTTAACGTTCAGACATGTAGCCAGACATTTTAGTATTTGTGTTTTACTCTGTGAGAATTTTATAATTAAATGATTCCATTCAAATTTTATCTTGTGTAATCTGACAATTCGTATGCAAATTGTGTTCGCAGTTTTTGATTGAGTATAAGAACCCATGAACACCCCCATCTTTTTTTTTTTTTTTGCAATTGACACTTGACACTGATGATGGGTGTCTGACGCCTGAAAGCGCTCTGGTTTTTAATGTTATTTTAACGTCTTATGTGACCAAAAATATACTATGAGTAAAAATTATATTTAATTAGGACGGACACATATAAATTATTAGTCGCTGTACAGCATTTAACCCCACCGTTATTTCTTAGTACGATCCAACTTACCATAATCAAAAAATCTGATGTGGGCAGCACATGACTTTCCCTGCAGATTTATATCCACGTTATCTTTATTTTAATTAAATTTAATTCACTTTTAATTAAATTTTCGTTCTCATTTGGTAACTGGACTTATTTTCAAAGGTGGCGTGGAGAAAATAAGAAAAGTCTAAAATATCTCGAGAATGGCTAGTCCTAGTGCAACGGGAGTGGTCTTATCCCTTTCATCGTTAAAAATTAAGTATAAAACAAGCATTTAATAGATATATTTGAGCATACGTAGTTTTTTATTTTAGATTTTGGCGATTTTTGCGGGTCATTTTGCAAAAAAGGGCAGGTTATTTTTTTCCAAATCGTACTAAAATCTAATTAGCACCAATGTAACCCACAAAAGACTTATCTACCAAATTTTGTGAAATTTGGTCCAATAGTTTTTCAGCTAGAGTGGATACAGGTTTTTGCGGACCATTTTGCAAAAAAAAGGCGGTTTTTTTCTCCTGAATCGTACCCAAAACTAATCAGCACCAGATTTGTCCACAAGTTATGTACCTACCAAATTTTATGAAATTCGGTCAATTAGTTTTTCAGTTAGAGTGGATGCAAAATCTGCACAGACAGACAGACACATAGACAGACAGACACACAGACAGACAGACACACAGACAGACAGACACATAGACAGACAGACACACAAACACACAGACAGACAGACACACAGACACGCAGACGTCACGCTAAAAATAGTTTTTTCGTATTCCATAGGTCTCGAAACGCGTAGATCCGTCTAAAACTCGAGTTGCGATTTTTGGCATGATTCCGATACTTTCCCTATACATTACCATGTATTGCAGGGAAAGTACAAATCAATACATTACTCATCAATATGAACAATTTTAAGTTTAAAAATTATCATTTATTAATACAAATTATGAGAATTATTAACATTTCATGCAAGCTTACTACAAAATTACTCCAGGAGGATAAGTACTCGTGAGAGACCCATATATTATTTAAATTATTCAAATATATCAACCTCTGGACCTAGTATAACTAAGAAAAATACATACCTTGTCATATCTGGCTTTGGTTTGTTGGGCCGCATTTTACTGGCCTTATGGAATGGCAATGCACACTTTTATTGGTCCTGCACTTGTGCTATTGCTCATCACATTTCTCACAATCGAAAAATAACTTCTCTCTCTTTGATATCATCAGGATCTCATTTTACAATAATCTGTTCTTGAAATCATCTGCTGTGTGTCTGTTCAGCTCTTACAATCATCATTTTTTCGATCTCCAAACGTAAGGCTCTGGTACATTCTGCTCTCTTATTTCCATTGCCTATTCTTTAGTAGAACGCTGTATCGTAGTTTGATTGGATCGAATAAAATTTGTTTCAAGTCTTGATCCTAAGCATTGTTTATGCCCCAAGTCACTCTTGTAATTTAGGTGACATATATTTGTTGGAGTCATAATTTTCCGGACCAAGATTGCCAACATTGCCGTCACCTGTCTGCTACTTTTGTTTGATAGCAAATACCAAAATCTGACAATGGTTCCTACTGATCTTACACATACTTTTATTATAAAGTGTTATTTTTATACATTTTTGATGTCCAGATGTATCGCCATACATTTTAATAACCTAATTTTTTCAGTGGTCCTGAAAACGTGCAGCTGCATCAAAATTTATATTTTTAATTTTGATCAGTTATCATAATATTCATTTTTACAAATGTGAAATTATCTTACATTTTTAAAGTAAAAATCATACGTTAATGTAAAAATAATTTATATCATATTCTAAAATTATTTCTGCTAAAAATATTACATTGTAGGAAAATCCCGACCAGACATGTACAGAGGGAGCCATAATTAAAGTAGAGGTGTTTAGGGCCCGATAGTAAGAAAACTGTTTGTCCAAACTCAATCAAATTTGCAGTAAATACTATTCAGACTATGGGGTTTTGATTTTCAAAAGAAAAAATAAATAGTTCGGATATGTGCCACTGCGGGCAAAAGTGGCGCTGTAAGGTCCAGTTTTAGAGTAAAATAGGCAGAGGAAGTACAGAAATTTAACATTTTATGCATTTTGAAAAGGACATCACATTTACATTTTATACGTATTTAGTACATTTTATATTTACATTTTCATCTTATATTTACATACGTATGGCATTAATGCTTATATTGGCATCATTTACTTGTATGGTTCAACATGTTTTCCTTGCATATGTTCCAAAAAGTGCATTCTCTGAACAGCATTCTCTACTGCTGAATGCAGCAGATCTCCTTTGATTTGCTTGACGTGCAATGTTATTTGGTCCTTCAAAGTGTCTAAATTATCCACATTCCCTTGGTATGCCAAGCGCTTTACATGATCCCCACTACCAAAAGTCACAAGGGATCAGATCAGACGAACGGGCTGGCCATTTCATAGAAAACGATCGACTAATTATTCGGCTGTTGGTAAAATGCTGTCGTGGGACTTCCTGTAAGCACAATCCAATATAAAGGGGTGCTCCATCCTGCATAAATATCGTAGACTCAAGACATCCACGCTGTTGAAGTAGCGGAATAACAAAGTTCAGCAGCATCGTTCGATACCTCTCAGTATTAGCGGAACTTTCTGTACTTCTTATGCCTATTTTAAGCCAAAAATGGACCTTACAGAGCTACTTCGGTTCGCGATGAAAAAAATCCGAATTTTATTTGTCTTTGAAAAAACAAAACCGCATGGTCTAAATAGTATGTAATGCAAATTTGGTTGAGTTTGGTCCAACGGTTTTCTCACTAACGGACTCTAAACACCTCTACTTTATTTTTGCCGCCTTGTACATCAAGGCTTTGGTATCAAAATATTATATCATCATCAAAATGGTATCATCAAAAATTATGCATTCATAGAGTATATTGTATTGACCCTTTTTGCATCTTCATTAACAATATGTGAATAACCATTCCAGATATCTATATCTAAACACAGGAATCACAAACGCTCTAAAGCAAATACTCTCAACGTGTCCTGCAAGTCGACTACACACAGAGAGCTTAAATATAAACATTAGCATTTGGACATGCAATGAATGGGAGTTCATTTTGAGTGGTAATGTAAATATCACCCTAAAGGCATAAGACGTTAAATGTGTAAACAGAAATGCATAAGACCTGGTAAGTTAATATAGATTCTGGTAGAAGATGAAAACATATAGGAACACCTTTGAACTCAAATACAGTCAATCGAAAATCACAATAGGTTGAGTGAGTAGCCATGAATGAGTTAATAGAAACAAAATGTACCTGAGAGAGAACCAAACCTAATAAATTGAAGTTATTCTGTTTTGTCATGTCGGACATCTTACATAAATTTAGGGTACTGCAGTTGAGGTAACAACATTGATGCTGGACCTTTGCTAGGTTTAGGTTAGTGATTATTTTGTTTTGGCTTTCCAAAATCGTATCGTGAAAATAACAAGAAATTCGTATGAAATATGTTAGTTGTTCCATCAAGTACTGTAACATAACATAAGTCT
Organism: Amaurobius ferox; assembly: GCA_951213105.1. Lineage (NCBI taxonomy): Eukaryota > Metazoa > Arthropoda > Arachnida > Araneae > Amaurobiidae > Amaurobius > Amaurobius ferox. The sequence goes on along the minus strand of OX578145.1, from coordinate 56,247,407 downwards.
AATTATCTCATATGTTTAATTAATTTGCTGCCATGATTTTTTAACACTTTACAACAAAGTTGAAAAGTGTTTATGACTTTGTTCATTCTGTCTGTCTGTCTGTCTGTCTGTTAGCACGATAACTGCCGTAAAAATGACTTAATCAAAATGAAATTTTAGTATGTTGTTCAGACGGTCTGTAGCACCTACAGGAATATAAATGAATAATATCACCCAATTAGTTTTGGATTGAACCCGGGTTGAAAAAATGAAATACATTGAGCCCTATGGGACTTAATTTTTCAAACATTTTTTAAGAAGATTTAAAATTCACAAATTGCTTCGAAATTTTTAGGTAACATTCAAATTATTCCGCAAAAATATAAAACAAAAATTCAGCGACATATATTTATTAGTTTTTTAAATAAAAATTAAAATAATAATAACACCTCTTAAATGAAACGATCAGGTGACCATGATATGAAAGTATCTCGTGATCCACTTCAAAATGATATATGGCATCCATTTTGTCTCAAAATCGTGATTTTCAAAGTTCTTTTTATTTCATATTGAGGGTTGTATCCGTCCTAAAACCACTTTATTTTAGTTTAAATTCTGTGCATCTGCATACTAAAACAACGCAATTATAATATATATGAGTTTAAATGCTCATCCAAATTTGATTATTTATACAACGAAGCCTATTTTTCACTTATGTAAAATGTAAACAGCAAAATATGTAGGATGAGTTGTATAGGAATTGCTGTATTTTTTTAACGCAAAAGAATTTAGCTCATGGAGTCTGCATAGCTGATATGAAAGAAATATTCATTGACTTTACCGAGAGAAGGACGATTTTTTGCGATGCAGTTTTAAGCATAGAGTTAAATTTCTTGTAGCTCCATGGTCTTAATTTTTAAATAAAATAAATTATTATAGTATTGTGATGAATGACATGAATGGGAAATCATTTATGAATGAAATGCTGCTTTTTTAGAGAGAGCCAGGCGTGTGTTTTTTTTCTATGACGTCATTTGAATGAATTTCAGTTGTTTTCCATGAAGTTTTTAAATATAAAAATTATCGTGGTATTATGATAATTCTAAAATTATTACCGAGTAATATATCACATTTTAGAGATGTTTAAATCAGGCAATTTCTATTTCAATGCCGTCATTTGAATGAAGTTCATTTTTTTCAATGAAGGTTTAAGTTTTCAAATATAATAAATCAATGTAGTATTGTGATAAGTTTTAAAATATTACCGAGGAATGTATTGCATTTTAGACATGTTTAAATAAAATTGAATTGAAGTTGGAAAGTGTTTCATAATCAATGCTTTAAGCATGATTGATCTTTCTTGTTTCTTTTGCAAAGTCATTTTTTAGGATTGTTTTGCAATAGTTGGTACTTTAGGGTTTACCAGAATATTCGATTTGCTGAACAAATGAGAAACACCTGCTTTGAAACGAGATTGAGACGTGAAGTTTTATACAGAAGTCAATATTACAATTAAATCCCCCGGTAATTTTTTTTTAAATGTTTATTTTAGATTGTGCTCCACATCAAAACTGTCAATAGACGATATGATAGAAGACATACTTGCAATGACATTGCTAGACTTAACATTCGATCAAGAATGCATCGTTCAATAGCAAGAATGAAAAGCATTTCAAATTTCAATTTGCGTCTATTTTAATGTTACCACACAACAAAATGTTCGATTATAGAATAAATGTGAAACACTACGTTTTAACCGATTTGGATACATGATATTTGGTACATGAAACAATTGTTGAACAAAAAATGGAATCGAAGTCAAATTATTGTGAAATCTACATTTGAAGAGGGACTCGAATTGAAAATGTTCGAAGTATGGCCTGCTTGGAAATATATTTTTAAATTGAAATGTAGTAACTTGAAACGTGGCGTATAGATAGAACGTTCGATGCTAAGAATGAAAAAAATTTGAATTTTGCAATATTTTTTATTTTGAAAGTACTGAACTCCAAAATGTTCGATAATTTGATAAAATAGAAGTACTCGCAGTAATACTGAAATATTGGTATATTTTGATCAAGTTATTAAAATATGGAAAATATTGAACGATATTTTGTTAACATTTCCTGTTGGTAAAATCTCATCATAATTTATGGCATCCATGTATTAAATTGCCATGTACCTGAATTGTATGATAAAAACCTGACATATTTAATGTTTTCCATTCTTTCGGTTGTATTTTTGGTTGTACATTGCGTTTCTTGGATAATAATTTATCAGCAAAATCTTATATAATATTACTTTTTGCTTTCTGTTTACTTGCATAATAAAATAAGATGCTAGTCTATGTGAGTATCTGTGTAGTCTGTACTGAAAAATCGATGCTTCGGACAAAGGAAAAATTCAGTAAAGGGATAGCCACGGATCTGCAAGATTGTAAAATCATTCTAATTAGTTTAAAAATTACGAACATTTGCAGTTGCAATTCGTCCTAAAATTCGTTATTTTAATCCAATTATCGAGCTGACGATTTTGCAGGGATGAAAACACTTTACTTGACAGGTGAATATTCTGCAAACAATGCTTCATACTTTATGACTAGACTTTATTTGACAGAATTTAAAGACTGGCGATTTAAAAAAGAAGTTTTCAAATTTTGGAATATAGAACTATTTCTTTATCAAAGGCGTATTAAAAATGTGATTTCAAGCCGAATCAAACTTTTTAAAATAGCAAATGACGTTTCATTTTTACTTTTGAATGAAAAATCATTTTATATATATTTTTTTAGAACAGCTCCAAATCGTGATATTCAGTAAAAATGGTGATAAAATATAGGGGATGGGCTAATACTATCTGCGAATATTCAAACATTAGAGTATTAGTGTAAGTATTCGAAATTCTAAATATAACGTCATTAGGAGTTTGTATGTGTGTGTGTATTCGATATCTCCCGAATGAATGGAGCGATTTGAACGTAATTTAATGCGACTATTACGATTCGTGAATGCTAAAACCATGTTGATTTTAAGCGCGATAGAACGATTTTAAAGCCCCATAATTTTCGAATGAGTGTTTGGAAAAATTACAAAAAATCAGAAAAATTATAATCAATTTGCTCGTATTCTGTATTTTAAAATAAATGACACAAACTTTAGAGTGCTAGCTTGAACCATTATCAAGATATTGCACATTTTTCAAATAATTGTATCTCAAAAATGCAGAAAAATAGTATGTATCATTAAATTTAGCACTTGGAAAAACGTTTGGAAAGATTGATAACTACTTTGGCGAAATATTGCCAATTTGGCGACATTTTAAATGTTGACGAAATTGTTTCTACATTGGCAAAAAAGACGCTAAAGTTACGGAAATGGCGTCAAATTGATGAAAGTATAGTTAACATTTTTTAATATGGATTATATTGCTAAACAGATGTTAACAATTTCCAATTGTTACGTGTTAGTATAGTGATTGTTAGTATAGTGATCATTTAAAATAAGGAATATTGTAATTGGTTAACAACGGAATTTCAATACATAAATATTACGCAAAGATAAAACAGTTTTAGGGCGGATGCAACACTAAATATAAATTTAAAAGATATTTAAATATCACGATCTTTACATACGGAAAGAAATGGATGCCGTAGTTTATTTAGTAATAAGCCATTTAATGATGTCTTCATATATTATGGGTGTAATTATTATTTCCATTTTTATTTTAAAACTACCAAGCATATTTTTCTGAAAAAAATTTCCACATTTTATGTGATAATTTTAATATTTCTTCAAATTTTCAAAGACATTTGTAAATTTAATATCTCTAAAAAATGTTTGGAAAATTAGATCCTGTAGGGTTTAATGCATTTCATTTCTTCAGCCCATGTTAAATCCGAAACTGATCAGGTGATATTATTCATTTTTATTCTCGTATTTCACACAGACCATCTCAACAAGATACTAAAATTTCATTTTGATAAAGTCATTTTTAAGGCAGTTATCGTGCGAACGAATAGACAGACAGACAGACAGACAGTATCACCAAAGTCATAAACAGTTTTCAACACGTTGGAAAGTGTTAATAAAAAACTACTGTAAATATTTAAAATTTAAATAATAAAGTTACATTTCTAAATTAATATGGCTTTTGTACAAATTCACATTTTATTTTAGTTTATTAATCTATTTAATAATTATTTATAAAAATGATTAATAAATATAAATATTATTTAATTGAAATATCTATTCTAGGTGTTAAAATATTGGAAATATTCGAATATTCGGTATCTGCTTAATATTCGAATGTGAAAAAAGTAATATTCGCTATTCTCTATGAAATATGAAAATCTAATTTTTACATTAAACTTTCTGAAAAGGGAAAGTTAAACTCTAGCTCTCCTAACCAAATAAACTCATTTTCTTATTTTGCGATTTCAAGTATTTTCAGCGCTCTTTCCTAGCGCGTAGCAAAGGAGCTAATTCAGGATTTTTTACCCAATGTTATACAATTAACATGGCCCACATTGAGAAAACAGAGCGCACGAATGATTTTATTTAAAACGGGCGACATGGAAATTGAGTGGTGTTATCTGTATCTGTATTAACGTACCGGACGCTTATTTAGGACCCGGGCGACGCCGAGCTATTATTCCTATTAAAATATAATATAACAATATACTTCGAAAAGCGATAATAACGCATTCATTAAAACTTCCATCAACAACCCTTCTATGTAAACGTTTTATATAATTATGTGCAAATTCATTACCGAATATTTACACTCAAGAAATAGATAAGCATCGCCCTGACTATCAATACCCTAAAAGCACATAACATGCCCCCTGCACGCTTATTTAGTTACGCCAGGGTAAACTTGCATTTACGTCCAAATGTGATGAGATAATAGCTGTAAGGCACGAAAGGTAGCAAACAAGGAAGTGTCTTATTGCGATAAGCTGCAGAGTGAATTCCTCTGCGTTTTGGTAAAATTTGCATAAGTTTAAAATTCTGAATTGTACATTATATTCTATGATATTTGGAATTCAACGTCTGATCTTGCCTGTAAAGACGTTTTCGCTAGTGATTTTGAAGTAGTAGAATATATAAAGAGAAAGATAATGGGATGAACACTATCAATTTGGGGTGTTTAAACCTGAATGTTAACAATTAAAAATTTGGCGATCGCTGAGAACAAACACTTCGTGAGGTGTTTCAGGTCAAACTAAGGTTTACATAAAAAAAAGATGGATGTCAACGTCTTTCCACATCATTTTTATACAAATTTAATGTACCAAAATTAATACTTTTGTATAACAAGGCCAACGGCCGTACCGTGCTGAAAACACCGGTTCTCGTTAGATCACCGAAGTCAGGCAGCATCGGGCGCGGTTAATACTTGGGTGGGTGACCAACTGGGAACACCGCCTGTTGTTGGATCTTTTCGGGCGCGGCATCCCAGTGGTTTGCTTGCAATTCTCGCCGCTGCCAGAACTGCCGCCGTGTTCATGCGGAGTACGATCACGTTAAACATGTGAGTCCGTAAGTCCATCCGAGAGGTTGGTGGTAGGGGAAGGAGGGCACGGTCCCTATGGATGCCTCCCCCACTGGGTTCCGGTCTAAATTGGGTGGCACTTCCCGGTGGCCGTCCAAACAGTTACCTTCCACCTTCTGGTAAGTCGGACGGTCTGGGTCTCAACAACAACAACTTTTGTATAACATGGTTTTATCTGTACAAGAACAGAGAAAAACTCGAGATACACTACGATATTTGCCTCTACATACTGCCGTTTAAACACTTTACAACATATGTTTAGCACTTTACAACATAGTTGAAAAGTGTTTATGACTTTGTCCATTCATTCTGTCTGTCTGTCTGTTTGTACGATAACTGCCGTAAAAATGACTGTATCAAAACAAAATTTTAGTACGTTGTTCAGACGGTCTATGGGACCTATGGGAATATAAATAAATAATATCACCCAATTATTTTTGGATTGAACCCGGGTTGAAAAAATGAAATACATTGAACCCTATGTATATGGGACCTAATTTTTCAAACATTTTCTAAGCGAAGTTAAAATTTACATATTACTTCGAAAATTTTAAAAGATATTTAAATTATCAAATAAAAAATATGAAAAAAATTTATCAAAATATATTCAGTAGTTTTTAAAATAAAAAGTTAAATAATAATTACACCCATATCATATGAAGAGATCACGTGACACACTTCAAAATAAAATATGGCATCCATCTTGTGTCAAAATCGTGAATTTTAAAGTTCTTTTTAATCTATATTTAGTATTGTGTCCGTCCTAAAACCCCTTTATTTTTACTTAATTTTTGTGCATCTATTTTCTGAAATACCGCAATTATAATATATGAGTTTAAATGATCATCAAACTTTGATTATTTCTACAACAAAGCTTAATTTTCACTTATAGAGAATGTAAACACACCAAGCTGTAAGATGAGTTTGTATAAAAATTGCTGAATTTTTTTAATGCAAAATTATTTAACTCTGGAGTCTGCAATATAGCTGATTTTAACGAAACATTCATTGATTTTACATAGAGACGCAGACGGACCCTTTTTATAGCAGACTTTTTCGATGAAGATTTAAGCATAGAGTTAAATTATTTTTACCTGCACGGTTTTAAGTTTTTAAGTAAAAGAAATTATTGTAGTATTGTGATGAATGAAAGGAATGGAGTGTGTGAATGAAAATTTACTGCGTTTTTATAGATCCATGCGATTTATATTTCTATAACGTCATTTGAATGTTCATTTTTTTCGATGAAGTTTTACGTTTTCAAATATAATAAATTATTGTAGTATTGTGATAATTTAAAAAATATTACTGCTGAATATATCGCATTTAAAGATGTTCAAATAAAATTGCATTGCAGTTGGAAAGTGTTTCATAATCAATGTTTTATGCAAGATTCATCTTTCTTGTTTAATGTATAAAAAGGCAATGTATGTCACCTGCAGCAAAAATGGTCGAATAGAACAGAAAATGGGTTTTGTTGAAAATGGGTAGATACTATAAATATGCAAAATCTCAGCTTTTAAAGTCATCACTCTAATCAAGGATATGCAGAGTCCACTTCGACGATAAGAGCTTGCAATTTCATCCCAGTAGCTCACCGGTAGAGCGTCGACTGGCCAGTTCTGAGACCCAGGGTTCTATTCCCGGTTGGGGAAGCAAGATTCTTTACAATGGGGCCCGAACAAATGAACCCTATTAGTGCAAATATGTCGGAGGTCTGAAAGTGACTCTTGTACGTAGTACGGATTCAGTGGACTCTGGAAGATTGAGCGCAGATTTCAAATTGAGAGGATAACGACCACGTAGGATACTAACCTCGGTAAAAGTTGTAGTAGTAGAAGGCTAACCTGATGTAAAAGTAGCAGGTAATGGGCAATCAGATTGTCGGTTGCCGTTCAATTCCCGGTTGGGGGCAGCACGGTTCTTTACAGATAATCTCCCCCCCCCCCCCCCGTTTTATTCATCTCTGGGAAAAATTGAAAATCCGTCTTCAAACCTGATCGATACTAAAATTATGGAAAAGTACAGTTCTTTGTGTCACGGGGTAGCTTCTGGAGTCTTTGGAATTACATTTCACACCCTTCCCCCCAATTTTATTCGACCCCCCAGGAAGAGAATAGGGGAATTTAAAATCCGCTCTACAAATTGTCTGTTCTATGAACGATACTATAAATTTGCGAAAATTAAGCCTTTAATCAACGGAGAGAAGATCTGGGGAGGTTTTTTGAAAAATAAACCCCGTTTTTTCTCTACCCTTTGGGGAGAATCGAAAATCCGATATAACTAGGCTTTGTCTAGGTACCGGTCTATTAACCACTTGCCCTGATATCATATCAGATACGGTAAAAAGATAAATGTATGCCTTGAGGAATTGTAATGCATATTGTGAGCACAACAGTTTATAATGTTTACAACTTCGAAAACATACCCAATTGCAATAGCAAAAATCTAGCACGATTTAACATAAAGCGGGGGAAGCGATTTTTCCGTCCAATGCAGGGATGACAAAGGTAGATTTACTGGTTGTGACGTCACTTGCAAACGGATAATAAGTTTGCTATAATTCAGCCTCCTGGGTCATTCGGGGGCTTTCAGAAGTTCTGGTGTTACTGTTTACCCTCCTCTCCACATTTACACATAGATATTCTATATAATATCCCCCTTTAGGATATATACGTTTTTACATCTGAGGGGGTGATCGAAAATGCGGCTTACTTAAGTTTGGCAGCACAATCCTTAAAAATATTCAAGATTATTTATTCTAGGTCTTAGAGAGAGCTTCTGGAGTGCCAAGAATGACACAAACACATCACATAATTATTACATAGCTAAAGGTTGAATATAGTTATCTGTATTTGGAAATTGGATCTCTACAAATAAAGTCCAACGCTAGCCTTGACTGAAAATCTCCCAATTTTAAAAATGATTTGATCAGCGGCTTCACCTAGCTAAACCCAGAAATGTCAGGTTTATCTTTAAATAGTGTTGAAAGGTAATTACCAATTAAAAGATGTACGAAAAGTTTTCATTGTAAAGAAAGCAAAATCCCTCTAAAATTAGCAATTGCTGATTTTTTTTATCATATTTGAGTGTAGTTACTGTTTTAAATAAAATTATAGTAAACAAAACATTTTATCCGGTTCTGCTCAAAAGGACAAATTCAATTCATTTTATCCTGGGTATTATTATATTCTAAACATAGAAATTTTTTATTTGCGGAATACAAATATATGCATCTGTAGGGAATGCATAACATTTGACGTTATAATCTGCAGCCCACTCTGAAAATAAAATTCTTAAAAACGAGTTATCTCGACGCTTTTGTTTAGATAATTTCAGCTCCATATGTTGCTTTGAATCAGGTGTTTTGTATTCACTCATTAATTCAAATGTTTTGATCATCGGTATCTCTATAATTATGAAAATTTTACAACTATGTTTTATATCTTATTTTCATATAGCTATCTGCCCTTGTTTGACATATTTCTTATTTTATATATCGAGTAAAAGAGCGTTTTGGATTTATTACGGAGTTCGAAATTTTTATCTCTGCAGAATTCCTTAAGTTAGAAGATTAAGTTTAAATTATTTTATTCTCTAATTCATTTTGACAAACGATTCATCAAAATATCAGATTTTAAATAGATCTCATTTAGAACTCCTAATTATACGTTGACACGATAATTCATAATATTCATAATAATTCATAATATATTGATAATTATATTATAATTATATAATTCAATTATAATATATTGAAATAATATATTAATATATAATTATAATATATTAAATATATAATATATTAATTATATATTTAATATATTAATATATAATATATTAAATATATAATTATAATATATTAAATGTATTATAATATATTCAATTATATTGATAATTATTATTGATAATTGAATAATTCATAATAATATTGATAATTCATAATAATTCCTCCCGCGTTATAGTTTACCTGAGGTATATCAAACCGCACTGTAATGATAATTTACTTTTCGGGGCCATACACTTCTATTGTGGCATCAGCAACACGGGACAAGAGCCGCTGAAAAAGTGATCGCCGAGACGCTGACACACAATACGGCAGTGAAGGGTATAGTGGATTTGGAACTTCAGAAGTGCAGGATGGCAATAGCAGTGTTGCGGCGAACAGCAGCGCGGTTGAAGCGATACGAAGGCATCGGCTGTATGGTAGGAGAGAAAGGCTTAGAAATCTGGAGGATTCTGATCGATCGAAAATAAATCGCGAGTTGAAGATGCAGGCGATTCTTCACGGGATCTCGGAAGTGGATGACTCTTATTGAGATGGCGGGATACGAATAGCATGAAGGAATCGGAACACTCAGAAGTCATCAGATAAAATTAACTTTCTTTAATTGTAACATAATTCTCATTTTAGATATTACAATCAACAATTACAATTTAGATATTACAATCTCATTTTAGATATTACAACAACTTCTTAGATCCTTTACTTCACAATCGAAAACGTTCCAATAACAATTTGGGAACAATATATTTATCATTTAACATATTTCAAATTTTACAAATTTAATTTATCCCACAACGCGAATTTAATTATTTTACATTATAAAAATATTAATCTATTTAATATCCGTTTACGGATGAACGTTCCATTCTTACGCCCCTCGGGCAAAAACGTGTCCTTCCCGTTTGAGATTACACCGCCAACTGAAAACTAATCACATTATTCTTACCGCAGCGTCTTAGTGTTCATGTGCGTGCTCATGACGAAACAGAAAAGAGTTCCAATACATTTCGATACGAAATGTGAATCCGGGTAAATGTACAAACGCGCGGGAATGTAACATTGCGCCAAGGGTTATCGATACAGGCGGGAAAACTTCAAGAAGCCGAAATACACAATTGGCGCTTTATTAATTTGGAATACATATTTAAGAACAAGTTTTAGAATCGAAACGAAAATAGAATTTACCGAGTATTAAATTTAGAAAGGAATTAATTAAATAAGCAGGGGTGCATTTCATAACACTCCCACGTGTTATTTCTGAATCCGCGTTATTTATTTTTATTTATTTATTTCCTGGAAAAACACAAGAACATTAATTGGAGTGTGTTCAACTCGATTTTCTCATAACGGAATTCATTTATTATTATTATTTTTTTAATTTTACAAAAAAAATTTTGAAAAATCGGTATCGTGAGTTCAAATTATTACAAATATAACGTGTTATCCTTCACTTTAAATTGTTTGAAAGAATATTTCGATTGATACCATACTTGACAATGCATCCCCTGGGGTGGGATAACTTGCCCCAAGGGGGATAATGACGTCATGAACAAAATAAGTTGTATAGCAGCTATTTTTCACAACAATGATTGAACCGATTAAGCCTCGTGATCATTGACTACAAATAAATCCTTTTAAGGATGATTATATCAAATTTTGTCCTGTGCTGCCATGTTTTCGCTCGAATTTTAAAAAATCCTATCTAATTCTAGATTTTTTTAAAAACAAAACCGGATATACAATTTCGTAAAAATCTATTAATATATGTGGCCGCTATTGCGTACACAAGATATCGACCACAGGCAGACAGAAAGACAGAAGGTAATCAAAACGTCTACATGAGGTCTTAAAACAGATATTGACATTAAAATCTCGAAATTGAAAAATTTCGTGAAAACAATACTTTCTCAACACAACGTATGTGAAAGTAATAATGCACATAATACACATACATAAACATACATAGGCAATTTATACATAGCTTATGAATCCACGGTGCTTAGTATGGCGCTATATGAGGCCTCTGCTGTATCATAGCATTACAGATCTTCAATGTGGCCAGGTTTCTAACGTATGCTCTAAAGTAAGTTCAACATTTATTATAACTTCTGACATATATATGTCAGAATGAAACATGGTAAATAATCATACTTCACATCAATCATATTCTTGTCATTTAAATAACTAATAAACTATTTATTTGATTTTGTCATCTTCTATGCTACTGAAAAAATATTTCTGTAAAATACTGAAATGTAAACATCCAAGCTACGCTACGAAAATGAAATTTGGGACTTCAGAAAAATAATTCTTATGTCAAGAGCAGGGAGAAAACACGATTTCCATATGAAATCCTCTTTACAGTTATTTATTCTGTATTTGACATGTTCCTAATTATGTGTTTGTCTTGAGCAGGGCTTCAAAAACACATGTTTTGAAGTTATTTGCTGAATAGAATTTTATTCTATTTTTATCAGTACTTGCAGCAAAATAGTAGTATAGACGAAGAAGTCAAATTGGACCAGAAGATAAGCTTCCTTTTATTTTGCATTATGGAAGTAGATGGCTGTCCGTGCATATGTCACCTGTAGGGGAAAATCTAATCTTCGGACATCCGTGAAATGTGATACAGAGTTAGTTGAACAACCGGGATGACGGACCTCGTCGAGATTTTTTTAATTTGAATTAGTTTTATAGTTGTTTTATATTGAAGCGCAATTTTCATGGATTTTTACAGAGACAGATTTCTTAGCGTCAAAAATGTGATCAAAGCGTTTATATCTTGAAACCCTAGCAAAGATCGATAGAGGTTCTTTCTAATGATTTTTGAACCGAATCCAGAGGAAAATTCCTTCATATTTATTTATTACTTTCCTTATATACATAATGTATAAGGAAAGTATCGTGACGGTGTTGAAAATTCGAATTCGAGTTTTCGACGGGAGAGCACGTTTCAAGCATCCCTCATCACGAATCGGACATTTTTGAAGTGATGTGTGTGTGTGTGTGTGTGTGTGTGTGCGTCAGTGAGTCTGTGGAGATGATATCTCACGAACAAATGGAGCGATTCGAATGAAATTTTGTACAAAAATCACAATCCGCGAATACTGGAAGCTTATTGCTTTAAAACATAATCGAATGTTCAGAACCCCACCAAAATTTTCCAGTGAAATTTAAAAAAAATCATCAAAAAATCAAAACCTTTAATAAAGTTACGCAAATAGACATTGCTTATGTAATTTTTTGTAAGAAAACTATTGACATAAACTTCAGAACGCTAGCATGATCCGTTCTCGAGATATTGCACATTTTTCAAATAAATTTATCTAAAAATCCCATAAATTAAAAAATATATTAACTGTTGAGAAACATGTTCAATTTTCATATATGATATCTTGCGATAAATTTGGTGACATCATCCTCGTGGATCTCGCTCGTTCCATTCATGAGAAAAGATACTTTGAGTAATACTTTTGTATTTGAACGCCAATAGTCATTTATCTGCGATAGGAATAACTTATTTCGCCTTCCATAATGCTTGGCGAGATTTTGGCGATGAATTTGGCGGAATGTCGCCAACTTGGCGACTTTTTAAATGCTGCCAAAATAACGAAAATCTAGCCAAATGGATAAAAATGGCTGTAAATCAATGGAAATGACGAATAATTGCAGAAAATTCAATACCTTGGAAAGAATATGATTATCTACTATAAGAATAACATTTTTTTAACTGCAAAAGTAGTAAATTCATTGCGTTATATAAGAAAAGTCATGTGCTGCACACATCAGATTTTTTATTATTAAATACATCGTAAAATTCAAATTGTAAGCTAATTAATTTTGATTTTATTGCATACAAGAACGATAGATTCGCACAATTCTTGCCTTAGATTGCATATGATTTGATACCTTTGTATTTTAATACGAAATAAATAATTACTGCATATAAAATTCATCTATGATTAAAAAAAAAGCATAAAATTTGACATTTTCAATTTTTCCGGAATATATAATTCCCCGAAAACACCTTTACTCTCATGCGTTTCCTAATAATAATAATGGGTAATATCATTATTAGGCAACTCATGACAATAATAATAATAGGTATTAATGCCTAAATAATAATAATGCGTAATATTGTTATTAGGTAACGCAACTTCATGACATTCCAATTTGAGGCGTATCCGCTGCTATAGGAGACAGTAGTGTATAGTCCGTAATGGCTTTTTTCAAAATAAACTTTTACGGTGCCATTTATACGTGATTATTTAGACTCAGAAAGTTGAATTCTGATTATATAATCGAAGTCTTTTATTTATGTACATATTTGTGAAATTGAAATACGATTTTGTTCGGTTTTCTAAATATGAGGTATTTTGAAAGCAGCGTAATGTTGCACTTTTCTGATCACCTCCCTCCCCTAATAATTGGTATCTCACTAATTGATCATATCCCAACTTCTAATTACGCTAGAGCTTAGTTTTATAGATTATACCTTTTAACTTGAGATAAAGAAAATTATGTACCCGGATTACCCCCCCCCCCCCCCCACCACCACCACCACCACATATTTCTTAAAGACACGAAGCAAGTTATTTATATTTTTGTTCTAATCGGGTGCATCATAAGAGCGGTACTTGATTTTCGAGAATTCGCCGAATATTTCTGTGTAATTTTAATCAGAAGTATGCATCTTAAATCTCAGGCAACGGCGGTGGGTCTATATATATATCTATATACATATTGTCTATGTATAATGTGCGTGATTTTCTTAGTGTTATGTCTGTGTGGTTTTTCTGGCCGTCCATTGTGACTGCTTTACAACCTTTGTGTAAGCTGGACCTAAAAACCCTTTGTGTAAGCTGGACCCTTTGTGTTAGCTGGACCGCCTGGGTAAAAAAAGAAAAATTTAAGAGGCTAAGTACTTTTAAATAGATAATTAGTGCGTTTGTTAATGTTTTTACTTTCCCTGAAAAATGTGGGTTACTCTGGTGCTGATTAGATTTTGGTACGATTCGGAGAAAAATAACCTGCCTTTTTTGTTAAATGGTTGGTCCTCAGAAATCGTCAAAATATAAAATATAAAGCTACGTATGCTCAAATATATCAATTAAATGTTTATTTTAAACTTAATTTTTAGCGATGAAAAGAATAAGACCAACCCCATTACACTCGGATTAGCTTCCGAGAGGTTGGTGGTAGGGGAAGGAGGGTACGGTCCCTGTGGATGCCTCCCCCACTGGGTTCCGGTCTAAATTGGGTGGCACTTCCCGGCCGTCCATACAGTTACCTTACACCTTTCTGGTAGGTCGGACGGTCTGGGTCTCAACACAACACAACACTCGGATTAGCAGTTCTCGAGATATTTTTGTTTTTTTGCATTTTCGCTACGCCACCTTTAAAAGCAAGTCCAGTTACGAAATGAAAACTAAAATTGAATTAAATTTAGTGTAATTTTAAATAATTATGGGTGTTATTTTGGGCAATTAAGCTCAATTAAATGAATTATTGAAGAAATAAAGTGAACGTAAATATGAGTCTGCAAGGAAAGCCATGTGTTACCCACATCAAATTTTTTATTATTCAGAACTCATTATTACTTTCGTTATATACATAATGAATAAGGAAATTATTGTGACGGGATCGAAAATTCGAATTTGAGTTTTCGACGGGAGAGCAAGATTCAAGGATCCCTGATCACATATCAAACATTTTTGAAGTGATGTCTGTGTGTGTGTGTGTATGAAAGTATGTGTGTGTGTGTGTGCGTGAGTGTGTGTGTGTGTGTCAGTGAGTCTGTGGAGACGACAAATAACGAACGAATGGACCGATTCGAAAGAAATTTGGTACAAAAATCACAATCCGTAAACACTGGAAGCCTATTGTTTTTAAACGTAATCGAATGTTCAGAACCCCCTAAATTTTCGAGTGAAATTTTGAAAAAATCGCTAAAAAATCAAAACCGCTAATAAAGTTACGCTAATAGCCATTTCTTCTGTAATTTTTCATTAGGAAACGATTGACATAAATTTTAGAATGTTAACAAAGAAACGTTCTCGAGATATTGCATATTTTTCAAAACAATTATCAAAAAGGAATATAAAATAAAAAAATATATTTCCTATTGAGAAACATGTTCACTTTTCATGTCTAATACCATGCGATAAATTTGGTGACACCATTCTCATGGATCTAGCTCGTTCCATTCATGAAAAAAAATACTTTGAGTAATACTTTTGTATTTGAACTCCAATAGTCATTTATCTGCTGTAAGAATAACTTATTTCTTCATCCATAACGCTTGGCGATATTTTGGCAACGAATTTGGTGAAATGTCACCAATTTGGCGACGTTTTTCAATGTTGCTAAGATAACGAAAAACACACCAAATAGAGAAAAATGACGCTAAATCAATGAAAATGACGACTCATTGACGAAAATTCAATATCTTGGAAGGAATATAAATATCTACTATAATAATAATCTATTTTTTTACTTTCCTTATATACATAATGTATCAGAAAAGTATTGTGACGGAGTCGAAAATTCGAATTCGAGTTTTCAACGGGAGAGCACGTTTCAAGCATCCTTGAACACGAATCAGACGTTTTTGAGGTGATGTCTGTTTGTGTGTGTGTGTGTGTGTGAAGGTATGTCTGTGTGTGCACGTGTGTGTGTCAGTGAGACTGTGGAGACGATATCTCACGAACGAATGAAGCGATTCGAGCGAAATTTGGTGCAAAAACCATAATGCGTGAATACTGGAAGCCTATTGATTTTAAACGTAATCGATTGTCCAGAACCCTTCTAAAGTGAGTGAAATTTTGAAAAAAATCATCAAGAAATCACCTTTAATAAAGTTACGCAAATAGACATTTCTTAAGTAATTTTTCCTTCGAAAACGATTGACATAAACTTTAGAACACTAGCATGAACCGTTCTCGAGATATTGCACATTTTTCAAATAAATTTATCAAAAAATCCCATAAATTAAAAAAAATATTAACTGTTGAGAAACATGATCACTTTTCATATGTAATATCATACGATAAATTGGGTGACATCATTCTCGTGGATCTAGCTCGTTCCATTCATGAGAAAAGATACTTTGAGTAATACTTCTGTATTTGAACGCCAATAGTCATTTATATGCTATAAGAATAGCTTATTTCTCAGTTCATAACGCTTGGCGGGATTTTGTCGTCGGATTTTGCGAAATGTCTCCAACTTGGAGACTTTTTTAAATGTTGCCAAATTAAAGAAAATCTCTCTCCCAAATGGATAAGAATGACGCTAATTCAATGAAAATGGCGACTAATTGTCGAAAATTCAAAATCTTGGAAAGAATATAAGTATCTACTACAAGAAAAACCTATTACTTTCCTTATATACATAATGTATAAGGAAAGTATTGTGACGGGGTCAAAAATTCGAATTCGAGTTTTCGACGGGAGAGCACGTTTCAAGCATCCCTGATCACGAATCAAACATTTTTGAAGTTATGTCTGTGTGTGTGTGTGGGTGTGTGTGTGTGGGTGTGTGGGTGTGTGGGTGTGTGTGCGTGTGTGTGTGTGCGTGTGTGTGTGTGTCAGTAAGCCTGTGGAGACGATAATTGACGAACGAATGGACCGATTCGAACGAAATTTGGTACAAAATTCACAATCCGTAAACACTGGAAGCCTATTGTTTTTATACTCAATCAAATGTCCAGAATCCCCCTAAATTTTCGAATGAAATTTTGAAAAAATCGTCAAAAAATCAAAACCGTTAATAAAATTACGCAAATAGACATTTCTTATGTAATTTTTCATTAGAAAATGATTGATATAAATTTTAGAACGTTAACATGAACCGTTCTTGAGATATGGTAGATATTTCAAAAAAATTATCAAAAAGTCATATAAAATTAAAAAATATATATATTCTATTGGGAAACATGTTCACTTTTCATATGTAATACCACGCGATAATTTGGGTGACATCATTCTCGTGGATCTAGCTCGTTCCATTCATGAAAAAAGATACTTTAAGTGATACTTTTGTATTTGAACGCCAATAGTCATTTATCTGCTGTAAGAATAACTTATTTCTTCATCCATAACGCTTGGCGATATTTTGGCGACGAATTTGGTGAAATGTCACCAATTTGGCGACGTTTTTCAATGTTGCTAAGATAACGAAAAACACACCAAATAGAGAAAAATGACGCTAAATCAATGAAAATGACGACTCATTGACGAAAATTCAATATCTTGGAAGGAATATAAATATCTACTATAATAATAATCTATTTTTTTACTTTCCTTATATACATAATGTATCAGAAAAGTATTGTGACGGATTCGAAAATTCGAATTCGAGTTTTCCACGGGAGAGCACGTTTCAAGCATCCTTGAACACGAATCAGACGTTTTTGAGGTGATGTCTGTTTGTGTGTGTGTGTGTGTGTGAAGGTATGTCTGTGTGTGCACGTGTGTGTGTGTCAGTGAGACTGTGGAGACGATATCTCACGAACGAATGAAGCGATTCGAGCGAAATTTGGTGCAAAAACCATAATGCGTGAATACTGGAAGCCTATTGATTTTAAACGTAATCGATTGTCCAGAACCCTTCTAAAGTGAGTGAAATTTTGAAAAAAATCATCAAGAAATCACCTTTAATAAAGTTACGCAAATAGACATTTCTTAAGTAATTTTTCCTTCGAAAACGATTGACATAAACTTTAGAACACTAGCATGAACCGTTCTCGAGATATTGCACATTTTTCAAATAAATTTCTCAAAAAATCCCATAAATTAAAAAAAATATTAACTGTTGAGAAACATGATCACTTTTCATATGTAATATCATACGATAAATTGGGTGACATCATTCTCGTGGATCTAGCTCGTTCCATTCATGAGAAAAGATACTTTGAGTAATACTTCTGTATTTGAACGCCAATAGTCATTTATATGCTATAAGAATAGCTTATTTCTCAGTTCATAACGCTTGGCGGGATTTTGTTGTCGGATTTTGCGAAATGTCTCCAACTTGGAGACTTTTTTAAATGTTGCCAAATTAACGAAAATCTCTCTCCCAAATGGATAAGAATGACGCTAAATCAATGAAAATGGCGACTAATTGTCGAAAATTCAAAATCTTGGAAAGAATATAAGTATCTACTACAAGAAAAACCTATTACTTTCCTTATATACATAATGTATAAGGAAAGTATTGTGACGGGGTCAAAAATTCGAATTCGAGTTTTCGACGGGAGAGCACGTTTCAAGCATCCCTGATCACGAATCAAACATTTTTGAAGTTATGTCTGTGTGTGTGTGTGGGTGTGTGTGTGTGTGTGTGTGTGTGTGTGTGTGTGTGTGTGCATGTGTGTGTGTGCGTGTGTGTGTGTGTCAGTAAGCCTGTGGAGACGATAATTGACGAACGAATGGACC